>JAJMVL010000058.1:0-211421 GCA_023082095.1 Dothiorella sarmentorum
CAGAATACGACCCGACCCGCACCCAACCCCCCTACCCCCTCCACCCGGCCCTCCTCCCCCGCCTCGACCCCACCTACCGCGACTACTACAACGCCCACATCATCTCCAACCAGCAAGTCCACCTCCAGCCCGTCGCCGCGTCGCGCACCTCGGGCGTGCTCCTCCCCGGCGCCGGCGTCGCGCCGGCCGTCGGCAAGATCGTCGACCACGCGATCCAGCGGCAGGAGAGCGCGGGGACGGAGGTGCGGGTGCGGTGCTTTGTCCCGGAGGGGGAGGCGCCAGTGGGAGGCTGGCCGGTGTGCGTGTGGTTTCATGGCGGGGGGTGGGTGCTGGGGAATATTGAGACGGAGAATGTGGTTTGTGCGAATTTGTGTGCGAGGGCCGGGTGGGTGGTTGTGAGTCCGGATTACAGGTGCGTTTATCCCCCCCATTCGTATGTGCCTGGTGTGTGGGGCTGAGCTGATGCGTGGGGGTGGCGGAATTTAGGCTTGGGCCGGAGCAGCCGTACCCGGCGGCGGTGCATGACGCGTGGGAGACGGTGCTGTGGCTGCAGGGGGAGGGGAAGAGGCTGCTCGGTCTCGATCTCGCGAAGCAGGTCGTGGCGGGGTCGTCGGCGGGCGGGAATCTGGCGGCGGTTGTGGCGCAGAGGGCGGTGGCGAGGGGGGGAGTGCCGGCGTTGCGGGCGCAGTTCCTGTGCGTGCCCGTGACGGATAACACGGCGGATACGACCAACAGCGGCTCATGGAGGGAGTTGGAGTTTACGCCAGCGCTGCCGGCCGCGAAGATGCTGTGGTACCGGAAGCACTATCTGCCCAACAAGGAGGACTGGGCGCATCCCGAGTCGTCGCCGCTGTTGTGGGAGGGGGATTGGGGCAAGCTTCCGCCGGCGATTGTCACTGTGGGCGAGCTGGATGTTCTGAGGGACGAGGGTGTTCAGTTCGCTGAGAAGCTGACGAAGGCTGGGGTGGAGGCGGAGCTGCACATCATGAAGGGCATGCCGCATCCCTTCTTGGCTATGGATGGCGTGCTTCAGCAAGGCAGAGATACCATTACTTTCATGGTTGAGGGCTTGAAGAGGCTGAGTTGATAGGAGGGAAATCGATAGCAGTAGGTTGGTCTGTGTACATCTGCGCTGTTCGACAAGGGGCTGAAAAAGAGCAGAAAGACACAAGAAGCTTTCCATGTGAACCTCGCAGCTACCCGTCAACCACTCATGTACTTTGGCAAGTAGCATCTCATGTCATGGTCCGAAACGAGCCGAATTGTTATTTGTTCAAGCCTCTCATTTCACTGTCTTTCATTACTCATACATCCTCATCAATCTCGACACATCCATCACTCTATCCAGAAAGCCACCCCTTTCCAAATCACCTTCACCCCACCCCACCACCATCACGCTTGCGCGTCAACATCCACCCACCTTTCCCATTCCCATCCGATCATCGCAGCCAATCCTCTGCTATATCCACAAACCGGACGACAAACTCCTTCCCATCCTAAGCCAAGCCAGCCGAATATAATGTCATCCGACCGGCACCCACCGCAGCCAGAAATGCTACGGTTCAGTCCATCGCGTCGCCTACCACTTATTAAGCGCTTGCAAGCAGCGTTGAAGCCGTACGCACCGTCCCGCGCAACGTCGCCCTGTATTTACACCACCGCAAGACAGCAGCGCTTGTGCCTCGAGCCCGAGCGATCCGACACCGGCCTTTTTCCTCGTGTTAGATGGCGATGGGAGAATGGTCAAGCGGAGGGGTTTGTGGTGTTGCTGGTATGCTTAGAGGGAGGGGAGGATCGGCATCCATGCCGGCAACGGGGTTTGTACGGGAAATCGGCCTGGAGTGCCGTGGTGCGCGAGGCAGGGTAGGTGGGGACGCGAAGGTCGTGCGCGGGGTATGACGGTTGTGGGAGGACGGGCGGTGTTGGGTCGCGGTGGGCTGTTGAATGCTGGAGATGGGCTTGAGAAGACGGTCGTGCTGGACACCTGTGGTAGGTCAGTGTTGAGGAACGCTGTTGATTGGTATCTTCTGCACAGGTGATTATATAATTTACTAGATGGTGGGATGCTTGTTCTGAATGGCGCTGAGGTTGTTTCTGGACAGCTGACATACTGATTGCTGAAAGGGGAATTGAACTTGTGGGCGGTTGATGGGAGGGACCGTATGGCGGCTGTTTAGCTCTTATTGGAAGCTGGTAAATTGCGCGATAGCCGGCTGCGTAGACCTAGACGCAGCTAGCATCTTGCAATGTTCTCTGCCAACCGCAGAAACTGGTCTTATCGAATCCAATCGCCTTATTGTTAAAAGCATTCATGTTGTACCTAAGTCGGCACGTAACCCGTACGGCAAATTCTGGCCTGAGTAATTCCAAGTAGAGCGGAAGGGCAGCTCGCACTTCCTGGACAGTCCTGCTTCTTCCCGGTGCTGAGAATGGGTTTCTGCGTCAGTGGATTTGCGACAATTGCAGTCCCTCCGCATCAGCACATTTGCATTGGTCTCGCCGACATTACTTAGTATCGTGTCCTGGGTTGGAGCTCCAATCGCCGTCTGCGAGCAGGGTCTGGTCCAGTGCCGAATCGAGCAAGGCTGGTCACTCAGCTTGCCTGGGACATGTCAGCAGTATGCACAGAGACGCGGTCAAGTGGCGCCCGCCGTGCCTCTGAGCTCTTCTTGCGATTCTCTTATGCCAGTGTTGATGCTTACACTGTTTGAAATCCCTCCTCGTTGATTTCTTGGGCTCTTCTGGCAATGCGCAGTGGCTTCCGTTCTTTGCCCAGGAAATTTTCCTTCAAAGTGCTTGGTGTGATCCGAAAGGATAATGCGCTTAAAGGTCGAGTTTGAATCTGCTGACCTCAACGGGTTGTTAGGAGCCAAAAACCTCCAGTGAGGTCGCAAGCCTGTGTGCCGGTGTGGCCGTGGCCCTAGGAGGCGCCGCCGGTACTGTCTGTAATGAAGCGTCGCAAGCACTAGTATCAGCAGGCTTTTGGAAGTGGAAACGCGCTTCTTGTCCATTCAAAGCGCGAGTGCTGCCGAGCGTGTTTTGACGAGTAAGACGGGTAGCGCACTGAGGCGTTCAACTGGTGAACGGGGGATGGCGTTCAGACAAAAGAGCGTATGTCGAGTGGGAGGGCAATCGGAAGGGTCGAGCGCCGCCGTCATGCAGAACTGTCAGTGTCCCGCCCGTCGCTGTTTGTGCTGGTCGCGCTCGTCCATGCGCTTCTTGCGCGGGCAGCCTCTTTGATCGTGGCCATCACACTGCCGTGAACTGCCACAAGCGCCGCACCTGAGCTAGGCGCTGCGAATCCCCAGAGAATGACCGTTAGCCTTCCTGCGGCAATCCTGAGGCTACCGTCCTACTCCCGTAGCGGACCTGGCTCTAGAAGACTCCAAAGCTCGGTGACGTAGTTGGTTGGTGACGGGCCCCGCCGGTTCCGCGGGATTCCAGTGGACGCAGGTACCTCTGCTGCCTAAGCCTGGGCCGGCCTCCCCCAGACTCGGCACGAGGCCTTTCCTCCACACCACTGCACCCCTCCCCTACATAAGCACCCCTCCTCCTCGCCCAAACACCTCTTCTTCTTCTCCAGCTCTCTTTGCCTTTTGGCTTAGATCAAGTGTAGTACCTGTTCTTGCCAGCTTTTCTCGGCCTTGGTCACTGCCAGAAGTTCTTTTCTCCATGAGCTTCTGGTGGCACCCGTCCTTCTGAACGCCAGGCCCAGATTGAATTCGTCTAACAGAACAACTCTTGCCAAGAGAGAATCTTGGGGAGTTTTGCATATGACGAGACATTCCTTTCTTTTTCATGCCAGATAGAATTAAAACTTCTCTGCCTTCTCTGCCTTCTCTGCCTTCTCTGCCTTCTCTGCCTTCTCTGCCTTCTCTGCCTTCTCTGCCTTCTGCCTTCGTGCCTTGTGATACCATGCATCTTTGGTTTTGCTTGCCTTCGCGATACCATCATATTCTGCCTTTGTTATTGTGCCTCCACGAGAGGGCCTTGGCCTGCCACCCTACGCCTGGTACCGCGCCTTCATCACCCCCGGCCATTGCAGATGAATCTTCGAAGTGCGATTTCGGCCGTCCTCACGCAAGAAAACAAGGTGTCCGCCACGTCCTTCTCGGCGCCACGCGCGCAGCCGCTCCGCCCATGCGACGCCGGATGATATGCGAGGAAGTCTCGCCCACGCTCGCGCTCCCGCCCGCTAGGTGTTGAACGGCCAGCGCAACCCTACATTGTCTTCCCGCCCACCCAGCGGCTCGTACTCGGTGCCCGCCAGCTCGCGACGGCTTCCAAACAGCTGCGACCAGCCCTCTCCCACGCCCGCGATGCTGCGCTTCTGCGACCGACCACGCCTCTCCACCCCGGCTCATCTTCTGCATTCGCCGCACCCGCCACCCGCCACCTCCGTGTCCTACACGAAGACGATCACATCGCGGACAACACTTGCGCGATGGGAGCCAGAACAGCAAGCCTTGCAAGCTACTCCTCACGTTTGCGCGGCCATGCTGCCACAGCGCTGAGGTTGCGCGCCTGCGCACCAGCAGAGCCAGGTTTGGCTTGCGCTGCCTCCTACACAAAGGCGCGCGGTGCGTGCGAGCTAACTCCTCATTTTAAGGTCTCTGTTAGGTCTCACAAAGCTGGAATGATCCTTACGGCTTCCATCTGAAGACTCCATCAGACGAATGCGGCCAGACGAGGGTTCTAGGACTTTCGACAACACTTCTCCGCCGGGTTGGACACTTCGCGACAACGGCGGCGCGATGCTCCCCACCACGACCGACAGGACGGGGCTGAGCAATTCCCACATGGCGCTTTCTGGGAAGGTGTATGATAAGGTCGTTCGGTCCGGTGCGTGGTTGGAGGACAAGGGAGGTTGGGATGAATTGTGGTTGGCGGCGTGAGTAAACGTTCACTCTACGAAGGTCTGCTGCTGCTCAGCTACCCGCTCTTGTGGCAATATACTACCAGATCCGAGCTGAAGCCCCTCCGCATGCATACCAGAGCGGTACAGGCCCGAGCTTCGCAAGCGCTCAACTCGGAGCAGCGAACGAGGTGGTGGAAGCATAAATGAGGAGTAGGTGGCGCCCAGATTGTGCCGTCGTCTGAGGTATGTGCGGTCCCCGTTTGGTGGCGAGGATTCAATGTTGCTCAGCTGCTCAGACTCCACACAAGAGCTCCAGCATCGCGGAAATCCACTGACATCGGTCCTGGCAGTCCTCGAATTTATACCGAACGGCTGCTTTTACAAGAGTCTCATCAAGCGTTTTCACACCTCGACCAGACCGCTTTCCAAGAGCCCCATCTCCCTCTAATGTCCACGCCTGACCTTCCAGTTCGCCGACTGCATTGCACAGCATCACAGCAGCGCGGACACCCTAATGCAGCATCAAGGAAGGATTGGATCGGCCAGGGTACACTCGGCACAATCTTGGACATTCGGTAGGTAGGAAATTCCTGGTTCCATCGTTGGAGAGAGACATGGGCGCCCGAAATCCTGCATCATAGAAGCTAACGCGCCGACTGTCGAAACCGAAAAGACTCTGAATACTAATGCATGAAATTCCGAAAACAGCCACTGTAGTTACCACCAGGTATCATCCCAAATCCGCCCTCGCCCAATCCTCCAGCGCCACCCGCTACACGATCCCCGTCCGCGCCCCCCAACGACCCAGCCCCCCAAGCTTTTGAGCGCATGAATCCCACCGTGGCCCGCCACGTCCGCACTTTCCACTGTTTGCCGGCGTCGCTTCTCTCTGACATATCTTTGGTTTTCGTGGGTGGGTATGGAAATGTGGCTTCCATGCTGCATGCACGGAAGCAAGCTGGAGCACGGATGAATGGACCGAGGCCGAAATAAGAAATGGTGGGACAAACTGCGCGGGATGGTCTTGGTCGAGACGGGTCCGCAGGGGGATGAACGACATGAATGAAAGGGGCGGTGATGAGCTAGGTCGGCCTTGATGAAGACGCTCCGAGAGCACCCAAGGGGTGCGAGGGACTATATTGCTGAAGAGGCGAGAGTTGTGATGTGGAGGAGTTCTCGGTACCTTGTGCTCTGGTAGGTATCATGCCTAATCCTTTCGTCGCAACGACGCCGCCTTAGTGACCGCAAGGCCAGAATGATGAACGATCGGATACGCAACCGCTGGTGCCGAACCCTCCTCTCCTTTCCCACAGCTGACCGGGATGAAGCTGAGCTCCCCGGCACTCCAGGGAGTCCTGTTGTAGATCTGGCATTGGTACTGCGACGACATCTGCTCCTTCAAGGCGTTGAGGAGTTCTTCGGTGGTGAATTCGTTCGCCTCATCGCTATACGATTTCAACGACACGACTAGGCATTCGAGCAGGAAGGCTGGCGACGTTTGCGTCCAGGGCGTCGAAGGTTCGGTCGACGAGCAGGAGACGATGGCCTTGTAGCAACGGAGTTCTTCGCCTGGCCGGTAGGAGCGCAGACGAGCGTCCGCGAAGGTGTGCATTTGAGACTCCACGTGGAGGAGGAGCAGTGCGTTTGCGTTGAGAATCTCCCGCAGCGCTTCGTCGAGGAAGTCCATGAACGAGTGCGGGCCGGGGTCGAGGTGTCCAGGGGTGGTGGTCGATAATCTTCTGCTGCCCACTTTCGTTTCGGAGTCGAGCACGATTAGGAGTGTGCCTGGGGTGTCGAGGTTGTTGAGGAAGCGCTTGAGGACGTTCGGTCGGTAGTAGGATTCCCGCGGCAGACGCGTGATTTCAACGGAGAATCCGTACAGTGTGCGCAACGTGTGGGCCACGTCGTCAATCTACAAGACCGGGGTTAATATTTGCATCAACCCAGTCAACGCTGGGTTTGTATTACCTTCTCGAAACCTATGGCTGAGTCCTCTCGTCGAAGTAGGATCACGCTCTCCACTCTTTGCAGAACCGGCTGCGTCGGCGCCAATTCTGAGCGCCCGTCCCGCGCTCGAGCAAACTTGTCCGTGAAGGTATCCCAGTTGGTATCCTCGGCATCGGGAACAGATGCTTCATCCACGTTATCCGGTATCCTTTCATGGCCTGGTGTGTCTTCCTTCACTGCGGTGGCCGGTGCTTCCTCCGCTTCATCCCGCGAATATGCAGCGGAGTCGTCACCTGAGTCGGCCTCCTGCTTTGCAGACTCGCTCTCAGACACAGATATAGATCCAGTGGCATTGTGGTTGGATACGCCTGGTCCGTCCTCGTCATTGTTGCCGGAAAAGTCCGCTCTGGGTATGGCAAAGGTGGCGAGCTGCTGGAGGTGGCGGGACACGTGTACCTTCATATTCTCTGTTTCACGAAGACAGAGATTGCATTTTCCCTTCAAAGATCGGGAGGGAAGTTTGAAAGGTGCCACCAACGCTGGTGATGTGGTGATGTTGATCCCATGGTCTGCGTGCATGTGATGCTCGAAGGCTGCCTGATCCGAGTATTGCATGTGTGCTGGCGTGTTGCAGAAGAACAGGACTCGATGATGCTGCGTCTCATGTGCATACCAGTCTTCTCGGTTCTGGAAGAGGTGCTCGGAGAGGTCGCACCCTCCAAACGTACACACGTACGGCTGCAAGTCGTTGAGGACATGTTTTCTACCCTCCAGGTCAGTAAAGCGTGGTTTTACTCTCCTTTAATTATAACTTACTTCCATGCATGATTTGAGTGAATAAGGGGAGTTAGTTGGCAGTAGTTGCATTGGAACCTCGTCATACCGTGGCCATGGCGGTCTCTTGGGCGTGGAGGCACTTCGACACGGATATTCCGTGTAGGCTCACTTGCAGCAACTGAAGTCCTCGACTGCATCTCAGACTCAGCTACTGAAAGTGCGAATAGATTCTCAGCTAGCTCATTTGGTAGGCGGCCTGTACGTAATGTAGTAGCTTTGGTGCGCAAAGTTGTCTGCTCGCTTTCAACAAGGCTCGGGCTTTCCAGAATGATCTTTGGAGCTGTAGTTTGCACCTGTTTTCCCAAAGCTGATGGATCTCCTGAAGGGACCAGATTGGAACGTTCTTGCGCCGGAAGTGTCTTCGTTTCTAGACTGTTCTGGTGGCTCTTGCGATACATGAGAAGTTGTCGGCGTCTCGTGATCATTTTGCCTAGCCGCATTGTTGCCTGCTCATCAAGGTTCCGGAACTTGTCGCTGACATACATAACGTCGAAATGTTGGTAGCATGATGTGGCGTCAGTGTTTTGGCTTCTCAGTCGATCCATTGGCGCTGGTCGTCGAATGGGGAGCCTGTACAGCGCTGTCACGGTCCGCTGGATTGATTCCAGTACCTTTTGCAACCCATCTTGTGCCTTCGAGCTCGTGCCTATCTTTGAACTTTTCTTCGGGATCGCTTTGACCGTGTGATGATGTGAGAGCGGATCTGGCGACAGCCCATCTTCCGAATCCGAGGAGATCTCCCATGGGGAGTCTTCTTCCATCAAAACGCTAGATTTGGCCCCGGGAGGTAAGTAGATGTTTGTTTCTCCCTCTGATTCGGAGGAAAGGTCTTCGAAAAGAGACTTTCCATCTTCGAGAAGCTGCACCGCCTTTCGGGCATGGCGTAGGAGGATGTCAAGAACCTTCAGGACCTGATCTCGATAGAAGGAGGCTGCTCTAAGCCTGTAGTCCAGTGATAGCTCGTATTTGTATCCTTCATTGCCAGCTCCGACATTTCCTGCCCATAGTCTGTATTTGTCGAATTCATCAGCAATATCGACCAAGCCTTGCCCGCCATCGAGGGACGAAATTTGTACGGCATGTTGCAGGCTCGCGAAAGCTTCGGTACAGCGGGCATGGCTTTGCGCAATCGCCATGTTTCAACATGGGCCGGACGGAAGAAGGTTGAGGTTGAAAGGTGGGGGCGCAAAGAATCTCAGCCAAAGCAAAGATGACACATCACGCGACCCCGCAAAAAAAGGCAGCTGTGGGGGCCAAAACGGGCATGTACTCTCAGCGCACTCGAGACGAGCGTACCACAAGAACAACTTCTGTCCTTTGATGATCACAGTTGACCAAAACCATGGCAGGGATTGAAGCAGCTGGTATCGTCCTGGGCAGCATACCCCTGGTCATCAGCGCTCTCGAGCACTATGCCGATGGCGTGGGTCAAGCAACTTCAAAGCCAGTACTGAACCATGTTTACTGACGTCTTTCTTCAGGTACGTGATATCAAAAGTATGTTTCATTACGAAGAGATCTTCTTGGACATAGTAGTCGACCTCGCAACCAGCCAGGCGAGGTTCAAGCAGTCATGCGAAGAGCTTCTGCAAGGGCTTTTGCTCCCGGATAGTCAGTTCCTGGACTTAGTAGAGAGCCTGAATGGCTGGGAAGACAGGGAACTAGAGACCAAGCTGAAGCATCGTCTTGATGAGGACTTCGTTGTCTACAAGCTCAAGGTAAAGCGTCTTCAAAGGAAGGTAGACCTGCTGCGGAGGAAGTTGCGTTTGGGGGATGATTTCGAGGTAGGTTCCCCCACGACAACGTCTTAGACCGTCAAATTCCATTAACGTCCTGATAAGGTCTCTTTTCTAAAGGACGGAGAGGTTGATGATCGGCTCCGAAAGGACTTCTTCAGATCCTGGAGGATGCGAATCCGAGGGGGATTCGACGCTGAAAGACACAAAGCCCTCGTCTCAGAGATTCGAGAAGATGTTGACCAGATCCGGGATCTCACAAAGGGGGCCGTAGAGCTCGAGCAAGTCCGCCAAGAACGAGCATCTTCTGCCGTGTCGAGCTACTGGGAGACGTTCCGCGAACACTCGTGGCAGCTCTGCCTAGCTCTATGTGCGATGTGGCCTCAGACCTGCTCTTCGCATATCCACAGAGCAAATCTCCCTCTCTTTACCCCCGGTTCGAAATCAAACGGAGACAAGGAGATCAACCTTTCCTTGTCCCACACCGATTTGAGCACACCGGGGCCACTGGAAAAAAGTTGGTGGGAAATGGCTGTTCATCCATTTCAAGGGTCAACTGCTCAGTACGTACTCCCCCGCCATTCTCGCTGGACTTTGCTGACACCGCCACTAAAGGACAGTACCCCCAAAGGACAATTCTCGAGCTCGACCAAAATTCGCTAGATTCGCAAGCGACTCTCGTGTCCCCACACTACAGGCGACTTCCCAGCCTCAACTGAAGACGTGTATTAAATCAGCGCGGATAGAAAACCTGTGCTGTTCGTTATCCCAAAATCATCACCGAGAATGCTTGGGCTACTTGGAAATTGATAAGTGGCACCATCACATCCACGATGCCTATTCAAGTCCAGCCAAATGTTTGTCTCCGTTGTGGGACATATCCCAGCGTCAGGACCATGCGGGGTGGTCTACGAAGGAAAGGTAAGTATCCAGCCAACCATACCGTGCTCTGCTTCTCTAGCTAACAGGCCTCACTGAGCAGATGCAGTTACGCGCTTGCTTTGGCAGCTGCTGTCCTACAGCTCTATGATACCGGGTGGCTGAATCCAATCTGGAGCCTCGCGGACGTCCATTTCGATACCAGCGACGGAAGCCAGCAGCTCTACATCACCAAGAGTTTCGACTCTGACCTCTCCGCCACTGATCTGGGCCAGAAAAAGACCGCTGCGCTTGTGAAGAACGAATGGCTCTTTTCCCTTGGAATAGCGTTGCTGGAGCTCTCGTACGGCAAGACTCTTGAGGCTTTCAAAGTGGACGATGACCTGGACGAGAATAAACAGGAGCATCAGCTAACGCGATACTTGATAGCGGATCGCCTGACGAAACGAGTCAAGGACAACGAGTCGGCGAACTTTGCAAGGGCAGTCGCGAAGTGCATACACCCAGCCTCGGACACCTATGAGTTTCAACTCAGCAATGAGGGCTTCCGCAATCACTTCTACAACGACGTCATTCTTCCGTTGAAGAAGGACCATGAGTTCCTCTTCCAGTAAATCTGTCTTGGATAAATTCGTCATTCCACTTCCAGCTTCAGTCAGTCCTCCCTCTACCCAGTGAGGAGGGTATAAGGCCCTACGAATCACTCCGAATAATCGGAAGTGAGCGCATCCTTTGGCTACAGTTCCTCGTTTATGTCGTCCATAGATACACAAAGTTACTTTTTCCCGTCTGAGGTGTTCCTTCTTTGCCTTGGGCCGCGCATGCTTCTCCCACATTATCTTTTCCATGAACAACCGCCGGCGTCGATGATTTCGTTGTCGTGTAGTTTGTATCCAGTTGGAGATTGCTAACTGTGTGCGCGAGGAGGTTTTCCTAGAGGCTCACAGTACATCAGCTCTCAATGAACGGCTACAGCAACAACCGTGGAAGCTGGCGTGCATCTTTGCGGATTAAAATGCCAAAACTAGGCGCAAATCTCGAGAACACTCACTTGAGGGCTTCCTGAAGTATTTCCAGCATTGCAACTTGCAGCGATTGCTTCAAGGTATTCCAATACTGAAGGGGCAGCAGGCGATGGCCCCTCTGGACGATTTCCTTCCTTTCCTTCGTCTCCATGACCGCCCCGGACAGTTGAGAAGTTGTTCAGAAGATGCTTTCGCGGCATTTGAGGGTGTTCAAGGAGCGAGGACGTAGAATAATTCGTAGGAGACACATTCAAGGCTTGAAGACACCACCGCGATCCTACGGATGAAGTCAGCTCTTACATATGGTGCTTCAGGGGCTAAGTGTGCGTTCCGAACTGGGGCGCTTCTACGAACCGGTACATCAGTGGAAAGAGGGAAGCAGGCCTGCGCCGCGAAGTAGCGGATAGCGCTTGGCAGCATTGCTTCGGGCGTATTCATAGCTGCCTAGGGCAGTTAAGAAGACGTTTCGCCGTTGCTTTCGTGGTCTTGGAGAAGGGAGGATGCAGCAAATCTCGCAAGATGACGCTTTCGAGGATCCAAGATACTAGAGTAGCCCGGCGGAAAGTTAGCTCTCACACGTGGTGCTTCAGGGGCCGCATAGCGCTTCTGGACAGTGACGCTTCTACTAACCATACGGTCTTGAAGGAGGGTAAACAGGCGCCGCGCCCGGTCGTAGCGGTCTACGCTTGGAGGTAACGGTTCAGGGCGTCGGTGGACGGCGTAGTTGGCTGTGAACCGTGTTGTCTGCGGTTTCATGGCAAGCGGAAGGGCAGGGCGTGTGGGGTGATGGTCGAACGTAGGCGACGTGGATCGGAAAGCGGGCATATGTGAGGGCTATGTGGTGTGAAGGGTACTGCAAAGCTGTGGCGACGGCGACGTTTGTGGCCAAGGACGAGATGTGCGCTGGACATACCAATCGCGGGCCTTTGGATAAAATGGAAAACGTCAACACCATGTCGCAGGAGCCGCAACGCAACCTGTCGCAGGAGCGGAAACCGGTACATGCGCACAATATTAGGGTCGCGGGCTTAGCATCTCACGATCTCGAGGGGCAGCTCCTCGCCGCTCGGCGTCGAGACGACTCACGAGCTGGAACCGCAGCAATTTCGACTTCTTGTCCGGGCACTCAACCGTCAAACGGATTCAGAAGTGATAAGTCTAACCGCAACGCAGCTGAGCAGCGACGCAGCCCCTCGAAAGAGCGGAACACGGTCCATGCCCACAACATTAGAGTCGCAGGCTCAGCATCCCAAGGTATGGAAGGGAATCTCCTCACCGCTCAGCGGGTAGGCAGCTCACGATCTGAAACCGCGGCAATTTTGACCTCTTGTCCGAGCGATCAATCGTCGTCATCACCTTCCGCAGGAACAGCTTCAGGAGTGGTGGGTCTCGCCACCACGCAGCCGAGCAGCGACGCAACACATCGCAAGACGCAAGGGGATAGATTCGGATAATACTGGAGTCGCCGCCTCAGGCCCAATTCTCTGCATTCGCAGCTCCTACCTTCCAACCGTCACTCAGGCGTAGAGCCAGCGCAAAGGCGTCACCATGGGTTTGGGCGAGCTACAGCGCTCAGCGACGCCGCCGCAAACTCTGTTGCACAAAGAACTGAGCTCAGCAGTTGGGCTCTGGCCGCCCATGGAAGACAGTCTGCGTAGCAACCAGCTCATTCAGACAGTCCAATCGCCTATGCAGTCGCAAGGCTGAACACCGTCTTCCAGTGTTGCCGGAAAAGCTAAAACGCAACATACAGGGGCAAAACCTGGACGATTTTCCTTCCTCGAGGCTCCGCTCAAGGCGAAGACGCAACGAAAGCCAGAGGCAGTATCTTTAAAAAGAAGAGGAGTGTGGTTCCAGAAGTTTCGCCTGCTCAGCAGGTCTTTGAGATGTGGGCATGGGCTACCTTATAAACCTCACTCGGGGGATTGAGGGGTATCTTTGAGGAAATGAGGTGTTTGAACGGGGTTATATATATAGAGGGAAGAGACGAAGAGTCGCCCTGACGTCCTCGCTCCTGATTGGCTATTCGTTCATGTGGCCTTGGAAAGGTACGGATATGTAGAGAAGCACCCATGCTGTCGTCATCACAGCACACTAGACCTATCCTGTAGCCGAGCGCACATGCTGTACAGAAAATTCCGCCCTGTGAGGCTGGCGGGCTGCTGCCTGCGGCGATCAAGCGCGGTGATGCCCAAACCTACTTTAGAGCGCTACACCCACTCCACTTCTAATCCTCCCCACTCCTCACCACTGCAACTCCACCTCTTGCGCTTGCACCCACCTCATCTACCTCTTTTCATTCCGCACTCTTTCTTGCCTTCGTCCGCAAAGCCAGCTACGTCGCCGCTACTCCCACCACGTCGAGCACCTCTGCACAGATCTTCAGCCGCCTGGTTGGCGGTCCTCCTGGAGCACCTTGCGAGTAACCTCGGTGAGTTCTTCGTTACTTTCAGACAACCTGACCCACCTACAAACCACCTAATTCCTCTCGTCTAACGCATCAGTTCTTTAGATCCAGCGATCTTTGCACAAGGCGGCAACTCCCCAACACGAAAAACAAGTCACCTTCTGGTACCGAATCGATTTTGTCAACGGTGACCTCATTAGCTGCACCTCGGTCTTTTTGAAAGGCTGTCGAGCTGCAAGAACCCTTCGGCAAGTCTCACTCATTCAACACTACCGTGCTCACTCTAACACAAGATATTCGCAGACCTTGCGCCCCTCAACGCAGCGCATTGGCGGATCCACCAATCCGCTAGCACTACCTTGCCACCCAGCTCGTCCAATTATCACTGCAGGCTCTTGCTTTCGTGCTGCTCATACCTTGCTTCGCACCGACTCCTCACTCAATCCATCATGGAGGCACATCTGGGTTCCAGACTGCCGAACCCAACTTTCAACTCCGCCGACTACACCGACTACTCATCGAGTAGTACGAGGACACGATGGAACGGATGTGTGCACCAAGCAACGGCAGCCTGAAGAAGCTCGCAAGAGCATCGAAGACAGCAGTGGTTTCCTGAAGTGCACCACCACTGCCCCGACGTCTCCTGCCTCATAGTTGGCACACAGGTCGACTTGTTGGAAACGATATGCCCCAACCGGGCCTAGCTCGTGGAAGACCCCGAACGACGACAAGCTGCACGATCCGGCTGCCATCGCGCGTCGCCCAGGATACCATCAACGCTGCCAGAATGAGCATGGGAAGAGATATCTCCGAGACCGACATGGAAGCCGTTATGATACTCCAGCAACAAGACCCACACTTCTGACAAGTCCCGTTGTGCTTGATGATTTCGGTCCTCGCACAGGGCCTAGGAGGTCCAGGTGTTCCTCCAAGTCTCTGAGCGGATGCCTGGTCAGCAAGATGAGCGTTGTCGCGCCCAACCTGGTAGATCCCATTGGTGAGACTGTTGCCGCTCGTCTCATTCCCAAGGCTGGTAGCTTGACGAACCTGTCCAAGTACGCCACTTCCACGGTTCAGATCCTTGGTGCCAAGAAGGCTCTTTTCAGGGCACCCAAGACCAAGGGCAACACTCCCAAGTACGGTCTCATCTACCACCAGCTCCAAGGTTTGCCAATCCCATTGTGCTTGGTGAGGGCACTCCTGACCGAGAGCAACACTCCCAAGTACGGTCTCATCTACCACCAGCTCCAAAGTTTGCAAGTCCCATTGTGCTTGATGGTATTGGTCACAAGCAAGCATGGACGACCAATGGCCCGGAATGTTGTTCTATGGCCACGCGCTGCTCGCCCTCCGGTCGGATGAAGCGACCAAGGCGCTTTGTGCGGCCATTAACCGCGTGTCATGGATCGACAATCTTCAGGACCGCCTGTGCAAGATGGCGAGCATAATCCATAGAGACCTCCGCGACTGCTTTGACGTCCTGCCAATCACATATGACGGGGCAAGGCGCATCCAGGAAGTGGCTTGGGCCATAACCGAGGTCCAAGCCAGCTGGCTTGAGCATATCACGCCGCTCCAACAGGCCGTTCGCGCCATGGATGTTGTGAATTGCGCAGACACACTCATTGTGGGGACACTGTACCTCTTCCACTCCCCAAAGCAGTTGCCGACAACTCATTCATGCTCCTGCATGGCCAGGACACCTCGCCTAAGGGAATGTACGTTGAAACGCTGAGAGCTGCCTTGCGCCTCCCTCTTCGGGACAGGCAGATAGGCCGTCGTGCCTGACCAACTCGCACTACAACAACGCCTACCCCAGTCAAGATCTTGGGACTGTCGTGGCGCCTTCGTCGGCCCCTGCTTCGGAGCACCGACTCCAGCTTTATGAAGCTGTCGGCCCTCTGCCAGGCTGAACTGCAGCGCCCGTCTTGCCTCCCTCTCGGGTAGCTCCAACCCGGCGCCAACAGAGGCGCAAGGCCTCCCCCAGGCTTAAAGCGCACTGCCTCTGTTGGCTTCTGTCCGCGGAAAATGCCGCATTCCGTGCTGAGGAAGAACCACTCCAGCAACCACCTACCGCGCCAAATATCCACCAAGAGCATGCACAAGCACCGGACCCCGCCCCCTTGTGAGCCGCACCTTTTCTTTAGTGTTCTCTGTTCGTGCGGGTTGGTCAGGCTGCCTGCCTCCTTGCGAGCCGCACCTTTTCTTTAATGTCGTCTGTTTGTGCGGGCTTGGTTTTTGTTTGCGAGGCGTTCGAATTCACGCCCTAGGCGGAGAGGAGGCGGAAAGGGAAAAGAATGAAAGCAGCCAAAGAGGCGAAGAAGGCGCCCTCGTTCTTCCGCCCACGGCTGTTGGCTTCCAAGCCATCGCTCACATCCTCGGTTGGATTGTCAAGACCTGCCGCACCCACAAGCCATTCAACCTTCCGGTCTCGAACAACTTTTACAGACGGCCTCCCAGTTGCTGCAAGTTTAGTCCGCCGAGGTGCGCGTGTGGGCCACCTTGGCTCAATGGATCACCAGCATGCCACCGGCCAAGTACGCCAACAATGGTATGGCTTGCCTAGCTCCGTGTGCTGAATAGAGGCGGGTGTCGAGGTGCTCATGGTCGTCCTGATGACGTTGGCCATGAGTAACTCGGTGCCCGGGTCTATCCAGCACGCGGAGCTAGGAAAAAGAAGCGCGATCTTGCCTCTCTCGTCCTTCTACTAGGCACTTCTACTGGCACCAGCAGTGACCTGGACACATTGAAGCGCCAGAATGCTTGCAGCCGCCAGCGCCCTCCGGAGCTTTCTTCGGAAGTGTAAGTCTACCTGCGTCTTCGCCCGGTTGGTACGCTGCTGACACTCTTTAGAAGCTCGGCTGCTTTTTCTCTTGCCGAAGTTGCGGATGAGATGGAGCATGGGTATCCTCACGGACGAAGGTGTTGCTTTCTACCGCCACTTGGAGCTCCTCAAGATGCTCAAACATACCAAGCGCCGCCCCTGGGAGCGCAAGGATCGAGGAGATGAGCCCGAGGTTGGAGAGTCAGGAGACAACAATGACTCCGAGGTCGTCACTGTCACTGTCCCTGCTGTTATCGTCCATGTCCAAGGCACCAAGATCTGGACTGACACCAACGTCCCTACTGAGCCCAATCTGACAGCCACAATTCCTGTCATGTCCGAATCCAGCGTTGTCGCCTCGGAGACTGAGCCCAGCGAAATTCTCCCTTCGTTGCCTGTCACAGCCAAATCACACCTCACAGATCCGCACGACTGACCATTCAGGTACCGAGAGTGCCTATCGGACTTACCTGAGCATGGGCACGGAGCCCAGCACCATTCCGCCTGGTACTACCGCTGTGTCTGAGCCGAAGCCGGTCTATTCTGACTGGCCTACTGAGGAACTCGACTGCACCATCGCCAGGAACGACCACTACCTCTTCTCCGTCCACCTCATCTCCTGGTTCCCCTCCCTCGAAGGCAACCAATTCGATTACACAATCCGCCGCTACCACGCCTTCAAGTTCGTCACCCACCACTTGCGCTCCTTCCTCGCCTACATCACCCGCGCCGGACCGCCTCCGACATGCCCTACATCCACCGCCGCGACTCGACCCGCCTCTACCGCCTGCTCGGCCGCCTCATCTACCACCTCCGCCACTTCGACCCCGCTGGCATTCCCGAAGCCCGCACCCTCATCGGTTGGAGACGGCTTAGCCTCCAGGCCTTGACCGAGCCCCGCAAGGAAAGTTCACGGACAACGGGGAAAGTGTCACAGACTAGTACATCCAACGTTACACTGTGTCTTCAGCCCCTCACCGTCAGCGATGCCACGTGCCCTGGCACTCAGCAACAGCGGGTGGGGAGAGCACACGCTGGCCTGGGTGGACGAGGGTCGTAGGGATACGAGGGGATTTGGCTGGGAGGAGGTGCGGCACTTGTTCAACGTGTACTGGGATGGAGGGTGGTGGATACCTCGGATCGGTCTGTCCGCCCTGTGCTATTGATTTGGCCAGCGAGGACAGTGGAGGAGTTGGAGAGGGAAGCGGGGGAACTGTTTCTGGAGGATGCTTGGAAGAGATTGGTTTGAGGTGGCAAGACAAATGGCAAGGTTTAGCGAGGCTGGCTTTCCGTCTCCGATTGGCGAGGCTCGAGCGAAGACAAAAACTCCCATTGGACCACCAGTCCCATCTCGCAAAATGACCGCCCAGTCCAAGCTCGCGGGTCACTACGGCAACGTCATGAGGAACTTCCTCGGCGAGTTCAAAGGCCATGTCTACCGCGAATGCAAGTACACCAACGATGGAACGATACAGCTGGACTGTGTTGATTCCGTGACTGCCCGTTACGGCACAAAACAACATGCATAACACGCGCAGCTATCCGGGTCGTGGGCCCACAACGGCCTGCAGCACACCTCCATGGGAACCGCCTGGCGGTGCGCTGGTCTTGTTGGCATTTGGTGGAGTAAGAGCAGGGACGATGAATTGAAGCGGACCATGATACCGGACATGACTGTCAGACTCACTGGCTTTCGCCGTTTCCGCGGAACCGCTCGGTTCTGCTAACGATGTTGGTCAGGAAGATGGAGCGGGGACCCCACCCGCATCCTTCGAGAACGTCCGCGAGAAGTGGTTCCCCGAGGTCCACCATCACTGGCCCCGGCGTAGGTGGGCTGCCAGGAATAAATTCACGACTCTGGGAGATCAGTAGCCCTCGAATGCACAGGACCATCGAGTGAAGGCCCCCCCAGGGCAGGAAGATGGAGCAGAGATTCCGCCCGCATCATTCGGGAACGTCCGCGAGAAGTGGTTCCCAGAGGTACACCACCACTGGCCCCGGTGTAGAGAGTGGGTGCGAGGAATCCACTCACATCACTGGGAGATCAGTAGCCCTGGATTACACACTCGCCGGGTTGTGTGGTTGGGAGTCGATATATTGTTTGAGGAGGAAGGCCGCGCGTCGGTGTGCAGCGAGGGCTTGCGAAGTTCTTTGGAGGCTTTTGGGTGGAAAGACTGGACGGTGATGGGTTTCTTTCGGTGATTGGGGGTTCAAGTGGGTTTAGTACACATAGCAGGTTACTTGGGGACGCATGAGTTATTGCTATAGGTCATGTCTAGCATTGGCCAAGCCACTAATACAATTCAAACAACAGCCTTAGAAAAAAACCTCATTGACTCATTTGCTTGTGACGTGACGCAAATTCTATCCATTGCATCGGTGCTTGACTAATGTCTGAGGCCATAGCTAGCGCGGGCGAGCCATCTGATTGCTTTGATCAAGTACCTATATAACACAGATCTAAAGAAGACCTCCTAGTCACATTAAAGCGACCAACAACATCACGCATACAAAAAGCCGCGCGCTCAAGCTGCTAGAAAATCCAACGTTCCTTTCCAATATCCGATACCCATACCAATCTGATCTTTCTCATCGCGAATGCAGTCTCAGCACCATGAACCGATGCGACCACGTTTGACCCGCAATCCAAGAACCTCTTCTTTCATGACACAGATATCTGTCAGAGCAGACAAAACGCCCAACATACCATCCGGAAAAAAGTATGTATACACCCCCAAGGGAAAACAAAAGGGGTGGTGGCAGAAACCCATGCGGCGGCCCAGACGGCGACCAGAGCTCAGGCGACGACTGGTGGACGTTGAATCTAGATGGTTGATGAAAAAAGAGGAGGTGATAAGAAGGGATGGTGACTAGGTCCGGGTAACGGGTCAGAAGTGATGATTGTCAGGGACTTAGTCAAGTGGTGGGGGCGAGATGGGAGTGTCTAGTAAGTCTTATCGTGGGAGTAGTGATGAGATGGGATGGTGATTGAAAGGGAGGTAGGCGAGGCGGGTGCCATGTTTGTGTCTGCTCTGGGGGTAATGGTGGTAAGGGAGGGCGACCAAGTTGGGTGGCGAGGTGTGGGTGGTGAGAAGGGAGGTAGTCTCTCTAGGTGGTAGAGAAATGGGGTGGTGATGGTGGAGGTTAGGTGTCGGGTCTACTATGGGAGTGGTGATGGAAAGGGATGTGGTCTGTCTAGGGGTAGACTCGAATAGTGATAGTAGTAGTCAAGTCGGATGCCGATTTTGAGTCTACTCCGAAAGTGGTGAACTGAAACGGGAGGATAGAATTGGTTAGGTCTGAGAGTGGTGATAAAATAGGGATTGATGGTGGTGATTAAGTTGGCGACACCAAATTTGGGTATGGTGATGAAATGGGAGGGTACAGTAGTGGTCGAGTGCAAACCCCAATTGTTTGACCTCCCAGTCTTTGAAAACGACTGGGCACGAATCACTGCAGAAGAACAGGCCTACAACACGTCACGGCATGAACACCATATATCGGACGAAAACCTTGAATTACTACGAACACACCATTCTCCAACTTTCCACCGTTCCCCAGACTACCCATTCTACCGAATATCTTGAACAGTCGAAAGAAGAGAAGCCGAAGAAGAATGAAGAGTAGGTACCGAATGAGCTGTAATGACCACATGATGAGCAGATGGCGAAGGAATCGCACGAGCCGGGCGTTGACGAGCATTATGTGTAGTCAAACTTACTTACACGCTGGTCGCAGGGGCCGGCGTCAGGCGAAGCTGGTTTTCACCCCTGCTTGCGTGTGAACTCGTCAGCCAAGCTCGCGGATGGCGGAAGATGGAGGCGGATGTACTTACTCCGGGAGCTCCTTCCAGTACGTGGGAGGCGGAGGAGAGCCAACCTGCATGTCATCCAACGTGTAGGCAGGCAGGCCACGGCTCATGCGGACAAACGGGCTGCGGCCACGCTCGTCAACAGAACGGTGGCGGCGCTAGTGGCCTGGGCGAGGCAGGTGATTCCGAGGGCGCTCCTCAGGCTCGCGGGCAGGGGAAATAGAAAGACGGAACGGGGGATGCGGCGCGGGGCGGTCCAGCTGCTCAACCATGGAGCCGAGCAATAAACTCCAGCGAGCGATATGTCCCCCAAGGGCATCGTCTCGTCGACAGAACGGTGACGGCGCTGGTAGCCTGGGCGAGGCAGATGGTTGCGAGGCCGCTCCTCAGGCTCGCGGGCTGGTGAGATGGACAGACGAAAAGCAGGAGGCGGAGCGGGGCGGTCCGGCTGCTCAACCATGGAGCCGAGCAATAAACTCCAGCTAGCAAGATGTCCCCCAAGGACATCGGTGACCGAAGTCATGGTGCGCATGGCGTCAGCGATGGAGGAGTGAGCGGACATGGCCTCAGCCAGCACGGTGCGCACGTCATTGATCTTCTCGAGCAGCTGCTCGACCACGGGACCGAGCAATAAACTCCAGCGAGCAAGCCAAAGGACATCGACCGAACCGCAGAGAGACTTGGAGGCCAACCCAAGGAGACAGGAAGACGTAGATCTGGTCGGCGAACTCGGAGGGACGCGAGTGAGGGCGGAGGTTACCCCGCCGGCTCTCTATCCGCAGGCTTGGGGCAACGGTTAGGGTCGAGGACCTGGTCGTTGACCATGACAGAAGCCCTGCGGGAGACGTGGGTGAGAGGGTTGCCGTCCACAACGGAGAGGTCGACTGAGAGCTTGTTCACAATTTCCTCGAACTGGTAGTGAGTGTACTCGATCTGGTACACGGCCCTCCACATGTCCTCGAACGAGATCCACTGCCGGCCTCGCGCGAACCATCGCCCAAGTACATCTTGTAAGAGTCGGAGCCAGCTCCGACGCCGAGTGAGTGTGTCTGCGCAATCCGACCAGCGCTGTCGTCCGATATCCGACAGGAGGACCCGCCAATCAGGCGAAGGTTGGCTGCACTTCTGGCCAGAATAACTGCACCGTGGGTTGGAGCCGGCCCTCCAGGCAGTCGCAGGGGACTGCTGTCGTGTACGAGACGAAACACTGAGGGATCGCGTATGACCACAGCGAAGGCGGCTAGCTCTTGACTTGCACGATGTGGTTAACATCGCTCAAAGCTTGGCCCGCGACAGTGTCCATGTCAACCAGATCGCTGAAGCGCGTGATGGTAATGGCAGGCACGTTGGCCCCCATTCCAGACGTGACGAACGGCTTCAGTGAGTGGTTATGGTGCGGCTCAATGGCCGGAGTAGAGCGAACTTCCGTACCAGACGCGGAGTGCAAGTCAATGTCGGGAGCGGAGTGCAAGTCCATGTCGGGAGCGGAGTGAAATTCCATGTTGGGAGCAGAGTGCGACTCCCTGACAGTCAGGGTTTGCATGGTCGGGTAGAACGACTTCACATATCCGACGCAGATTGGAATCCGCACGAATGCGTCGAGGATCCAACGGGACCCGGTAGCCACCAAAACCACCCGCAGCTGCCCCAGCCAAAGATGAGCTCGTGGACTTGGACCGTCTGCTTGAGGCGCTCCTCGTCGTCGTCAGGCAACGTCAGACCACCAGGTAACCTGATGATGCCGTGTCGCGCTTCGCTCCTGTGAAGCGACAAAAGACCTGTTATGCCATGTCAGTACTACATCACTGTTAGGGTAACGAAGTCCTTACCGAGAAACCCGGCAACAGCTCGGTGTCGGCCGTCCAGACGTTGGCCACGAGAATAATCCGTCATCTGGGTCTTCAGCTCTGGCATTTTCGGCCAGGTGGGTCGGTTCGATGACATTATTAAAGTGGGCGGCCGTCTTGAGCGTCTTGTAGCCAGACTACAGGACGAAAGCTGCGATGGGCGTGCCCAGAATGACGACCGCCACGATGATGGCGACCATGAGCTCAGGATCGTCGTGCTGCGAGGGCGGTTAGCTCTTAGCTCTGCGGCGCGCGAGTTGGTGCAGGGAGCGCGGTACGTACATGTATCATTGACGTTGTCGGAAGGGAATGTGATGAGGGGCGAGCTCGGTTGAATGAGTGGATCGGGGCGAGGAGCGAGAAGGCCGCACCTATGACCTCCTGGAGGCAACGCCGGGGGCGGGCTATGACTAAATTGCGAGTTAGCTTCTGCGAATGCAATGCCACTCTAACGCAAGGTGGCTTACCCACCCAAAGGCCATAGCCTCATTACGAGTTGATTCGAGCTCCGGCTCCTCCGTGGTGCCTGGGCGGCTCGCTGAATTGTTGGGGGCGAATAAGTTTGACCATCATGCTGTCAAAGGCCAAGTTAACCTGCGACGCTTTTGAGAGTCAGACGAAGTCACTCGGAAAGGATGACGCGAGGTGCAGAATAACGCTCACCTCTTTTGGGCGGCGCTGACTCGGGCTGCTCGAGCATCCTTTGGAGGTTCTAAAGGTTCCATTAGTGTTTACTAGAGGCGCAGAGGCGGAGAAATTGCCTACTAGCCTAGGTAATGAAGCAGGATGTCATGCTCTCCTAGAAAGGAGCTCAGGATTGAAGGTTTGCTGCAGCCGATGGCCGAAAGAGCCTTGATTGGCGGGTTTCGCAAGGGTGAGTGAGGTGAAGAAGGAGGAGGGGGGCTGGAGGAAAGAAGGAAGATCTTGTTGGCGTAGGTAGGCACCCGCGCAGCTGCACTGCACAGACCGCAAACTCTTTGGCGCGCCGGGAAAGCAGCATTGGAGGAAGGTGCTGGAAGGTCACATGATCAGCTTCGCGCCTGGCCCTGCGATGGCAGCAATTCTTTGCCGAATTTTGTGCCACATTTGTGCTCCAGGCAACCCCAAATCTTCCCTCATCGTCTTTCAAAACTCTTCTACACCCTCTGCCTCTCCCTTCTTCGTGTGTCGCCCGCTCGAGGCCTCCTTTGGCAACCTTCGCCCCGCGACTCCTTTTGATTGCTCCTCTTCATGCCTCCTCGCAGAGTTTCAGCATCAAACCACCGGTTAAGCTCACCACGTCAAAACTCTATTTGCGGACCAGGAGGGCAATCTTCAAGGAGGTTAGTCCAGACACCCCGCTAGTCCGTCAGCCTCTTTAGGCACGCGGACTGTTTGCTGCTACAAGCGCGCATGTTCCAGCACCACTCACACTTCTACCTTCACTCTTCAGAATGCTTAGCTGACCTCTCTCGAAGATCTAAGTTGGCCGCCAGAGTTGCTTTCAAGCGTGCCACAAAGAATATTACAAGCCTCTTCCACACCCCACTGGAAACTTCGCTTCAACCGTCCTTTGACCAGAGACACCTCCGCCAACAACTTCGAAGCGACGAACGGCTCAACTGCTTGCAATCTTCGCTATCAACTTAGTCAATCTCTTTTCGAGCCTCGGCTATACCTTTCAACCGGTCATTGTCCATTAACGCTTCCATCCCGTATCGCGCGCTTGTAACTCCCTTGCGAACGGAAGTGGCAGCACCTGCACGACACCAACGCCGCACAACAGTCGCCAAACTGGTTTGGTTTGAGTAGCTCCAACCATAAACCCGCCTACCAATCTAGCTGGGCGAGTCATGCGTTCTGCCACCTGGCAACGGATAACCACGAAGACAGCGACAGTGAACACCAAGCCTGCCCCATGAGTGCACAACTCAGTTCGCCATGGCCGAGCTTTTCCAGCGTTCTTGCGGTTTCAAACAACATGCCTAGCAGTATCCACCAGCGACGATGGCCATGGCATGGCCAGCTCCACTTCGATCAACAGCCCGGCCTTCATCTTGCTGCGCAGCACACTGGTCAGTGGATCAACCATGCGCACCACACTAGCACGAGTACGCAAGCCAACTCTAGGTGGCTGCCAGAGGCCTCTTTGAAAGCAAGGTCTTACTCCTCAAGGCATACCAACAGTCAAACTCTGACGCCTGAAAAGCCTGTGGGCTTACTTTCTCACTTGTTCGTCGCTATCCTCCTGACTCCTGGCGACTGGGTCGCTACCCGGAAGCGCAGCTCGACGACGAGTCTGACCGCTCAAACATAACTTGGCAGCTCCGCGTTGGCGAGCGGAACGGACAAGGCTTCACAGAGGTCGCCGGCCGCGACCTCGCCATGGTCACCGTTCGATCGGCCTTCTGGCCCAGTGTTGAACGCAACTACTACTTCGATCGGAAGCACAAGGAATGGAGAACCGGATTGAGCAGTTTGTGCTGAGGTGAAAAAACAGTTGGGGCTGCGAGGCTGCGAGGCTGACCCTGTTTCACACACCGAGCCACTTCCTAACCCAAGATACCCAACAACGTGTTCCAAGTCAAGATCTTCGCCCTGTTCCTCGGCTTCCTTCTCGGCCTCCTAGGCTTGGACAACTTCACTGTCGCGACTCCGCCCGCCTGTCTTGTCGACGTTAAGGGTGACCAGCCCGACCCCTCGGACCTGAAAACCATCTGCAATGACAAGTGCATCGGCTTTCAGTCGTTGGGAATGACGTAGACTTCAGTTTCAACACAGCCCGACCTTCCAACATGGCTTCCAACGCCTTTTCCTCTTCTGCTCGTGCCAGCCCTGCGACTCAGCTCTCGTCGATGACTTTCTGGCACACCGGTACTCCCCCCAGTATGGACACACCCGCAGGCCAGCACCGGTAACGCCGCATGCTCATGTCGGCACAACTCTGACCATGTCGCCGCCTCAGCTTCCCCTCGACAACTCAGATCTCCTCCATGATGTTGTCGTTTCCATGCAGTCGCAGCTGACTAGCTACTGCAAGCCGTCTACACCGACCGGTTATCTTCTTTCGCCGCACGGGCTTCAGATGAGGAAGGCACCGACGAATCTGGAGCTCTTCGAGGCGGTGTATAAGTGGACCAAGGCTGCAAAGCAAATTTCCTCTAGACTGAGGTTGTCACGACCGTTGTGGATTTTTTCACTGACATTGACCGCGAAATGCCGAGTAGATGAGAAGCCTTTCTCTCGGAACGGATGAAGCTTCCTTTGCACTGAAAGGGGCTTCTGTTGCAATGACTGGGGTGTGCCAGAACATGATTGTCACTTGAGGCTTTCCCCATTTCCGGTGAAATGTGGAACAGCCGATTGAGAACGCAGCCGGGCCATGTCTCTGTCAGCATCATCACTTACCGCACCAACGTCATTCTCAAGACCAGCGGTGGTGTAGAAGATGTGTGAGGAGGCTGAGGCCCAGCTGTCTCTTTTTCGTTGAGGGCATGTGGGAGACGTCCTACTTTGAGTCATCATTCAACCAGCCCCCACCCAGCAGTCCTTCTACCGCGCACCAAGCCCGTCAACGCGGCCCTGCAACAACACCCAGTCTGAAGACTACCGGAATGCCAGGAGGGCCTCGAATCATGCCATTACTTCCTCTCTGCAGATTCCCACCCGGTCTCGTCTCTGGTCACCTCCACAGTGTCGTTGGCGGCTCAAGAATCAACTTCACCATCAGCCCCTCGCTCGCTCACCATGCCGACTGCTCCTCTTGCATCGTCAAGCAGGACAGGTCCAACTGATTTGTCCCCCAGCTCTTCTTTTCTTGTAACATCCGCAACGGCTCTCGCTACGAGGTCGCGCCTGTTGGTCCAGTCAACTTCCTCATCCCGACCGCCCGACGCCGACACCTGTGGCTCTGGGAAAGCACTCCGGCAGAAACATTCATCTTCTTTCCTATCGAGTTGTCTGCTTTTCTGCAGAATTTCTCATCCACGAACAAGCCTCGGTGTACAACGCTGGGCCACGCCGCGAAGCTCATCTGGCACAATGGGATTGTCCCAGTCGGCGGTGACCTGGGAACGACGAGGATGAGGAACATGGAAACACGCATCACGAACCAAGCACGGCTCGATACTCACTTTCAATTTCCTTTCGGGCAGTTTACGGCTTCAGCGATTCGTGCGCCGTTTGCTCATCCTGTCGTTTACGGGGCTCATTCGGCGCCTACTATCGATCCTCCTTCGGCTGATCTCCTTTCAATGATTCGGTACGGCACATGCCCGCCTTCAGTGGGTCTTTATGCGTTTGGTTTTTCAACTCACAAACCACGGACTCCTTTGGTTTGTCTGCCACAGCTTCTTCTATGATCAACTTGCCTGGCTTCAGTGTCGTCTTCAGCCTTGAGAAATGCGTCTTTGCACTTATCCGAGCTTCTGCGTGGAGTTCAGGAGCAGCCGCCGGCACATTTGAGCCGCAAGAAGCAAACTGACGAGTTCCGCGCCTTCTCGGCCAACATCAACAGGCAGCTTAAGAACAACAACCACCAAGAGCGTCGCGCCAATGCGCCGCGCCTTTCAAACATCAACCACCTCTTCAACAACTACCAGGGCATGCTTGGCTGAGCGGTCATGTCTTCAAACATGCGTCAGCAGCCGCCCAGGAAGCCACCCCCCGTCCGTGCTCTCGCATCTCTCGCGTTCACGAAGTCTTCCTGCATATACTCGCTCGTGCGAGTACGACTGCTGAGGAGGATTGGCTCACTAACAAACACAATGAGCTTCCCGTACGAGAACTCGTTCCAAGGCCAGCCGATGGCGGTAACGTGGACTACCTTGACGCAAGAAGCGTCTTCCGGATTACGCCAAGTACAAGCTTCTCAAAGAGAGAGGTGGTAAAGTCGATGGCAAGTTGAAAGAAAATTGGCGATGAGTTCACTGTCATCAAGGAGTCTTTGGAAGACGACCTGCCTAAATGGCTCAGCCAGAAGTCTCGCATCACCTACAAAGTTGCGGACGAAGATCAGGTGTCTGGTATGGCACCCCACCGATTTGCCCTGTCCCAGCCGTAGAGGGGAGAAGGTTAGGCAGGCATTCCTGCATTTTGACAAGAACGGCGATGGCTACATTGAGCCTGAGCTGGAGTTTCAGCGCATCATTGCGGACACTGATGGTCACAAGCTCTCCGACCATCGGTTAGAGCACCTGCAAACTCTGTGCAACAATCTCTGCCGGCAGCAAAATCTCCTACGCCAGTGTTCGCGCCCTCCAGAACATGATCTGCGAAATGTATCTGGTCGAGCTCATCATCCGCAATGCTGCCACCAAGGGTGGAGACGGCAAGATCACGCGCTCGGATCTCCTGGCGAAGCAGCCCGAATTACCCGTTCCTCACTCTTGCTTTGGTGTCGCGTGTTCCGGTGCTTAGCACCAACGCCTGGACCAGGTTGCCATGACACGGTCACGTCATTCGTTGCCGTTCCTGGCACGACTGTCACTCCTCCGGGCACCAGTCACCTTCTGCCCTGACATCGCCTCGGTCCTAACCGCGGGATCCTCCAGAGTCCCGCCGTCTTCGAATGACATCCATAATCTCATTCCCCCTCTAATGCATGAGGTGGACGTCGAGGTGTTGTACGGATTTTGGCGATGGCACCGAACCCGCAGAGTCAAGACGAAGCTCTTAGCGGGCGAATGGCCAAGCATGGCGGCAAAGCTGGCCACTGCACCATATCGCAAGCCAGAAGTGGCTTACTTCGACTTTCCGAGCGCTTTATCGAGGCGAAACGCAACGAGTACGAAGATATCATGTGGATGCTTCGTGAGGATTCGGCTGTCTTCGAGAGCACATCCAGGCAGTGGATCACTTCTCGCAGGCTCTTTGAAGACTGAAGAGGTAGCCATGGGGTGCTCGGCAGGACTTGGTCGTCCGGACTCTTTGCCTGTGTACGGGAGGTGCTGTTGGCCTTGTGGGAGTGCAGTTTCGGCAGCTGTGCGAGAAGCACAAGGACGAGATCGGAAAAGAACCGCATCGTGTCCCAGGAGAGTACGAGACGAAGGCCCAGCGAGGCGAATCATCGTCGCAGCTAGTGGTAACCGAAGCAAGTTGATGCTGCCTCCCATCAACTTCGTCTTCAAGCAGCTCCAACAGCGCGCCACCGTGAACGCGGTGGTGGAAACCGAAACAAGTGGATTGTTGCCTCCCATCAACTTCATCTTCAAGCCCGCGGTGGTGGAACCGGAATATGGCGGAGATGCTGCCTCCCATCAACTTCATCTTCATGTCTGCGGCGTTGGAAAGAGAAAAAGGTGCAGTTACTGCCTCTAATCAACTTCATCTTCAATTCCGCGGTGGTGGAAACAGAAACAAGTGTATTGCTGCATCCAATCAACCTCATCTTCAAGCAGCTCCAGCAGCGCGTCACCGTAAGCAGGTCTAGCTGTAGGAGGTAACATCCAGCCTGGTGTCGTCTCTGGTCACCTCCGCCGTGTTGTCGACGGCTCGATATTCACATGCGCGGTTGAGACACGCTGGGGGCGTGCTTGCCGACGGATAAGCCTCATGGTGGCACGCTGGAGCGGGTGAGTTAAGATCTCGAGTTGTTGGTGCACAAGGCGGTGGCGATTTGGTTATTTGGAAGGGACGAAAGGATCAGCTTTTGTAGTCGTGGCTTGGGCATGACTTTTTTTCGCGTTGACATTGCCGTTCAGTCTTTTGCTTCGAATCAATCTTTCATTTTTTAACATTTGTATCTTCGTTTCGCTTGTCGTATGAAGAAGTTCAAGATGGAGAGTGTCATCGGCGGCCCAAGTACACGGCGCTCGATTCACCACAATTACCTGGCAGCTTCTCCCGGTCTCCAGAATAACTTGCCCTTCCTCTCGAGTGCCACGTCCATGATAGAGGTCCTTGCTGTATGGATCCTGTTGCTCCGGATATGGTATCGCGTCAACGCTGCAAAAGTTCTTCCCTACTGCTCAATGATGGTGACTTACACATTGGTCATACCGGAAGGCCATTCGAATGGCACACGCAGCTCAGTTGTGGCTGGAAGCTACTTCTGCCGCATCGAGAGCAAGACACGAACGCTCAAGACGTGCTGGAAATACTTGAGGGATTAGCTGGAACCGCTTGAGCATGCGGAAACGCCCGCAGCCGTTTTTGGCCGTTGCCACCAAAATCAGATGTAGTATGGCTTGGAACTTCTCGGAAGGAGCCAGTCCGTGGGAAGTTCACCTGGGGAAGACTCAGTGATCCCTTGCGCGATTACGGTAGAGCAGGCTTTTTTCCCTGCCGTCGCAGAGGATTTGGGAGATCGGTCTTTCTGGTTCGTCGCCAAAAGCGCGGTGCACCTACCTGAAGAGGGTGTTGGGCTACTCCTGTGTCTCTGTGTCTATCGCGGGTATGGACGATGGTGGAGGGACGAGGAGGCGGGTCAAGTTCAAGCTGGCGGCTTGCGCGACGGTCGCGGCGTGCGCGATCAGTACCCGCGTGGAGGTGACGTCGAAGAGGCGGCCAAGGGAAACTCAGCCCGAGCCGGTGGTGTTTCGCACATCGGAAGGCGAGCGATTTGGTGTAGCGATTCGTGACCGGAAAGTCCACGAAGAGCTCTCCAGGGATACGTGCCTGCTGCGGCCCGTTATGCCAGTGCTGTCATTTGTGAGTTGCGCTGAACGGAACGTCTTTCTTCATTGAGACTGTGCTGCGGCTGATTTCAAAGCCTTGTGAAGTGACCGCGGAGCTCCTCGCTCACCCGCCTTCTCGACCCGCGCTATTGGACCGCATGCTTGTTGCTCTCCTTGTGCTGTCTCTTACGCGCAGACTTCGTCCAGCCGTTGAGCTGTGCTGCTGCCACGGCTGCGACCGCAGGCGAACGTGTCGCGGTGGAGTTGGGCGAGATTCAGAACACCCGCGACCAAACCCGTTGTCCAGCTTTTCTGCGGCCAAAGCATGGCGACGAGCAATCATCCCGATGCTTCTCTCATCGTGATGCTAAGTCGAGTGCTCCATAGGTCGCGCAGCTTGCCAGCTGTCCTCCCATCGTCTCTACTGCTCCCAAACCTCGCCCACCGTCGCGGCCATCGCTGCAGCACTGACCAGCCTGAGCGTTTCTAGGACCTTCCTGCCTTCCACAGATGACGCCACAGCACCCTTTCCGGCATAGCTTCCAGGCGATAATCACGATACCCCAGTAGAACTTTCGGGACCCGCAGCAGCTGGCAGCAGGCCGGCTCCACATCCCTGTCCCTCCACCCTTTATAAGCACCCCCCCTCCTCGCCCAAACACCTCTTCTTTTTCTCCAGCTCTCTTTGCCTTTTGGCTTAGATCAAGTGTAGTATCTGTTCTTGCCAGCTTAATCTCTGGTGAAGCTCGCCTCTCGGCAGCTATCAAAAAGATTACATTTTTATGCCTTGGCTGGTGGTCACTGAGCGCCGCTCATACCACTGGTCACAGTGTCGCTCGTATTGCACTGCCTCGAGCTGACGCGAACTCTCTTTTTACCTTTTCGTTGTTTTACTGGCCTGGCGCTGGTAAATGAGGAAGAAGTTTTTACTCCACTCAAGAGAAGAGAGAACTTGCTGTTTGTTGTGGTGCCTTGGCTTTTACGACGCGTGTCGCGTCTGGAGAGCTTGGTGTTGAGCCACGAACAGTCGGGTCTACTTCTACGCGCTGCTTCGTCGCCTTCTCACTCTGCTCTTTCGTCCCGCCCGCGACCAGTCCGACGCGTCCCGTCACTTGGGTGCCAATCCGCAAGCGCCTTGCGCGATGGCTATGGTTTTACACTTGCAGATTCGCCACGTCGTTGCCAGGCGCTCGTGCGTCGTCGACCACTGAGCCCAAACGCGAATGCGGCATTCCTGTCAGGCGCAAGTTCTGTTGCCACTGCTTTGGGCGAGCTCGCACATAAATCGTTGATGGTTGTACTTCCGAGAGGACCGAAGGGATGAGCCCAGCCGGGTGAGCTTACCACCTCTTTCCGCTGACCGCATCAAGCTCACCTCCCGACTGAGACAGCAAGCCACAGGCAATATGCGCCGCGGATACTTCCTTTCGGCATGGTGGGCAGAGGGGGAAACATCTTACTCGGGTGCAACCTAAGTGCGTGTCAAAACAGTGACCGCGTTGATTGCTGACTAGCGTGCTACTATTGAGCAAATACCCTGTGAAATCTGCCGCTTCTTGCCTTCCTCCGGTAGCGCACGCTTCGACTTCCTCAGGCAACATATCGTCTCGAACAGCGCCGCGTCGAGTTTGGGAAAACTGCAAGTGTTCTCCACCGGCGTGGGCTTCTACTCGCTCCTGTGTTTTCGATATTGTAACCTCAACACCGCCGTGCAGCGGTCGGTCTTTGCCCGGGCAGCAGGCCGTTGCGCTCGTCGTCGCCACAGTACTTACGCTAGCCCTCCCTCGCGACCTCAATTGGCCTACGCCACTTCCGTCTCATCTTTTTTCGAAACGGCGCGGCGGTGCTACACTGAATTGAATTCTCCATGGTTCTGGCCCCGACAGAGACCACGCCACTGGCCTGCCATGCGACAGCCCGGAACGGTACGGCGAAAAGCTAAGCAATGACTACGTTGCTAGGGTGCGCCGACGAGGATCAGAATTCGTGAAGCATGGCAATTGCACTGCGTCTCCAAGCCTCTCACCGAAGACATAAGAATACCATGACGTGATTATTTGATCTTGAACCTGCCTTCCTGGCGGCCGTCCTTACTTAAATGGGACGCCAGCACAGATTTCGTTAAAATCTGCCATTGTTGAGATACAGGCTAGAGTAGTCCGCTGGCAAAAGACTGGTTGGTGAAAATCAAAGGGGCTAGCGTAGCACGTGTCGTAAATGTATCTTCCGTGCGGCCGATGGGTGTGTAAAAGAGTAGAGCCTCTCATCGTGGATTTTGAGAAGGCCATGATCGAACCGCAATTTTCCCCGGTCCAATGATATAGCGTGCTGTCCAGAACCGTAAGCCAATCGCCATTGCCTGGACTGAGCTAACTCGGACGACTAGGTAGTTGTGCGCCTTACATAGGCCGTTTGTGGCGCGTGTGCACCAGTGCCAGGCTAAGTAGTCAGGATCGATTGTTTCACTTCTCCATGTGGGAGGGAACCTTGTAGGTGTGGAGATTGGTGGCTCATCCGCACGGGTCGCAATCCGAGTCAATGGTTCTCGGAATTTTCCTATAGGCTTTCCTGATGTAGATTTTCCAGCCTAGGCACCCTGTCACAGTACTCCACTCCGGTGCGCTCAATGTCTAGTACCACGTGCATGTATAGCCGGTCCTCACACTTTCCAGTAGTGGCCAGATAAAATGTTTTGCGTGCGGCGGGAGTTTTGCGAGGTCGCGCTGGGAGCGGGGATGTCTTGCTTTGACACTTGGTGGAATCGAGAATTCGATTGTTCACGGCCTGCGGAATCGGCATGATCTCCGCTCATCGGCTGTAGGGCTAGCGCGGTGTCTTCCGATCGGATGCGTCCACACCAGCACGTAATAATAATTCGGCTAGCTATGCTCTCGGTTCAGCTCCAGGAATGGATTGAACAAACATTATGCCAAGCAGACGGGACGGGCCGCCAGAAGGAAGACATGATACATGTATATTCGGTGAGGATCGGGGGCGTGAAGCGGAGTAAAACCTATGGGACTTGGACGGGAGATGGTGAGGTAGATAGCCAGGCACGATTGATCGTTGGGATGGTCTCGGGAGCTAGCACGCAGCGCAAATCGGGCAGTGCTGTGGTGTGGCGGCGATCATCAGTACGGAGCAGATCATCAGCAGCACGTACAACGTACTATCTATAGCGTGCAACATAGGAAGCAAGTACATGTGGCTTTATGACCGAGCCGCGGCAGGAGCGATCTGCGTCGCATTCCATTTGCTGGCGGTTGAGGCTGATCGCTTTGTACGTTTGCGCCAGGCTAACGGGACAGAAATTCCGCGCACAGACTCTCCAGAGACCCGTTCTTCTGGGCCAAGGCGTGGCCTTGAGAGCCCCAACATTCGCCACAGCCGCCAAAAAGGAGTCAGCTCCGCACTTCGACTGGTGCTGCACTAGGCTACGGCCAGCGTGCCGCTAGGTACATAGAGACGAGGAAGCGAGTGGCCATTCGCCACAGCTATAGCCACTCCCACATGTTGCTGCGTTTCCCATAACTACTCCTTGCCGTGTGTGCTCGCCCGGCGCACCGCCTGTTTTCCCCGAGTGCGTCTTCTCCGTCGTTCCTTCATCCGCGCTGTCCATGTACCAGCGCGCCTCGTTCGCCTTGCCATGCCCCCAGAGCCAAGGACCCGCGTCGCGGCGGAGCGGGCACGGGAGCGCGATGTTTGCTCGTGCGCTTCTTCGATCTGTCCCTTTGCTGCTTCCCATGTCCTGACACCACAGCAGCTTCTACCCACTCTCGCTGGACATCCCCGATCTCACCGATGCGCTGGACCAATCTCCCGGCCCTCTGCCGCCCTCGGGCCATCGGCCGCGCGCCAGCGCTGACCCGGTCCTCACAGCCTTCGCTCAGCTGGGCGCGCTTCGTCTTGGTGCTGCGCGATCGCTGATCTCGCTGATCGACACGAAGTCGCAGATCATCCTGGCCGAGGGCACCAGCACCCTCTCACTACGCAGCCACCTCGTGCACGACCAGAGCGACGCATTATGGCTCGGCAGCGCCATCATCCCGCGCAGGCATGCCGTCTGCGATGCCGTGTTGGACGATCCGACTGCCTCGGCTCTCATCATTAACGATCTGCAGCTCGACGACCGTTTCGCCGACCGCTGGTTCGTCAAAAACCCTCCACATGCACGCTTCTACGCCGCCGTGCCGCTGAAGAGTCCGACTGGCAACATCATCGGCGTCTACTGCGTCGTTGACGGCGTGCCACGAGACGGCCTTGATGAGACGCAGACGCTTTTCATGGAAGATGTGGCCGCCGCTGTCGTCTCATACCTGGGCACTTGTCGCGCCCAAGATAACAATCGCAAGGCTGAAGTCATGGTCCGTGGTCTGACATCTTTCGTCACGGGAGCTGCCGACATCCAGAATAGCGACGAGCTCGATGTGCCCCGCGATCTCGAGGACCCCAGCAACTCGGAGCCTCTTCCTCGCCGGAGTCCACCCCTGATGCCCCCCAACAAATCGGAATCATCCGGGTCTTCGCTTACCGCAAACGACGACGAGGTTATTTCCCTTCGGAACCACATACTTCCTTCTGGAGCCAAGCGCATGTTTGCCCGCGCCGCCAATATCATGCGAGAGTCAAGCGATCTGCAGGGCGTCATCATCTTCGACGCGTCAATGGCCAATCCCAGCCCCTCGGAAAAGGGCGAGGACGCGGACACGCCGTCAGGCGAAGAAATAAGCGACACAGAGGCGTACATCTCCGCTAGTTACACGGGTAGCTCCTCCGGCTCTGACCCTCCGTCGGAATCCTCCGAGGGTCGCGCCGCCAGCTGCAGAATACTTGGATTTGCCGATGCTGGGCGCTCAAGCCGAGACGGTTCTACTCCCCGAAGGGACTACTTAGGGCTGGGCGAGGAGGCGCTCAAACAGCTGCTAGCCCGGCATCCAAATGGCAAAATTTTCAACATCTGGAGGTCTGGCCAGGGAATTCCTCACCAGCGTACCAAGAAGGGAAAATCAAAGCGCAGCACAGCCGTGGATGCCATTGTCGATGTTGCGCACAATGCTCGCAGCGCCGCTATTATACCCTTGTGGGACTACGAACGCGGAAGATGGTTTGCTGGCTGTCTTTGCTGGGTATCAACTCCCAACCGGTTGCTAACCCATGGCGCCGATCTCCTCTATCTACGCGCCTTTGGAAACAGCATTATGAATGAGCTGAGCCGTCTTGACGCAGCGGCGGTCGATCAGGCGAAGAGCACCTTCATCGAGTCCATGTCACACGAAATGCGATCGCCACTCCACGGCATCCTGGGCGGAGTCGAGTATCTAAACGACATGCCGATGGATGCCTTTCAAGCGAACATAATCAACTCCATCGCCATGTGCGGCAGAACGCTTCTCGACACGGTTCAGAACGTCCTGGAGTACTCCAAAATAAATGAGCTAGTGGGGCCAGGCGGCCAGGGTCAATCCGGACCCCCAGACTGGTCTGGAGTCGAACCCGTCGTCGACATTTGCCAGCTGACAGAGGAAACGGTCGAAGCGGTATTTGCCGGCAAGTCGTACACGGTCCTTTCCACGGACACCGGGGCAGCCAGCCCTCAGTTTTCGCCAGGGGCTCAAAACCCCGTCATGACCGAAACTGCCGCCCGCAAACCTGTTCGCATAATACTTGACCTGCCCCCTCGCCCCTCTTGGGATTTTGCAGTGCGGCCGGGCATCTGGCGCCGCATTCTCATGAACGTTTTCGGAAATGCACTCAAGTTCACCGAGAGAGGCTTTATAAAGGTTTCTCTTGCTGCCGTGGACACTAACAGCTCTCACACCGAGATTACCCTCACTGTCGCGGATACAGGCGTAGGAATGTCGCCCCAATACGTGCAGGATGGACTTTTCAAGCCTTTTTCACAGGAGATGCCCTTCTCCCCTGGCATTGGGTTGGGCATGAGTATTGTGCGCCGTCTTGTCCAAAGCATAGGAGGAGAGATAGACGTGAAGAGCGAGGCACGTGTGGGCACGCAGCTGAAGATACGCGTGACTTTCCCTACCTGCACATCACCAACCGAAGACTTTGCATCGGCTGTAGCGAAGCGGACGAGGAATAAGCGCATCGCTGTCATCGACGCAAAAGTTCAGCCCAGCGACCCGGAGCTTACACTCTCCATTCAGAGCGAACAACGTTTTCACGAATCGCTTGTCCTCAACCTCAAAACATGGTTTGGCGTGAACATAGTGAACTCCGATGAAGATTTCAGCTCCGACAGTAGCCATCTCGTCATCTACCCGAGCCCGAGCTTCTATACCATGTTCAAAAAGAGGTCGCGGAGGGGTGTCTCGGTGGTGGTCGCGCTAGACGCTTTAGAAGCCGCCACCTTGAAGGCAGACGAAAGGGTAGCGCATAATTGGATTGAAGTTGTGACACAACCGTATGTAATCCTTTCCTCCCCATCAAACCCCGGCAGCAAGCTAATCATACTGTGTGCCAGCATCGGCCCTTTCAAACTCTCCCGCATACTCGACCGCTACCTCTCACGACTTGATGCACATTCCAACGCCCCTGAACTTATGATTAACACCCCGGGCGCGCTTACCCCCGGACCCGAGAGCACATCGTACCAATTTCCTATCCGCCCCAGCTTTCCATCATCACGCCCTTCCGCAGCGGAGATGGCCAGCCCCATGGGATCAGACGTTGAGGCTCACGAACAACAACCGCAAGTCGAATCATCGCCAAGACCTGTGACCCCTGTCACCGAGATCCGCGTTCCAAGCTCCCCCACACTCTCTCCCAAGTCTGGCTCGGGGCAACGAGAACAATCAGACCACAGGCCTGAGTCCCCAGAGGGCAGGGAAATCATGATCGTCGATGACAACCCCCTCAACCTTCGCCTCCTCGCCGTGTTCCTGAACAAGAATGGTCTCTCGCACGCATCAGCCACTAATGGCCTGACAGCGCTCGAACTATACAAGGAAAACCCCAGACGCTGGGCGGCAATTCTGATGGACCTCAGTATGCCGGTGATGGATGGCATGACTGCAACGAAAGAGATCAGAGCGTGGGAATTCAAGCTTGCGCTGGAGAGAGTGGTGTCCGCCCAAAGAGGTCAACTGGAGCGAGAGACCAGCTCAGACTCGAACAAAACATTGAAAGAATGGAAGCGGCGTTCTCGAGAAGTGGATCCGGACGGAGAGGCCGCAGCGGTCGCGCAAGCCATCGAGCGGGGCGAAGTGCTTGACAAACCCAACCCGCTGAAGTCGGCGGATTCGGCAGCCCAAACGTCTTCCGAGGCCGAATTCGAGCGCGGCAGAGACGACAGCATGAGCGAAGGAACCACAGTCCCTCAATCACCCATGTCCGACACTATGGGGACCGAAGCATCCGACGACGAACGGCCCGCGCCGCCACTCGTCCCTCCACCATCGGAGCAGGAACGACGGACTGCCTCGGCGTCCTCGGGCGTGCCAATCATCGTCATCACCGGCCTGGGCAGCGCGACGGCGCGCTTCGAAGCGATGAACGCGGGGGCGGACGTCTTCATGACGAAGCCGATACAGTTTAGCGCGTTGATGAAGACGCTGAAGGGGCGCATGTCGGGATAAAAACATGGCTCGTCTTGCGTTTTCTTCCATTTTCCGCTCTTTCGTTCAGCTTTCCGTCTCGCTTTGCATACTTCTTATTCTATTTTATTTCATTTTTCACGGGGCGATTCATCCACCGTTTCCCTCCTTTTAGCCTTAGGAGTGTGTTTTGTATCCTCTGGGCTCTTTTCTCCAGTTTGCTTTTTCCCACCCTTGCCTTGCTTCTTTTTTATCCTCGGCAAGGGAAAGCATTTCGAGATTTCCACTTTTGGTCTCTTTCTTCCACACCGCATTGACGTTATCCACGGCTAGTTGATGCCCTGAATGTTTTCTCTTTCCCCTTTTCTCAATGACCTGTACCTGCGGCACGGCCTTTCTTTCTTTCCTCCCCGTTTTTGGGGGCCTTCATTTTATGGCATCACGAAACGCACATGATTAGCTTTCTTTAGCTAGCGTTTAATGTGCTGCTCTCCAATGGGTTCTAAATTGGAACAATAAGTAAGAGGTATGAGATAAGCTTTTTGTTTGTCTTGTTTTTCCTCCTGTTTTCTTTCTCCTCTCCTCCAGATTTCGCAGGATGCTATGGGAGCAAGGTCGTATGGCCTTTCTTTCCCTGGTTGTTGTTTTTTCACGCGGTAAAAAGTGAACAAAACATATAAACGAATAATGAATAGAGACTAGACATGAAGGGCGGGGATGGGTGTGGCAGAGTGGGAGTTTTTCTCAACTTTTTGGGTAACACGAATTTTGAGCACAAACGACAAAAAAGGCCGTCCGATTATTGGAACGGCAAACGCTCGGGGGTTAAGGAACGGGAAAGAAAGGACTAAAACTAAAGAGTCTCGGAAGGAGGAGGAAAAGAAAAGAAAAAAAAGAAAAAAGCCCGGCATGTTGTATGCCAAATTCATTATATATTTGTTCAAAGCTTCATCACTCCCTAACGCGCGCTTACGGCGAGTGTCGGCGTTTATGGCAGGGCTGGTTCCAGTACATACATAAACCACTCATTGCTCAGGGCTTTGGTCTGCTGTCCCTGCTGTTCTGCTACTATGCCTGAGTCACGACGCAACAAGCCGGGGAAAAATAAGTGGCGTTAGAAGCCGTTATTGTGCGGGTGTTGGGCGCCTACTAACGCCGCCTTGTTATGCGTAGGCCGCCGGTGTTCTCCTCTTTCTTCAACTTCTTCTTCACACGACAAGCGAAACAAGGATACGAGTCCCCAAAGGAAAATCCGAATTTGCAGCAAAACCAGTCAACAGCGGTCAAATCGAAAGAAAGTCGTGCATATGCTACGATTACGGAAGCTGACCGTTTCGTGCTTCCAGGCACCAAATTTTCGCCGTCATGAACACAGACACTCGAGGGGAAGGGAGAGCTAACCTAGAGACCAGATATGCTTTTGGATATGTGTTGAGCCAAGCGCCGTGTGCGATGGCGTTGACGCCGCGATCGGGGTGGCTATAGATCAGGAGAGACAACCACCTAAGCCTTGCCCGCTCGGTCGGGTTAAAACTCTGGCATATATTGGTGCGATGCGGGAGGCTTGAGACCGAATGCGGTTCTAATGTCAAGAACGACACGCAAGAATGGTGGAAGCAGGTTGTAGATTGAGAGTGTCAGCTTTCGAATAGGACCATGAAGTCGCAATGAACGATACTGGGGCTCTTTTTTAGATGCGCTGCTCGCGCATTGCCGATGGCATGAGTCTGAATTCATTCATGTGAATGCATGCTTCCCGCCGGCATTGACGGACTGAAACCTTGAACAGCACTCAAACCACGCAGGGAAAGTTCTTAAGGTCTCAAATGGGGTGAAAACCCAACCAGCGAGCGTTGCGATGCACGCAGCCTGCGACTACCCGCACCTTCGCGGTTGTGAGTCCAAGCCGACGCGGGAGCCTGCAGCGGCCCTCCAGCGCACCCTAAACTCCGAAGCTCTCCTCCCGTCGCCAATACAAGCTTGTCGCATCGCATTTCCCGCCTGCAGTCCGTCCGCTTCTCGTCTTTTCAATTATTTGACACGGTTTGAGTTCCTAGCTGACTTCTCCAGTGACCAATCCGCCGAACTGACTTGCGTGTGCGCTTGCTGCTCAGCGACAGCCTACCACAACAACTCCGCCTACGGCTTCGAAAGCTTTAAGCGCCTCCCTCAAAGCACCATGCGCTGCTTGTGCTACACGTCTGGTGCCTCGGCCTGTACTCCGAGCAGCTTTCCAGCGTGGCGACCGCCCCTTTTACCCTGCCTGTGTGAGCAGCAGACGGCATGCTGACCCGTCGCAGTACCATGCTCCCGTCCAAAGCTACCAACTAGCTCTCTGAGTGCATCAAAGAGAGGCTTAGCAGCCTACGGATTGGGTATCCAGAAAACCTCGTGCGAGAAGCCATCTTCTCCTTTTGCATTCCGTCCGCGCAACTCGTGCGCCAAAACGTCGACCTACCTCGAACGCCCCGATCCGCAAACCATACCAGCCAGCCGCCGCTCCCAGGACTAAAGAGCCAGACAGGTTGCCTTGGACACAACCGCAGCTCGCGTGTTCACGCCGGAGACCTCCTTCGCCCAGTCGTCGCGCTCAGGCGTAGCTTGCTACCCGAGCTTTCTTCTTGGGCTCCATACCAGGATGTGTGCGCAAGGCGAAACCCATACAGTGGATTGGCTCTCGTTGCTAGCTTACATTCGAGGGCTTGCTCATAGAGAACCTGACTACATGATTGACGTTGGAGCGGTGCAGGCGTGCTGATCGAGTTAAGAGTCGCAGGCAAGCTTTCAACATCATTCCTCGTTCGACCGCAGCCCCTTCCTTTGCGAGACCGAATTCGCTTACTGAACCAGCAGCGTAGGTTCTTCCTCGATCGTGACGAGCTCGAACAGTCGTGCAGAAGCATCATTGTCCTTGTTGCCCCTGAACGGCAAAGGCAGAGGCTCAGATACAACAAAGCCATCGCCCAATCCCCACGCCGCTGGCAGCCCTGGAACTGTCGTACTTTGAGCCACATATATAAGAATTGAGAGGACATGGAAGCGTTGGTGAGGGAATACGGGTGGAAGTGTTGAGCCTGGTCCGCAAGGCAGAGGGGGAACCTTGCCGGGACGAGGAAAGCCGCATTGCGAGGTGTGAGGCGTGGCTAGAACCATTGCACGAGAAAATTCGTTTTGGGCACTCTCTGAATGCTAGAGACGCTCTTGTGGTCGCGCGAATGGATAGGCGAAGAACGGATGGGCAAAGGGGGAATTTGGACGTGCTGGAAATGACTACAGCCCTCTGAAGAAAACGTTCCATGCGGTCGATCGCACGATACCACAATGATACTTGAGGCATAAAGCAGATATGAAGGACTACATGGCTTGAATTGTCTCGATGCATGACAGATCACGGAAGAGTCGCCTGGAAAGTGAATAACGGGCTAGAGCTCTTAAGCGGTCAACTTGAAAGCTATCGAGAGGCATAAAGAAATTAGTCCAACACCTTGAAGACTATACAAGAGGACAGGCGAGGACTATACTCGCCCAGCCCAGATCTCCCCGATGCTGTTTATCTTGCAGCTGGCCTTCGTTTCCGACGCGACAACAAAGGACCGCACTGGTTGGATGGAGAATGCTCAAGGTCTCTGGCGGACTTGAAAATGTACTCCTCGGTCGGTGACCAACGAAGGCCGTGCTGCTGTTGGAAGAGGGGCGCTGGCAACACATCGACCTAGATGATTCGCAGCATGACAGATGGCCTAACCATCTTTATGATGGGAAAAATATGAGGTAGACTCCGGATTCTTCCAGCGGCTATCTGGAGGCGAGCATGGAAGGAAAATAAATGTGACAACGGATCCAATGTTCACGGTCGAATGGCAACGGGGCACTGTCATGGAGCTCAATTGGCTCGTCACCACCGCTGCTGGGCCGAAGCCAGGCGCGTCGGTCTTCCCAGTCGTCGATACATGTTCCTTGCCGACTTTCGTCCTGCTGCTCTTCGCTCGCAGGCGTCGAAAGCGCGTTGTCGGCCGAAACGTAGATCCTAATCCGGACTAGCCCCGTCGCGCCCACAGCTATTTCAACGCCGTCGTCACCCCAACTCCTCTTCCCTCCTCAACCTCCCCCCACTCAACTATCTCTCTCAGTCTTTCGTTTCTTGGAAACGATCTCCGCTCCCGGTGGCGACGGGGGACCAAGCCGGTGCCAAATTTTCAACCACTGCCCCGGTTGCTACCGGGGAGCGGCGTCGACCTGGTCACTGGTGAGTTTGCTCCTCCTGTCTACCCAGTGCCGTAACTGACTCATGGCAGTGGATCTGACCGCCTCGCTCCTGGAAGCAACTCGTCTCACCTCTTCGGCCTCGTCTTTTCTCGCCTCAGATCAAAAGCGTCAATATACGACCTCCACCCCAGACGAAAGCCTCAATACGATGCCCCACCCCGGACGAATGCCTCAATTCCACTTTCCCACTCTAGGGCATGACCTCAAAACGCCAGACCGGATGGACATGGTTCAATGCGCGGAGCTTTCTGGGTAAGTCTTCTCAACCTTCTGCTGATTCCGATACGATCCTGACAAGCTGGCACCAGGCTCACGACCACCTCACGCGCCCATCGGGTCTTCCCGCTCAAAACGCTCGTCGCAGGAGTTCGGTCCAAGGCCTCTCGCTACTTTGGAAAATGGAGGTTGTCAAGCTTAAGAAGCAGACTCTGGCGGACCGGATGTTGATAAAGGCTGCAGTGGGTAGGAAAGGGAGAGAAGTGTCAGGAGATAACGGGCATGTTTTCTGTTTGTCGAGGGGTTTTGAGACCTAGAAGCAATCAACGTCTCTTTGCCTGCACATCTACCTGTGAGACTACTAGCGCGTGAACGATTGTCATGGCAGAGTTGTTTTCAGACTTGAGAAGACCGAGATGTGTAAGCAAAATGACTTCAAGAGCCACACCTCGGTGGCTAAATTCGGCTGGCTAATTGAGCGAGAGGACTCAACCATGACGTACTGCAGGGGTCAGAAATTGTTCAGTGCTGCCCTGAAGGCCCAATCTCTGCGTTACCGGGAACCCTGTCACTTAGTATTCTGCGGATGTTCGTCAGCATTCGCAGGCTTTGGGTATTTCATGAACTGCACTTTTTGAAAGGATATTGCAGCCAGGAAACCTCTAGCTCAGTCTCAGACCCGCTAGAGTATCTGCCGGTGAAGTGCGCACTGCGGGTCTGAGTGTTGCGAAGGCCAGCTGGGCCTGCGTGGGTGTGGTTGGTAGCTTCTGGAATTCACTCGCACTGTCAACGCCTGCTGTCTTGACCAGAAGAAACTCTTCGTCGCAGACTCTTTGCCTTTCACCAAATCCCGCCACGTTCGTTTCCTAACCTTCCCTCCAAATCTACATTGAGACGCTCGTCTTCTCATCCACAAGCGCTCGTCCGCCGCTGAGCCATCCATGTCCCTCCAGCTTTGCCATCGCAGCGCCGCCACCTGCCAACAAATGCGTACGCTCTTCTCTTTCCAGCTCGGCGTCCAACTCGAACTCGCCCAACCTCATGCTGGAGCAAAGACTGACCTAATTTATTGGTTTCAGGATCCGCACCTCATGGATTCACCTCTATCCGCCTCGCGCTCGTCGTTTTGCTACCAGAACTTGCTTCCGTCCGCTCTCCGACCCGGCCGTCCCTTGCCACTCTCGCCTCATCATACCAGCCCTGAACCGCTGGATCGAGGGCGATCGCCCGTCTTTCAAGGTTCATTCACAAGTCCTCTCTTGCTCTCACCTCCCATACTTACCTCCATCCAAGGCGGATAGCCTCACTCAGGAACCTCGCCGCGCAGCCGCTCATGCCCGCATCCACGCCCACCATGTCCGCGAGCTCCAACACCTACCCAAGGACGGGCACGCAAGAGTTTTCCGCGGCTCTCCACGGCCTGCAGCAGATCCACATGGCTCTCCCTGGCACCCTCTCCGGTCGAGATACTCCGTTCCTTCTGCTGCAGACGCAGACGAAGAGATGAAGGAACGAACACCGCCCTTTCGGACCCGGTTTGAAATGGACGTTGAAACGGTACGTTCGATCAAATAAACCTGGGTGACCACCTCGGCGCTGACACAACCATAAAGCTGAACTTCACTTGGAGACGACCTGAATAGCCTCGCGGGATGGATGAAGGATCGGTACGTGCTGGCAACCAGCCATGACAGAAAGACTCAGACGCTGACACCACGGCCACCAGGGCGCGAGTACTACGAGCGCAACCACCCCGGCCGGGAGGCGCGTTTCAGCGGCGCCAACACGAGCGCCGAGTACCAGGAGCGCACGCGTGCAGCCATGAACTGCGCGTATTGCAGGTGTTCTGCGGCTGGGGTGGTTGCTGGCGGCTCAGCGCTCTGGGGGCGTCATGGAAGTCGGAGAACAGTGCTGATGAGAGAGGTGTGTCTGTTGGAGGTGATGGGGATAAGGATATGGAGGAGGAGGAGGAGAGCTCGAGCCACAAGAAGGCCAAAAGCGTGAGGTCTGACAGGGAGCATTGGTAGCGGCCCGGTATGGAAGGGCGTTGATGGTGGATGGGAAAGGATGTTTTGGGCATTCTTTGGCGGCTTACAGACAAGGGGATTTAGGTTGGGGCGGCTGTACGAATAAGTCTGGAAGTAATATCAGCAGCTCTATCAGTGCGGAAGCTTGAGAGAGGGAAGAAGAGGACTTGCCGGCGTGAGAGCTCGTTGCGCTATAGAGAAGCTCTCCAGGCGAAAATGTGGCTTGATTGATTCAATTGCCATGCCGTCCGTCTCCCTCCCGCGGCCCGAAACTACCTCGCCCTTTCCATCCAGCCAACGCTCCAAGCCCAAAACACATCTCTCTCTATGCATTGCGCCGGAAATTGGTTCTTCGCACTCGTCTTGTTCCACAACGCGCAGCGCGACTCCGTCGACAACACCACCTGCATCTAGTCGTCTTCTTCCACCACGACTCGCCCACGCCCTCCGGCCGCGGCCGCCAGTACACAACCGGCAATGACCAATTAGCTGAACAGGATCCGCGTAGTTGATGGATCATCAAGAGGCGTACATTCACTGGTATCAGATGCCAGGGCATCGTGGTATGTGACTGCACTTACGCTTCGCACATTTTTGAAAGGTAAGAGGGGACGAGGGGGCGGATGAGGGTGGGAAGGTCAGAGGCACAATATTGTGTTGCTGGAGTGCAGTTTTAGAAAGACACATGGAGTTAATACCGATCATAGCACAGCACAGCGCGATGGATACGTGAATGGTCAGTCTCTTCCTCGCAGGGTTGTGCTACGGTTCAAGATGTTGCAATTTCCCTTGCGATCGATGTTGCCTCCACCGAACCTACCCACCCATCACACTTGGCTCCCTGCGCCTTGTCGGGGTAGGAATGATGAGGCCAGGAGACATGGTGTTATACGTTAGCTACGTAGAGCTCCATATTTCTGCCATCCAACTCTACAAGGAGATGCCCTTCCATAGCGCAGCCACTGCCGTAGCAGAACCCTCCGGCTGACTTCGTGAACGCAGCTTCCGAGAATCGTCGCTGCCTGCGCGATGTTTACTCACGCGGTATCACGTCATGGTGAGCGAGTGCTGCTTCCCCAGTGAGAATTGGGCGCGCTAGCGTCCGGCCGTCCTCAAAGACTTTTCCACCGCTCACTTCTTCTCTCTTCCTCTTCACCAACAGCCAACTTCCCTCCTCCTTCACATACAACTCTGCTTGAGCCCGCGCCCATTCTTACCTCCATCTTTACCTTCATCGTTACGCCGCAATATCTCTACCGCCGTTCACATATCTACCGCCAACATATTGTGAGTTCAGCATCCCTCTTCCAGCGATGACACCTCTCTCTGACAGCTCCGACTCCACAGTAAAACCATTAGCTTTGCCCTCATCACCCAGGCACCTGCACTTGCCCCAATTAGGGCAGGTGCAGGTGCCCCCTCAGGACACCGCCGCCACCGTAAGTCCACCGGCTACTGCTCCCGTCGACTGTCTACCTTCGCAGTTCAAAGCTGACAAACCTCTCCTCGCAGCCTTGCCTGGGGGTACTCAGCCCCCACTAATCATTGCCCCTTGGGCAGTGCGCTCAAGGGGCATGGCAGCCCCGTCCACTGAGGGTGAGATCTCTCCAGTCCTTTCTACACGACCTGTGATCTGACCTTCTCAGCAGGCCTGCCGCGGCGTCGCCCAAGATGGCGAGGTCGAAAAGATTTGGACACCCAGTGAGACGGAGCTCGAGATGTGGGGCCTGACAGAAGGCTTTTGCTGCCGCTTCAAGTTCTATCAGGACTCTATCGATGCCATCGAGGAGAAGATCGGATACTGGCACTGGGGGGACTATTAGAAAAGATGGGTCGCTCAACGGAGCTCGTGTCTTTGGCGCCTGCGTGCGGGTCCACCGTGGTGATGATGTCTATTTCGTTGATTTATTCCACGCTCTGGGAGACGACAATGACAACGGTATGAGCCCTTCCTACTGCTGACATGGGAAACCGTCATGATCTCTAATTGTTCTGCAGAACAAGAAGCTCCCCTTCGCGGTGATTTGGTCCCTCTGGAACGGGTGAGGATTGGGGTGGAACTGTTTTTTCTCTTTCTTTTCCAAAGATCATGGAGGCAAGGTCAAGGCAAAGCGTGGTGCCCCTCGGGCCGCAATCAAGGAAAAGACAGTTGTTGCAATCAAGAAAATTTCTCCATGTAGTGACCTGAAGATGCGTCTGCCAGTGATTTCCGTCGCCGTGTGAGGTATCGCTGATGCCTTAGCATAGAAGGACCACTCTCGGACATCTTTCCATGCGACCGCTCCTTTAGCTTCATTGCCAGGTTGCGCGCGTACCAGTTCAGGACCCATCTGTTCTCCAAATTTCCATCAGCGGTACATACCGATATCCGGCGGGTGGGGTGATTCTCGACATGGTTTCTGTCGCAAGTTGGATCGTTAGCCTTTGGGTATGTGGTGCCGTACTTGACATGACCAGGAAGTTTCTTTCCCCCGGTTCTGAATGCCAGCTGAAGTCGTAATAGTCGTGATACAGGAAGAGCAAAGAGGTACAGCTGAGCAGGTTTCGCCGTACTCGCCTGGGTCAAATCCGCCTATCCGCCGCCCTCCTTCAGGCGTAACGGCCCGTGCTTCAATCACGCTTTGCCTTCCAATTTACCACCGTGAAGGACACTGCTTCCTACGCCTCTCTTCTCAGAGCATCCCTGCGTTGTTAGCTACCTCCCAGGACGTCGGTCAGTACGGAAAGTGGGCCGGTTCTCGCATTCGTCCCATCAGGAGCTGGTTTGGTGAGAACTCCGTTGTTGCGTTTACCTAGCAACCCAGATATTGCCGAGGCGGCTCGCCGTCATGAAAGTGCCGTACGAGTTGTGTGGGTCGTTGACCAGCTCGCTGAAAAAATGGCGAAAGCCAGCTCTGTCGCAAATCCTGGCGGTCCTGTTATCCGTACTGCGTTGTTTAGTGACGCCCGCAATTACTGCAACACGTCATGTCATTTCTTGGGTTCACTGTCGGGTGGCCTTCGCGGTCAGCCGCCAATGCACATTGCGAGCTGGCACGCCGTCAAACACATGGTCGCGCGGATGGGAGGGAGCGCAAGGGTGGAGGGTGGTGCCATCCCAGGGCAAACACCTGGAGCGGCGAGCGCGTCGGCCAGCCTCAAAGGCGCAAGCAGCAATGGAACCAAAGACCCGCGATCGGAGCCATCTCGCACAGCGGCCCTGCCCAGATACTGCACCGTCGCGCAAGACGAAGCACGATGTAGCAGCATTGCTCACCTACCGTAGGTCCGCCGCCCCGAAGGAAGCTTCCAGGCGGTGCCCGGGCAGCACACATGTCGTCATTGGCCGAGTTCCGACCCCAGGCACCAACAACAGCCCTGTCCTTTCAGGCTTAGCTTCCGCTGCCAGCACGAGGCCCTCCCCCACACCCCTGCACCTCCACCCTTTATAAGCACCCCCCCTCCTCGCCCAAACACCTCTTTTTTTTTCTCCAGCTCCTCTTTGCCTTTTGGCTTAGATCAAGTGTAGTATCTGTTCTTGCTAGTTTAATCTCTAGCACGTTCCTAAAGGGAACATCACTTGAGACCAATTTTTACCCCTTGGCTGGTGGTCACTGAGCACCGCTCATACCGCTGGTCACAGTGTCGCTCGTATTGCACTGCCTTGAGCTGATGCGACCTCTTTTCTTTTCTTTTTCCTCTCAAAAGAGAGGGAAAAAATCCTTTTTCGTTGATGGCTCGCCTTGAGTGGGCTCTTGAGGAAGAAGTGAGAAGAGACTTCTGCAAGCACTGAGGGACTTGAGTGACACTGCGGTCTGTTTGCTGGTGAGGAGGCTCTTCGCCTTGGTGTTGAGCTAGGCTTGCGGTGCTGCACGCACACCAATGGTTTGAATCCCGCTTCTTTCGCCGCGCCTTTCGATGCCTTTAGCTGCGTACGTGCCCAGCTGCGCCTTTGTGCTCGTCCCACTGGTGCTGCGCTCTGCCTGGATGTGGCCGTCAGCTCGGGCGCTCGGATCGGCGGCGGCTCGCGATGCCGGGCTTGGTGTTGTGGCCGGCGCTGGCTCACCCACGCCATGCGCTGCGTTTCTTGAAGCATTCGATCGGCTATCCCGGCTCGCGCTTGTGCTTCTACTACTTGCGCTGCTGAGACGGGCGCGTCGAGACGTTGGCGGGTTGCGACATGGTGTTGCGGCGCCGCCGCTCTCATTTCTGATCGCTGCCGCTGCCCATCGTCTGCCGCGGTCGCAAAACCACTTCTCCTCCATCATTGACCAGCAGCATACGTTGGCCATCCTTGATCTCCATTCTCAACGGTGTCAATCAGCAACGCTAGCTGCGCTGGCCGCTCTCGCCGTCTTGACGCCATCCGCCTTTGCGACTGCCGCAGCGACCCCCCCACCGCCTGCCCAAATCTTCACAGGACGCTCCTGCATCCTTCAGGCAGTCGATTCTCCTGCCAACCTTACCTACCTACCTCATTCTGCGGTCGTCAGATGCCTCTTGAAAACCCTTTCAGTCTACCACGCACTCCAACACCACTCAACACCCAGTGCGGGCACGACACTTCAGCGGCGACGGCGCGCTGCCTACCAAGGCACTTCTGGCTTGTTCCAACGACCAGCGACACGTCAATTCCTTTGATCAGGCACCTACCTAGCTAGCTTCAGCTCTCCGTTGCAGTAGGTAAATCCTTACGACTTAGCCCTCCGCTCCTACGCTGTCCGACTTGCTAGTTCTGAGCTGACCGACGCAAGCACCAGCAACCACCAAGACAATCCTGCCTACAGGGCAATCCAGTGCTCTGGAAAATCGTGTGCGGCTCCCACCTGGTACGTGGCCCCGACGGCGCAGTACGGTGCAGCCACCTCCCCATGCCACCATTCACGACTCTAACTCGTGCTCCGCACAGCTGGCCCAAGGAAAAGACCGATGCACAGATTTACCAAATGATGGTTCAGAAGTTCAAGGAGTTCGGCCGCTGTTACATCAAGTTAAAGAGGCACCGTGGCATTGCCACCGCCGCCACGCACCACACCTCTCTCTCTTACTTTTAGCACCGCGCAGCGCGAGCTAAAGCACCACGTAAGTTGTACACCAAGTCTCACATTACCTCAGCTACCTAATTCCTGACTTGTTGGCAGGGTGCTTGTACATCTACCGTCGCGATGGCAGGATGGCTACCGCCCCGGGCGCGGCCCAGATCGAGCCATGCCATGCCCGAAACTGCCACTTCCACCGCCTGCGCTACGGTCACGTCGTCAAAACCACTCTCCACCACCTCGCCCACCCTCCACCTCACGCTCCACGCGAGTATCACTACTCCACAATCTCTCAAGCCAACAAAACCTTCGCTCTAACCTCGCGTAAGCCGCCAGCAACAGGCAAAATGCCCCCCTTCGAGCTAACGCTGTCTCTAGCTCTCCCGTTTCGCCCAGCTCGAAGCCCACCAGCTGCAAGCCCGATTGCTGAACGCACGCCAGCTGCACTGCCATCGGATCCATTGCCGCCGGCTCCACTCCTGACATCTCCAACTCTTGACTCACCACCGGCCTCGCCGTCAAACATGGCACCGTCGCGCAAGCGTAAGCGTGTCTCCCCGGACGCGATCCAGATTGAGCCATGCCATGCTCGCAACTGCCACTTCCACCGCCTCCGTTGCGGTCACATTTTCGAGAATCCCCTGCACCTCGCGCCAACCGCCTGCCCACGATGACGGCTGGGGAGACTCCCCGTTCACCTGCACAATCCGCACGACTCACCATTCACCTGTCCCGCCTGCATGGCGAAGGCCTGGGCCTCCTGTGGAAAATGGACGTTGTGAAGCTGAAGAAACAACTCCCCTAGCTTGGTTGACGGAGAATGGGGAGGGCAATGGGCGAGGAGAAGCAGAATGGGTTTTTAAGGGAAGCGCCCATTGAGAACAAGCAGCGTAGAGAGACTTGCTGGCTCTAAGTAGTCTGTCTGAATACGATCCGTTCCTCCCTTCCAAGTTCGTCAGCCCAATACAAATGTACCTAAGCGTAGCGTGCTTGCCTTGTGCCGCCTCCTAGTGCGCTCATGCATGTACCCTTTTTCTGTTGCACCAAGCATGCGCTAACACGAGTAAGAAGAGTTGTGGTCAGCTTACACATTGTCTCTCTCGGCTCTTCGAGAGAACCACAAATTCCATTTACGGGTTCAAGCAGACGGCATGGCCTTGTCCACCACGGCAAGCCTAGAGCACGGTCAAAGCGAACCACCCGTTGTCAAGTTGGCATGATCTTGTCGCGCTGTTCCAAGATGGTTGGCCCTCTTCTCAAGCTCTTGACGGAGCAAGGGGCGCTCCACAGGACGGGTGATTCTAGAGCATATTGCTAGGTTATGGGACTGACCGCATGTTGAACTATCTGGTGGACGTGAGAGTCGCCGAGGAGACGCGTGGCATGCATGGTTGCTGTGACCGCGATGCTACTTACTTCTCTGCGATTTATGTTGGATTATGAGACAACCCATTTGCACTGAAGATCAGTGCGGCGCCGTGCTTTTTTTCATCCAACGATTTACCTGCTTTTGGCTTCCCCTGTGGCGCAAACTTCGCATCATTCGCTGCAATGATATATTGGTAGCGCAGCCTTGTTGAATTGGATGAACCGTGAGAAGAATTGAATAAAAGCATGTCAGCCTTGCCAGAACTTGAATCAATTGATGTACCGAGTTTACTGAAAGGATGTAAAAAACTTTGCTACGTCGAGAATTGTTCAAACCACAATGGACATCGAGGAGGAGCGCAGAAGGAGAGTGACGACTTTTGTTGAATAATTTTTGAAACATCTCTACCAAACGCTCCTGTGCATTGAGCAAAGATGAGATACGGCTAGATGTGCCGCTTTACCGCTACAGGAAATATGTCATCTTTATCATGATGAATTTGTGAGTGGCTCTGCAACAACTAGAGAATGGCATCCAGGTAAGGTCGCCATGAACCGTGATATTGACCAAAGAACCTGATTTTGGCGTTGGCCCGTGATATTGTCGCGGACCATACTTTCTTGCGAGCCAAAGAAGGCGGTATTGGTATTGCGGCCTTGGCTATAGGGGACAAGAAGAAGTTTGATTTCTGTATAAGACGACAAAGCGGACGCGCTGGAGCAGCCAATCACGAAACTGGGGCTTTGTTCAGGGGACCATGTAATGGATGCTGAATACGATGGATGAAGAACTAAGCTAAGAGGCGCTGGGGCGGTATATAAGATGCCCAGAGGTGGCCCAGAAGGATCGAGAGTCTGCCTAAGGTAAACACCAGCGCCTGCTAGCAGAATCCATAACAGACCATTTTCGAATGTTGACTATCTTAGGGAGAAGTCCAGTATGCCAACCAGGGAGTAAAAACCACGCAAGGTCCGATGTCAAGGAAGACAGCTCCCTGATCAGGACCTTTTTTCTTGCAAGCTCGCAAAGAATGTAGTATCTCATTTCATTACCGTTATCCAAGACCCATCGATTATTCTCTGTACCACCAACGGCCCGCTCGACATAACCGTCTCCACGTCGCACTTCCCATGGGACCAAGGTGCACCTTTGACCTTTCCGCTGCTTGACATGTTCCTGCATCTCCTCGGGTTCTTCTCCTGCAACATGCTAACTCTTCGCCAGCACACTCACCGGGCGGTAAGGCATTGGAAGCCCTCTCCCTTTCCCGCGGGTATGGTCCTTGGTGGTCCTGATACCACTCTGCTTCGCTTCGCGATACGCGGGTAGGCAAAGTGTTGGAAGCTCCCGATGAGCCGTTTCAGCCACCAGGTGTGGTGCCGGGCCGCGTATCAAGCAACTTATCCGCCTTGCCACCTGCCCTGCTTCCTGTTCAGCACCATACTACTATGTCTCCAGGCACCCCCATGGCCCCATAGCCCCATGTTCGCGGCCAATTGACATCAGAGCCAGACGCCAGATAAGCAGAGCCCGGCCTGCGCCTGCTCGGACTCTGCAATTCCAATGTGTTGTGGGCTCGCGTGACAGTGTTGCAGGGCGGCTGAACTTCAGCAGGGGAAAGACGAGGGGAAGGATTGACTGGGGAATGCGGAGTTGGCGCTCGCAATTCTGCTATGGTTTGGTGTCGTGGCAGCGGCGAAGATGGGTTAAGCATGCTGTGAGTATGAAGGTTACAGGAGATGGAAGGGGGCTTACGCGATGGCACCGTGAAGAGCTGCCACGGCCTTGATGAGCTTCCTCTGCATGAAAGAGTAGGTCATTTAGGTCGCAGATGCAAATGAGACACGTCGAGGTTTTGGAAAGGAAGGCAATTGAGGAGGCCGATGAGCGTTGGTGAATTTTGCTGGACGCAAGAGGTTTGCTGAATTTCTCGGGCCTGATCCCCTAGGCACACACACACACACATATCAACGGCGGCCTTCGGGTTCGCATGACGTAGGTGCTTTCCCTGAGCTGGAGAGGGGCGGAGCATGACAAAGCCGTTGGTGACGTAGAGCCAGGCTGCCGCCTATAATTAATCGCTCACCCACCCAACTCCCCCTCCCCCTCCTCTTCTCCTTCATCAACTTCCCACCCGCATGGATCGTCACTTGCACAAGAATTCAAAAAGTAAGCACTCATTTTCAGTCCAATCTCTGCTCTCTTGAACTCACACTGACAAGACTTTGCCTCTAGAACAAGCTGCCTTGGTCGGCACCACTCCGCGAAGCCGTACAACTTCCAAACCCCAAAACCCGATCGAGACCTGACGCTGACTCCCTTCAGGCGGGGTGGTGCCATCCACCAACGATGCCGACTTTTAACGCTGGGTCGGTGGCCGCCGGCCCAAGTGGTACGTTGCTCCCAGCTACCCTTTCTTCCTCGGCTCACTCACTGACCGACTCGTCACAGGCCCCGGCCCAGCTGGGTCTAACCAACCCACCCACTGGCCAAGCAACTTGGCAATCCTGTCACACCGGCGGGACGGGCTTGCCTCGCCAAACAAGTACGTTCTCACTCAGATTCCCCTCTCCTCAGTTTATTCTCACTGGCTGACAATTTGTGGCAGTCCTTCTGGCAGCCCGCCCTGCCGCCAGGCACGGCCAAGCACTGTGCTGCCCTTTTGCCTCGCCGCCCACCTTTTGCCTCGCCGCCCACCTTTTGCCTCGCCGCCCAGCCTCCGTCTCGCCGGCGGCCTTTCGTCGCTCCTTGAGACCATGAGCAGGCGACGCCGCGGTCGTCAACAAGGCGTGCTCCTTTTCCAGGTTAAGACACCCCCCTCCGCTGGCCTGGGGTGGAGGGTGGAGTTGACGACGAGGTTATGTGGTACCAGAAGGGAATCCCCAACCGTGGTGCGAAGAAGGGTGATCCTGAAAAGCCCTCAGCTTCTCATGGTATTGGCGGAGGACGCCCACCAGCCATTCGTGGCTGGGTGATGCCTCGGCAGCCCAGCTGGTCGCCAATTACTCCCGAGCGGAAGAAAACGGCATCATCACCACGGAAGCCTGCAGCCAGCTCAGTGCCACGCTGTCATCCATTGGCAACACCGCCATGCAGCTTTTCCTGACCAACAATGGTAATGTCGACCTCAACTTGGTGAACAGGCCACTATCCTCGATGACTTCTCGATGCAGACAAGGTCCAGCCATGAGATCGCAGAGAGAAGGAGCTTGGGGCTTGTGGTGGAGACGAAGCAGGGAAGCGTTGCAGTGGTTGAGAGAAGTAAATGAATGAATACGATTCCCGAAATTTCCAGTGACTACTTTGAGTTTCCTTTCTTACGTGCTGAAAGCCTGGTGAAATTGACATACCGCTCCGAACTTTTGTCCGTCTGTCGTGACTGCGGGCTCTTGCGAGGGGTCATGCTGTGTAAATTTGCTGCTTCTCTGCGTCGTCCCTTTGACTTCAATCCTTCCGTTCATCGCCAGCTCAGCCGGAAAGACTCGCATCCATCCGACACTGCCACCCGCTCCATTCCTTGCATCCCATCCACCCATCGCATAAATCAATGCCCCTCTCCCACCCGCGTTAAAAAGAAATAAGCTGACCACCTCCCACCCGAATCCCACCGGCCCAACCCACGCGTTCCTCCTGCCGTCCCGTCCTCTCGACCTCCTCCGTCCCCTTATCCGTCGCCTGTCTGCGCTGCCCGACCCTATCCTCGCTACTCCCTCATCGCCGCCATGGGCCACTGACTCACACCTCACAACTTGCTCAGGGCTGGGGTTGGGCTAGGCCGGGCTCTCGCCACCCTTACTCGTTCGCGTCGCACGGCAGGGCACAACCGTTGTGGCCAGTATAATGCAAAGGCGGGAAGGAAGCCTTCCTAGGGACAATTGGATCTTGACCACGCGCGTGGCAACCACGCCGTGGTCCGCGGAGTCAGGCGCCTGATCGACAAGCAAGCAAACTTCGCAGGCTTGACCGTTTGATCCAGTGAGTGATCGAGGAACACTCTGAGAGAAATCAGAGGCACCTGCTCATCAATCCAGTTCAAATCTAGGCAAACGCCCTCCGCGACCTTCTTGTCCACGAATAGAGACCGCTCCCCCATCCCACAAGCAACCGCACTTGGTGGTGTTTGCCAGCAGACCCACGAAGCGGCCCGGTACAATACAACTCGAAGAATCTCGACCAAAGACAAAGACAACGGCGGAAGAAGGAAGAGGAAGGACTCCAAGAGGCCGTCGCAGAAGCGAGACCCGACGAGCGCGCCAAAGACCACCAAGGAAACAAACCGCGAGGCAGACACCCGTACGAAGGACGAGAACACGTATTGAACACCGAAAGAATCGGTGTTGGAGAGGTTTGATGACGGGAGGATTGGGGCGAACCGGGAAGGTCGAGCTAGTCGGAGCCTTCAGGTGGCGGATTTTCTGCCGGCATAACAACCACACCGCGTGGTGGGAAGATTGCGGCGCCAGCTGTCGAGGCGCTGCTGTGGATTCCGGAACAAACGTGTATGGCATGGCTTGTGGAGGAGGCTTTCCTGCCATGATGTAAGGGTTGGAAGGTGTGAGCGCTGCCGCTGGGAGAGTGGACCGGCTAAGATGAGGGAGAGTGTGTCGGCGAAGGGCGGGCGCGGGCTGTTCGGAGAGGTTGACTGTGGAGAGGGGGTTGTGGAGATGGTGCTGTAGTCTACTCATCTGCACCTCGGTGCTCCTTCATAGACAATACAACAACCGACTCTTCGCGCTCTATCATGTGCTGAGACATGGGGGACGTGGCGCGAGTTCTTTTCACGGATTGGGTGGGAGGGGTGGTGTGGACACGGGCATGGGAGCCTCATGGGAGTGAGTGGATGATGGCTTCCATGGAGTAAGTTACGCAAAGGTTCCCGGACTTTTTCGCCCTTGCTGCGAGTCAGCAGGCTGCCGGCTTCAATGCTGGCACTGACTTCCTCTAGGCTTTTCGAGTCGTGCGGATGGATGCTGGCGGTGTGCTTTCCGCGAGACTGGAAGACGTGGGCTGGAAGTGAGGGTATAGTGGATTAATGGATCAGGGCCCTTCATCTTAGCGCAATTAAGAACAGTTGTTAATATCGGTAGCGAAAAACGCTCGTCCTGCGCCGACAGGCTTTCCCCGAATGCCGTACCAGGAGCGCGCGGCGGAGCTTCGTCTGGGCTTGAATCAGAGTGAACCCGATGGTGGGAGTATACAACACGAAAGGCAGTATGATCTCTGCAATGCTACGAGTTTTTATAGCCTCAAGGCGGCACCATGAGAGTGCTCGGGTGACATATTCGAAATATCAGCCTCGCTGTACGGAAACGAAATATGGCGACAATGACACTTGCAATCAACGCGTGTTAACTTCCTTGATTTTTTGGGGTAGTCAATAATCCATATAAGCTTTTCAATGTGTACACGAGCTGGGTCGAGCTATCTTTTCCCTGGCAACTCGCACTGATGCCGCCATGGCTGCAGTTGAAATCAATCATCTGGGATACAGCAGCGGTATCCTTGCTCCTGAGCATGCGCCGGATTGCACCATGATTTCCACGACCTCCTGAACTGCGAAGCAAATATGACCGCACAGTTGCGTACCCGTAGCATTTGCCCGGGTTCTTGGCACCGTAGATGGCAAATGCAGCGAGAGCCATCGCACTTCTCCTGGTCACCTAATTTATCTCTGCAGAGTGCGACAAACTTGTAGCCGTCGATGGCGATGTAGCGAGAGCCATCGCACTTCTTCTGGTCGCCGAATTTATCTCTGCAGAGTGCGACACACTCTTTTCTACCCGCGACCTGTGATATCGTTAGGCAGGTGCTGCTGATAATTCAGGGGCGGAGGAAACAAAGGAAGAATCGGATCGAGAAGCGGTGCAGTTGCGCGGTGTTGATTGGACGGGAAGAAAGGACAAGGAAAGGAGGTGAGTGAGGGTACGTACTGTTATATATAGTCACCGTCTCTTTGCTTCCCTGTGCCTCCACGGTACCTTCGCACCAGTTAGACCAACTGGGCGAACGTTTGTTCTTCTACTCCATCCAACACTAGCGCCCCCAAGGATGCCGGTAGACCAGTCGCACTGGGACGGAACGAAGCCAGCATAGAGTTGGTCGGTGGGCGGCGGGCAAAGACGGTATTCAAAACCATCGGTCCGTGCGAGCTGGTGGTAGCGGAGTTAAGCCTCGTTGAAGGCAGCCAACTTGTGCCATGAGAAGCAATCGGATATCCAGCCACCAGTCCGATTGGAACATCAGCGACGGAAATGGCCCCTGGTGTCCGCCGGGCACGATTGTTGGCGCTGTTGGCCAGCCATAGGTTGAGGCCGCCGTAGCTGATCTGGAAGATGGGGGCGCTGATGAGGGTCCATGAACCGACCCAGAAAGACAAATCATTCATGATGTAGGACACAGCGGGAGCAGGAGCAAAGGGCGGAGTAGCGGTCACCGTGTTGACGATGGTGGTAGAGGTTGGAAGTTGTTGGTGACTGTGTCTGCCACCGTCGAGAGGAGAAGTGGTGTCTTAGTAGTGGTGCCGGGTCTCATTAGGATTCTTCGAGAGGGAACTGTTTGAATTTGCAGGAACGATCCTTCCAGGATGTACTTTCCTCGGATCTTTGCTCAGATGGAAGCCCAATAGGGAGGTTTCGTCCAATGATGCCGCTGTTCATACGGTCACGGTGACCCGAAAGCCGATCGCCGCGCATCTGGACGAACACCCCGAGCCGTCAAGGCTTGATTGCAAACGAATCAACGTCCAGCTCGGAACTTGGATGTGTTCTTCAACTGGCACGCACATTATGAACCCTTGCCATCCGCTTTCGTCCCTTCCCAGCATTGTTCATTGTTTGTCTGTTGCGGCTGTTGGACGGGTTTTCTGCGCCGGTACAGAGCGTGCAGAATCGAAGAGGGCGCTACGGTACGATGAGAGGTAGGATGGGCAAGCTTTCCCCCAGAAGCGTGTACCAGCGGTCAGGACGTTGTAGAATTCGAAGCGCAGACGAGCGGCTTGAGACCAAATGGTTGGGAGAACGTACTGGGTAGTAGTTTGGCTGGTACTGCGCGAGGCCTGCACCGTAAGATGACCGAAGACGATGCTAGATGGCGGGTAGTACGGCGGGGGTGGAATGTGCACTGGTGCGCCTTCGTAGTTCCCCTGAAGAGAAGCCTATGGTTCAGAAGCGAAAGAGCGGTCGTGTGGACGGACGCCAGGCGTCGCTTACCTAGTACTTTTTGCGAGCCCGCAACCAGGAGGCACAGGGCAATGCTCAGAATCTAGAGGTCAGCATTAGTGTTCCTTTGAGGCTACCTAGCTGTTGAGTGTTCTAATTTCACAACAAATGAGGATCATGGTCGAAGAATAAGAAAATTGTCGAAGGTGGCACCCATGCCCTCCTCAGGCTCCGTCACACCCCAGGGCATGAGGTGATCCGAAAGGCTGAGTGTCCAAGAGTCGTTGTTGTAAGTATGAAAATGAAATGAAATGCCTTGCCCAGAAGTTTGCAGGCGCGTAGGTGGCGCTCCATTGTTGCCGTTGGCAGGCAGAGGTCGATATGAGGCAGCCCCCGACTATGGGCATTATCCGTGGATTATCCAGGTCGAGGTGTCAGTTGATAGGTGGGAGGCGCGTGTGATGAGCCACCCCCTGATTGTGCGGTTAGCTGTAGCATTGCCGGTGTCCGTCAAAGTGGAGTTGCAAGCTGATTGAGATTGCTGGGGTCCGCCGTAGCGCAATGGGCGAAAAGCGCGAGTTTGCCAGCGGTTGTCGAGTGCTTTCAAAAGCTGGTGGATTTCAAAATCCTGGAGTTGAATCGCGCGCACGCCAACTCCGCTTCTGCTCTGCGGAAGGCGGGCTTCATCGCTCTGGTTAGCTTCTGCTCAAGCGCAAATGCCTTGCCTCCGCCGCTCTAGATGGGTGAACCGCGCCGCGCGCTGGTTCGGCTTCTGCTCCGCGAAGGGCGGGCTTCGTCGCTTCAGCTTGACTCTGCCAGGTGAGCTGCTACTTGGCGCTTTCTGTCTGTCGATTTGCCTTGCGTCGTCGCTCGTAAGATTGATCGCATCAGTGTACGTCAAAATGGTCCAGTTGCGGGTTAGACTGGCGTCGAAAACCTAATGAAGGAGAAATCCAAAGTGCATAAAAAGATGGATTTAGAAGGTCGTTATGGGCCAATGAAACCTAGATCAGGCTGGCTCCTTCCATAGCTACCGTTCAAAGGGATTTGGTTCAAAATTCAACAAGTCAAGCGTTCCAGCAATACTATATGCAGAACGCTGGCATAAACTCCCTCCCAGACCTTCTCTACCATGCTGCCTAACTGTGGCCAACATTAGGCCAAGCTGACTCTTCCGTCGCGTCATTCCAGTGAGCTGTGAACAAATGTCCAGCATGTCAGGCGCCACTGCAAGGCTGGATGCAAAGGGCTGCAGAACCCCCCTGCCAGATCTTGTCTCTCTACTGTTCGTCGGCGTAATTGACTGCGTGATTGGAGGCCACATTAGACTGAGCTAGCTCTTTTCGTCGCGTTATCTCAATAGAATATAAATGAACGCCCAGCGGTTAGGCACCACCGCAAGCCTGTTTGCAAAACCGTGCAGAAAAACCCTGCTGGGCTTTCTTCTTCTGCCGTTTGTCCGCGTTAAAGACTGCGTAGTGGCGGCCCAATTTGGGCCATGCAAACCGTTTTCGTACCGCTGCTCTATCGCCCTGCTACCCGAAATCCAGCACGCCAAGTGTAGTCGCAACGCTGTATGGGACACCCCTCGGCAGTTCCTTTCTCAACTGATTGCCTGCGTCAGAGACTGCGTGATTGCGGCCTACATTAGATCATGCAAACCCCTTTAGTGACGTTACTACATTTTCCCGTCCTTCAAAATTCAGCATGTCAACCGTCGCCGAAACCCTGCATGCGAGCGGCCGCCGAAGACAGCCCCCTGTGCCCCCGCGGTTCCTTTCTTTCTCTAACGGATGTCCGCGCAAGGGACTACGTAACTGTGGTCCAAATAAGCAAGAAGCTAGTTGAACATTACCATAGGTCAGCTGCTGGACCGCGCCGCAGACCTAGAACCTTGCTGAGAGTAGCTTAGCGCCGCCAGGGGTGCCCGTGACACCCTTCTTGCAACCAGAGCACGGTCCACCCCTGCACGGTTACTTAACTTTCCGCCCGGTCACCATCTACTCTTCCTCTCACTCACCCACCCACCTTCAACCCACTCCGACAGCCAACTGCTCGGCTAAGCCGAGTTATCACGCTGTCCTTCGTGAGTTTTGATCTTCAGATATTCCGCTGTGAGCACGTTACTAACCGAACACCAGGTCTTCATTTGGCTTCGGCCTCGTCCTGCTTGGATTTGGCTGATGGGCTTACCACGAGCGTCGCCGCGTCCGCATGCTCTCAAAGGCAGCATCGTCTGCCTTCAGCTCGCCTGCTCGTGCCAGTAACCCCTCGACCAACGCGACTCTCTACTCCGCCCAGGGTGAGGAGGTGGAACTGCACGATCTTGCCAACCACTCCCCGCGCCCGCAGCCTTACCGTCCTGCGCCGCCTCCCCCGTTCCGTCTTTGAATTTCGCCTGCCTGGGAGCCTGAGGAGCGCCCTCGGAACCACCTGCCCCGCCCAAGACACCACCGTCGCCACCGTTACGTGGATGAAGGTGACTCCACTCCCTTCGGTGAGGACATGGAGCTTGGCCCTCCACCTCCTCCAAGATACTTGCGCGGGCTGCCTGAGTAAGTACGTGTTCAGATCTTTCGTGTCCAAGGTATTTGGCTGACAGGCTTGAACCTATATAGGGGAAAATCAAAAGTCCGGGTTGCGCGCACCGCCAGTGAGTGGCGCTGTTCGCCTTGCCTGTTGGTACGGAATACATCCTTCGTACTGCCACAGACATAGAGCTGACTCAGGTAATAGGAAGCAGCCACCACGATCAAGCTCCAGCCTCAGCGTTGGCGACCTGGGGCTGGCCATCCAGGCCAACTCGGACGTCTTGAAGGCCGGCCACCTAAGCCAACTTGGACGTCCTGAAGGCCGGCCTTTCCAACGCTGAGGCTGGAATGTTCGGAATCCAGACCGCCATTGCCGAGGCGATGGAAGACCAGAGTCGCCCCGAGCAGGCCCTGCCTGCGCGCCCGGTCACTCCGACCGGCCCTCGCCGCTTGGATGTCGCTGAGACCCTCGAGGTCTTCGGTCGTGACGGTTTCCCCCTGTCACCTCCGTTCATCATCAACTGGAAGCTAAGGGCCCCCAGCGCCCCTTGTTCGATGACCTCAGGACATCTCTCGCCCCGGCCTTCGAGACTGGCTCCGACCTGGTCAAGTCAACCCGGATCCCTGTGGTCACTATTCAACACCAAGCTCGTTCGACTCCGGAGCCTGAGCAGGAAGAGAGGTTCGAGAGGTACGAGAAAGAAGAGGCAGGTCAGACAGTGACGCAACCGTTCGCCAGGTTCCAAACTTCTCACGCCAGTTGCCAATTCGACAGCACGGCGTTCCGCTCCCGACCGCATTCACAACTCGAAAGAGAAGACAGAGGCCCAGGACCTCAAGGAAGGCATGGCTCCGCCGAGATGGCCGTGAAAGGTTATCTTGCTGCTCTTGAATCGGAGTCCAGAGAAATTCACATTGAACTTCTCATGACCACAGCTACGACGTGGGACCACTGGAAAAAGATGGGGGAGAGGATGGCTCGGGAGGCCAACGAACCCCAGACAAGTTGGGGTTCTCAGGACTTGAGGACCCGCACTAAGGATGCCTTCACTCGGGTTTTAAGCCTGAGTCGCAAAGGGAGCAAAAGTGACCCGGCCCCCGTTCACAACTTTGAAGAGAAGACAGAGGTCTTCGCTCCGGCGCCTGCTCCGGTCCCCGGCCTGGCGGCCACTCTTCATCGTCGACTGGAAGCACCGCGCCTGGTCACGCCGACCGGACCTCGCCACTCGCACGTCGCTGAGACCCTTGAGGTCTTTGGACGTGACGGCTTCCCTCTGTCACCTCCATTCATTGTCAACTGGAAGAGACGCGCCAGGAGGCCAAGGCCGAGGTCTGGAACCTCCAGGCCAAGGTTGAGGAGCTGCAGGAAGAAAGCCGCAAGCTCAAGAAGGAAGATCTTCGAGCTGAAGGTCCAGCGCCTGCACGGCTGGGCCAACCGCTTCGCCCACTTGCTTCCTGGCCCCGCTGCCATTCCCGTTCAGCCTCCTGCTCCGGCTCCGGTTCCCGTCATCCCTGCTCACGTCCCCCCCTCCCCCGTTCTCAACTGGAAAGAGAAGACAGAGATTACGGCTCCGGTTCCGGCCATCCCCGCTCATGTTCCGGCTACCGTGGCACCCTTCCAGGCTTCCGTTCAGGACGCTGAAGAGGACGACAACGCTTAGGCGGCAGTTGGTGGTTCTTGTCGAAGTTGGCTGTCTTTTGGGTGGTCAAAGCTGAACGATGATTCTTTTCAATGGATGTTGGGGGTTGAATGGGGATTCTCATCACAGGAGGACACTTGAGGACACATGGGTTAACCATAGCAGCTCATGTCTAACAAGGACACTTGGGGACACATGGGTTAGCTATAACTCATGTCTAACATTGACCAAGTCACCGATTTCCTTTCGTATTTCGAGGAGACTGGAGAGTACATAGAGATAGACATTTAGAAGTTGAAATTGCCTTTTTTCATATTCGCACGCTCTCTGCCTGATGTGCTTGGTTTTTTGAGCATTTGAACGCTGTTTGCCTCTATGAGTTTCGTACAAAGGGATGCACTGGCGGGTTTTGACGATCAAGGCATCGCTCTGGGATTTGGACCACGAAATTTCCGATACCTCACGGGTGGCAGTTCAATGCATGTTATACTACTGCTGGAAGACAGCTCCATGCCCAGAGATGTACGGTGGGATTTACTAGAACGCGCGCATTGGTGTTTGAGCTTGCAGCGGCCTGCCGACGCACTTGTCCGTTTTTCGGCAAGCCACTGCTCACTGCGTGGGCTTGCTGCTGCCGCTAAAGCTTTGCCCCTCTTCGCCAAACACCACAATATGATTACACCCCCCGCCTCAAAAGGTCTGCACTTCAGCAAACGACAGGAACATACTATCTCGTACTTCCTCCACCTCCGCTGTCTGCCGGCGCCGAAACACAGGTAGGCCCTCCAGATCCTTCTCCTAGAGCCTCGCCAACATGCTTAACAACGACACAGAGCGGCTCGCAGACACACTTGCCCCCGCTGACTGCCGTTGCCGGCTTCATCAGCCACAAGCCCGTCCGCGGCGTTTTCGGATGCGGAGCCGCACGTCACCCTTTCCGCGTCATTTTACCGGCCAATCAGCGTGAGTGGTACCGACGCGCACAGCACACCAACAGTCATGCGCCTCTCCACCGCTATCTCAGCCACGGGCGAGCTCGGCATCTCCCTTGGCACCAAGCTCGGCAACGGCAAGTGTAATTTCCAGGAGCACTACGAGTAGGACTTCGACGCCCTATACAAGGCCACGGGCAGCAAGGTCGTGGGCGGCTATTCCGCCGGCTCCGCGGAAGATCCAGGTTCGTCCGACCTCAGCATGGCGATGGCCAACCAGGCCGTCATCCAGCATTTCCCAGACTGTTCCGAGGGCGAGCTTGAAGCGGCGGCCGATTCTCCTACCGGAAACACTTAGCTGACTAGCTAGAAGCTCTTCAATGGGAATGGACCCGTCCTGCTGTGCTTGAGCCCCATCTCAGTCAGCATTGCGCATCGTGACATCAAGCTGTCAGCATCGTCACTTACTAGCCGCCCTCTTCGGTACTTCTATCTCCCCCCCATCATCCTGCTGAGAAAGCTAACACCACCAGCACAATGGCAGGCAAAAAGGTCAAGCAGAAGCGTGGTACCCCATGGGCCGCAACCGATGATTTGAAAAGGCATTCTTCGGGTCATCGGGACCAGCTCCTCGACGTCATTCCTCGATAGAACACTCTGGCTGCTACCCAGCGAGGACGGGCTACACTCTGAACCACCTGGCCGTGAAAAGGGCCGGTCTGGAGGGACAGCCCAGCAGTTGACATTCACTCATGTCGGAATATCGAGGACGTGGCCGATGCACGCGCCGCAGCTATGGGCCCACGTCCGAAGCCAGGCCGAACCTTCAGGCAGAAGATCAAGGCATATCGTCGGATGGCGTTAGATCGCCCGGAGGAGGGCATCCGCAAGTGGGGTCAAAAAGACGGAAAAGCAGAGCCCTTCTGGTTGAGGGAGGTAAGTTCGTCCCTAATTGACTCACCATACGCCGTTAACCCGTTGCTCAGAGACCTCTACAAGCTTACCATGCAATGTTGCGTGCTCAAGTACTTCCCGGACGTGAGCGTTGTCTACAGCTTCATGAACCGCACCCCGCACATGCACTCTACCCGCGCCGCCTATCGCTGGCTTCCAGACACAAATCGACAAGCTGAGAAGCCTTACCTTCTTGCAGGAAGAGCCTTCCTGAAGAACACGTGCACTTACCTCAACGACCAATAGCTCCAATACCTCCGCACCTTTCCTAACAGGCAGATTAGGGGTGTTCTTCCTTGTTCGTTACAGGTGCTGCAAGAGCGCCGCGAGCACAGCGACCAACTGCGGCCCCTGGGCTGTGCTGTCGGTCAACTGCTGTAGGAGTTGATCCTTTCTGTGTAGCTGTGTGTGGCGGGCGCGAGCGAAATCTAGGTCAACTGGATGTTTTCCACCCTCCTCTCCTTCTCTTTCTTCTCTTTCTTCCTCGACTTCAGCACGCCCGTTGCATCTTGCTTGGCTTTGCTCCAAAACTGCCGGGTATTTGGCGATATACGTGGCTTCGTGGATACCACCATAGAATTACCATAGCTGACAACCGTCTCGAGGCTGGTCTTGACGTTCTCTTTGACATTGGTCTGCGCTGATTTGCTCTGGTGCGACACCATGAACGGATGCTCGGGAATCCCAGCCTGCCTGCCAGCTTCACTGCCGCCAGCTCCACTCCCGACAACCCCCAGTCACCGACCATGGTGCCCTCTCGCAGGTGGGGCTACATACATATATATATAACACCACCACAACGTCATTTAATTCACGGATTCGCGCGGGCTTCTGTGCACAACCACCACCTCCTCTGTTAGGCCCGCTCCGTCCAGTACCCGCAACCCCGAAATACGCCTTCCAGTACGGACGGGGCCCCGCCATGGCCACATCTGAACAGTACAGGAACCGACTTCTCGCGCCACCTTTCAAACTCGAGCCTCAGCTGCCAGCGAGCGTGACAACCAGGCGCCATGCCGCCCGCCAGCCCTAATGACGATGATGAGGAACGGTCGCCTCTGGTCCTCGCGGGTGCCGCCACCAACCCGTCGGTTGCCATCCTAGACCAGCTCGTCCGGCTGATGTCGCAGCAGCAGGAGGAGCAGGAACAACACCGAAGTTCCGTTGGTCTGCGCGCTGCCCAAGAGATAGTCATCCGGTGGCGCTTGCGACGTCTCGCCCTAGCATACTCGAATCGGGCAAGTACTCAGACCTCACGATCAGGAGCGCCAGCGCTCACGATGGGCTGGTTGAGAATTCGAAGAAGATATATAATATTGACGGAGATGTGTCTATATAGACAAGGAGGGACGCGGCGACTATGCTGATGCCGCTGACCGCCAGCATGATCACGACGAGGCTCATGGACGCCATCAATACGGGTGTTCGACGTCTACGTCAATGGCCGAAGTGCTGCGGCAATGGCAGAAACAAGGAGGGATGCGAAGATGCGTCGGATCGGCTAGATTTGCCGCTGTCACCATGGGCCTGCTTCTTCTTCTTCATCTTCTTCTTCTGCTTCCACCGTTCCTCCTCCTGATCCGTCATCCTTTGCCGGGAGCAGATGGATAGGCGTACCTAGTCATCCATACACCCTGTGAAGCTTGCAATGGCCGGTATCCCACCTGTGACCTTCGCCATTGTGCACCCGTGTACCGTGAAATCGTCCGCAGGCTTTCCCGTATTTCGGATTAGCCCGTTCCATTGGCAGCATATCCACGCCTTCACGGCTCGATTGTCCCCCAACCTGAAATCTCCTTGTTCACCGTGCGCCTCTTGGGGTGACCGCCGTCGCATTAAGCCGGCGAGACAATCATCATGCCAGCGTCTTCTTCAGACTTCTTCAGGCTTCTCGAGGAATATGTTACGGTGGTAGGTTTGTTCTTTGCTCTTCCAAGCTCTTAAGCGATTGCACTTACTTACTCACTCACTCGAGCAGGCTTCCCCCCCTCATTCCATTCGAGCCACACCCTGCTCAGCATCCCACCATCTCTCGATCCCTTACGATGACACCACCTTTATACCACACCGCCGAGGTCCTCGTCATCCGCGCGACCACTGGCGTCGTCGATTCGACGGTCCCATACGTCTTTAATCACCTAGGCAGATGCAAGCGTGCCCCAGTTGCGCGCCGCGGTGAGCAGGAACGCGCGTGAGCGGGGTGTACCCTTACTAACAGAGGCTAAGGTGTGGCAACCTAACATATGCGAGCGTACCGCAGTTTCCGGTATCCTTACAGCCTGCGTGCAGGACATGGCCTGTCAGGTGCCTTCCCTTCTCATTATGGAAGGACCCGACCACTAGCGTCTAGTATATACCCCCCTCTCCAGGGCTTAGCTAGAGAATCATCATCTTCTTGCACGATTCATTGCCTCACTGCCTGTGACGCGCCATGGCCGTTGGCGGTGGCCGCACCGTCATGCTCGTTTCGGGCACGAGGGGCGAGACTACAGGTAAGTCCAGAGGAAGCAGCAACCTACATGCACCCCCTAATTGGTCGAGTGTGCTGATCGATCCCACCTCCGCGGTGCGGTACGCAGATTTCCAGCTAAGGGAGCGCCTGCCCGTACAGGACCTCCGCCTCAACGAAACCGCAATCCGACCAACCAACACCCCACCGGCCGGTACGGAGGACAGCCCCATCATCGTCGAGGATAACCCGGGCCAGCATGGCGAGGTGGTGGCCATCGACGTGCGGAACGACACCAACAGGGTCCACGACTCCACCGACTACAAGTTCATCCGCAATGGCGGTCTTGACGCGGAGCATGCCAACCTCGGAAATAACGAGTCCGACCTTCAGGACATTTGTGTTGGCCTCGGTGGTCAGGTCGCCGTTGGCTTCGGTTATAGGATCGCCGACGGTGCTAACACTGGCCACGAGGGCGTACCCTCGCACCGCAAAGGATCTCATCGGCCGGCACCCGACACTCGAGCTGGTTCCTCTGCATCCTCCAAGACACGCCCAACATCCTCCACTGACACTTCCACTACCAAGCATGGGGCTTGAAAGTTCTCCTGTCGCGGCATCAACAGGTGCCCTCTCGCAGACTCCATGGGTCTCGGGAAGACGCTCACCTCCATCGCGACCGTGGTGCTTGCAAGCACAAGTGCACCCCCCACTGACGCCAGCAGATCGAGACTTGCCATACGAGGTGCTGCCACTTCCACCGACGGCAGTGGCCACGCGTGGTGGTCAAAGTTGAACTGGAAACCTCCCATACAGCGCGGGTGGTTGTCTTTTGGCCTCCACTCGAGGCGCGTTCGCACCTCCAGCCCCGCGTCACCGAAACTTGCACCTACACCGTCCATTACACCGAGATCGAGCCCTACTTCACGCGCTCCCACCCCTACCCTCCCCTACCAACGGAGATTAAGGATGGTAGGGGTAGTGGTGGGGGAGACGGTGCCGGAGAGGGCGACAGGGAGGGAGATACGGTGGCATGATTAGGAGAGGCAGTTGGAGTTGTTTTATGTGGAGGGGTGCTGGGATGATGGTATGTTTTTATTTGGTTTTGTGGGAGCGGAAGAGGACGAAGATGAGGATGAGGCTGCCAGTGTTGCTTTTAGGATTGACGATTGAGCTTGCTGACGTCAAGATGGAGAGGTATCCGGATGTGCTGGATTCGGAGAGGCAGGGCAAGATTGATTGGACGGATGTGCGGACGACCGACGGGTACAACCGCTGGGTGCGGGACTTTTTGCGGAGCAAGGGCGGCGCGCGGCTCCCAACACCTATGGACGACCGCCTCTACTCCGACGCCGAGGTCGCCGACCCCGCGCACTCCAAGATACCCCTTCCGTCTTCGGCGGCGTCGGGAAGACCAGTGTCCACTACTGGCATGGAAAACTCCTGGCACGAGGGCGAAACGTTCCTCTACCACATCCGAATCGGCTTTGCCGGGGTGCTTTCTGGTACGATGCTATATATTTTGTTCCATCTCGTGGCAAGGCTGACCTTTGCTTAGCAAAAAGACCAGTGGCATGCACGGACAGTTGTCCGCAATATTTCGACCGAGCTCAAAGAATACAAGGATAAGTACTACGAGCAGAAGCGGGCGTTCCGTAACTACGAGCAGGAGGCGTACAAGGCCAGGCGCGAGAGACAAGAGCCTGAGCGCAAGGCGTACGAGCAGAAGAAGCGTCGTGAGGTTGCCGACGCCAAAGCATATCTCGACGAGATGTACACTGCGGAAGGCCTCATTCGAGACTTTGACCCTTCGTCTCTTCCTGAGAAGGAAACAAACGGCACAAGCAAGTCTGTGTCTTTGACACTGCCAGTTCCCGGGCCCGCGAATGAGAACCACTTCTGCTGGCTGGCCAAGTGCCGCGCCGTCCGCCGCCAGGCGAAACTCCTGCGCCGCAGCCAAAACACCACCGACCAGGAGCTTGGAGACAGAACGACGCCCTCCCCCTCCCTCCAGATCCTCGGTATGCTTCACCCGCCCCGTACATCCTTCCCCTCCCCTCCCCGTCACCCGCTAATTTCCCCGTCACAGCCCTCGCCCGCCAAACCTGGCCCCACATGAACCGCACCGCCGACATATACATCCACGACACACACCTCCGGGCTGGATCGAGTGCAACGAGAAAGTGTAGGTGGAGATGGAGATGGAGAAGCCGCTGCCGCCGCCGCCGGGCCTGACGTGGTATATGAAATGCCCGCTCTACGTCCAGACTCCCGCTCCACTCGGCCCGGCCGAGCCACACTTCGTCTTCGCCGACGAGTGCGAGCCCTACCTCGCTAAGTACCCGCCCAATGCGGACTTCAGCAAGGTAAGAGCCTCGCACCCCAATTCCCTTACTGAACACCCGCTGACATGACTCGCCTTCAGATCGTCTTCATGCCGAACGCTTGCCCTTCCGACAACGCGTCGAACCAAGTTCCCATCACGAACCCTGCTCCTCCTCCCGACCGCCTCCTCCCTCCCACCGAGGAAGCCGACATCCAAACCCTGAAGTCCACTGGCCGTTTCAAAGCGCCGGATACCCAGTATATACCTCTCCTTGAAGGGATGTTCAGCCAAAGGGGAAGGAAAAAAGGAACAACAAGGATAGGGCCATTCTGTTACCATATATAGCTCTGGTCATTCCAGAGTCATTAGGTCATGGTATTCTGGAGACTGGCTGCCCGATGGAGAACGTCATCCTCTCCTCTGACCTGGCTTACAAAATCATCCACCTATCCCTGGAAACGGGATTCCTCTCCCTCCGCCAGCTGAGTCAATTTTGGCCAGCAAACTTCACAACCATGGGCGGACCTTTGCACACCTTAGAGCCGATGGGAAAACCGGCCGTAGTCAAGAACGAAGAAGGCGAGTTGCTCACACCGGCATACAACGGTTAACATATATAATTTGAGCGAGGTGCGAGCACATCCCCGACAACTTTCGGCTTTGTGTGGTCATCTTACATAGATAAAATTTTAAATGGATGTTTCCAAACAGCGCTCAGTTGCACGCCGTGAAGTGTTTTGACCCTGTCACAGCTGCTTGCCTTGATGCTTAATTTGATCTGAGGAGCTCTGGCATGTGCGATTCGGCGCTTTGGTTTGAATGCAGAATAGAGGAACCCATTGGAAGCTTTTCACTCGTAAATATTTACGCGTAGAACATAAAGACGGAGCGTGCATCATTAGTGACCAGGCAAACATGTCGAAGGCTAACGCAGTTGCCCCAACAAGTTTGTCATGAATCCTTGAAATTGCGTATCTGGTGACATACTTCACAGAAGACTCAATGGTGGACGGATGCCCAAGGCTCACTAACTCTACTTTCAACGCTCACAGGAAGAATGCACTTCTTAGCGCTGTCGTGGCGATATCAGCACTCCTGACCATTGCCCCGCCCAGGAGGCTGGCATGTGGGACTACACTCGCATGCGGCTGCCTTAGCAGAGTGCCGCAAAAGTTCGGCACGAGAGCCTTCTTTCGTTTGCCTTCGGGGGTCGGTAGCACCTTACCGCACAGACGATGACGTGACACGCAGCCTCCTAGGTTGCCCGCACACGTAACGGCAGCCACCCGCTGCTGCCAAAACTCTTCCCGCCCCATCCACTCTCTTCCACTCCTCAACAACCACAAACCACAAACCTCCCCCGGGATTTCAAGCCAGCCATCGCCACTGAGCCTCAGAGGCTCTACTCCATGCTTTCTTCCTTTGCTTTCTTCAGTAAGTACCTGAACCCCCACCTCCGCCAGCCACGCCCTCTGGCCTGTGAAGGACCCACCGCTGACCTACCCACTCAGGACGCCAGCGATGGCGAGACCAACGACGCCGAACTCCGAGGTGGTCTCGACAACATCTGCTCCAACCGGGGTAAGCCATCCCTTTCTGACCCTTCGACTTCGAGTCACACGCAGCTGACAGCGGTTGAAGGGCGGCACCCCAGCCGCACAACTGTGCGCCCCCCGGGTCGAGGAAGGCCTCGACCAACGGCGGCTCTGCGCTCCAGAGCCAGCCCGATTGGGCAATGTACCCCGATCTCGCTGGAATAATTGCCTTGGAGTGGAAGGGCGATTTGATCCCCTCCTCTTCACTCGTTCGAGATGACCGAGGGTAAGCACAGAACCCCACTATCCTCGGAGTATACAAAACTAACATCCAATTCCTTGTAGTCATTGTGATGACCCAGTGATGCCACCCGAGATTGCCGCAGCATTCGAGCGACGGGAACAACGCCGCAACGGCACTTTCAAGAAGATCTCGTTCCTAGCACCGAACGGCCAGCTGGTTCAGGGACATCAGCGCGTCCAGAGTGGTATGGACCTTTCAAGTTCCATGGGCTCTCAACCTGTCCAGCAGGACAGGCCGTAGGGTGGACCATACAACCACTAGTATGCAAGCCACCATGGAGACTAGTACAGTTACGGACACCCCAGCTACGATGAGGCTGGTATGGACGCTCCTGGGAGCCCGCTCCCACGATAGCCCCCCGCCTCACGCAAAACACTCGCAGCTAAAGCCTTTTGGGCTACCATGTGGTAAGCAGCTCCACCCCCTTGTGTGTCTCCAGAGCTTAAATGAATGATATACTAACACGCCCTCTAGTAGCGCTCCTGCGCGCCTACCCAGAGGCCCGCTGCCTTATCATTTCTGGTCCCGCCGCCTCGCGCATACCACTAGCAGCTACGTCGATGACACTCTGGTCATCGATCCGGCACCGGCGCCGGCCGAGCCTCCTCCACCACTCGTGTGCTAGGCCGGCGAGGCCATTCTCCCTCTCACCAATTGACGTGTGTGGCCAGCTGCGGCGCCATCAGAAGCAGCTACTACCCCGGAGCCGATGGCTCCTCATCAGGAGGCGCAATATCGGCCTCAAAACATCCGGGCGCCGGTGGCTCCCCCCCATGGAGCTGGCACTGAATGGCCATGAAGAGAGCATGCGAAAGAGGTGGGGCAAGAAAACAGAGAAGCAGCGCCGAGCGATCCTCAGCTCGGCCTGCCCCGACTTGCCCACTGACCACCTGAGCCACGTCTACGCAGGAATCATGGATGTCGCGGAAGACTTGAAGAAAGCGGCCTTTACTTGGCCAAGCCTGAACATGGAGGACCTCGCCAAGGGGGACAACATCCTCCTATTGCTCAACTGCTGTGAACCTCGAAGAAGAGACTGGGGGTTTGAGAAAGAAGTCTGGGTATTATTCGGGCACGGAAGAGACCAAATGAGACCAGATGAGACCTGTAGACAGAAACTATTGAGGCTGGCTTCCTTGGATTTTCGCGTGGCTTCGGGAGCGATGAGTGCCCTTGTTGTGTGGAGCTCTACCCATCAAAGAGAAGCAATTGGACTGTCCTGCTGGACCTCCACGTGGCAAAGGTCTTTTATCTCTAAGAGTTACTCCACAAGTTCAGGGCAGTCGTTCTCAACAGCAACCAACAGCCAGCGAGGACGATGGTGATGAGGATGAGACGCGGTTTCTCTTCAGATCAACGGGCTTCTTTTGCTGGCTGGGCGATGCAATCATGTATTAGTATTATAACAAGCAACCTTTATAAAATTGCAAATGGGGAATAGAAGCTGCCTTCCACAATGCGTGATGAAAGAAAAGTTGTGAAAGGCATTATAGCATTGGCGACGAATGGATTCACCCCAACAAACACCACTGATGCCTGAAGCCTTTCAGGTTTATACCCAGCACGCCGCTCTCAACCTGCGCTCCGATAGACAGCAAGTTCGCCGCTCTCAACGGCGCTTTGTTCATTCCTATTGTCCTGAAGAAACGTGGCAGGTTTGGGTATCTACACGCCTCAGCACTGCACGACCAGCATTTCCCGCCCTCAACACACCTCCAGCACATAGCCGCCTCATTGCCCACCGTCGCCGTCCGGCGAAAACGCTCGCAGCCGTCCCGCGTGTCCATTCACCCTCCTGAGCTCTCGTCGCTGGCCGCTCACGCCCAATGTCTTCATTTTTCCCATTGCTCCATACTAACTCCTGGATCCTCGTTGCTTTTCGAGCCTTCGAGCGCCCTCTCTCATACCCGCTTGGGTATACCCGGTACCATTGCAATACTGAGGGCGGTAATGCGGACGGTAGACGGCGCCGTCGCAGATGCCAGGAGCGGCCATTGGCTACTCCGTGAGGTATTGCGCGCCGTGAGGCTCCATCGCCAGTGTCTGCGGCACGATTGGAGGCATGGGCGTCTGCTGTTTTGCTGGTGCGATGGGGAAGTGTTTGTTTGTGGGCGACGGCCGGCGGGAGGGACGGCGGATGGATGAGAGAGAGTTGTTTGACGCGAGGAGGCGTACGAATGGATGCAGCGGCGCCGGAAGCGGGGCCGGTGGTTTGTGAAAAGGTGCTTTGTCAGGTACGCGGGCGTTGGATACTGTTGTCATTGGAGAGATGGCGCTGGAACTGCTGGCTGTGCGCTTTGTTAGTGCTGGTCCTGAAGCTCCACTGCAAGGACAGCAATGCACCGAATCTGCTAAGGAAAGCTGGAACATACCACTGTGCCTCCTTTGTTGCTCGTCCGCCCTTCGGCGGGCTTCGCCGGCGGCTGTTCTGGCTTTGTTCGCTCGCGCTGCCATGGCGGAGGTAGGTACCTGCTGGCGTGCTTGAGGAGGAGGTGGAGGAGGTGGAGCGCCGCCCACTGGAGGCGAGGGAGAAGATGCCGCTTCGAAGATGCCGCTTCGAAGACGCCGCCACAGGCCTTGTCGGGCGTCTTGGACTCCTTGAAGTCGGCAGCAGCAGTGGCGTACGCAGTGAGCGTCGTCTGCTTGCCGCGGGGCGGGTTGACGACGCTGACCATGCCGTTGTGGCACCGCTTTCCCTGCGAGCAGTAGATGCTTTCGACATGGATCTGGACCCGGGCTGCCATGTCGTGTGTCGCCTTCGGGTCTTTGGAGTTGCGGTTGCGGTGCATTGAAGGCGCGGCTGCGGTTCTGCTTGCGCGTGCGTACGGGATGAATTTCGAGCGGACGCGGGGCGGGGTTGGATGCTTAGGGACTTGGAATGAAGGAGGATGGGGTTGTGAGATTGTGTGTCGTGAGTTGGAAGGCAAAGTTCCAGTGTAGCATGCATGGCGGATCCGGCAAAGCCGCTGCCTGGGCGCTGTAGCGACATCGCAATGAGCCGCCCTTGCGGTGCGGCGCGGAGAGGTCTTGCGAGAAGCGAATTGGCGGTGGCATAGGACACGAAAGTCGAAGCAAAGCTGTCACTGTGGAAATTCAAGAGTTCGGAAAGAGGCTTTCATCCAGATGTACGAGCAAATACTACGTTGGGTTCTAACACTTCGGACCTCACAGGCCATTGAAGGCCTGAAGGTCCTTTGGAACCCGTCAATCTTGCTTTCGTCCCAGCGCAAGCGCCCACGGGGAAAAGACGCCTGCTTTTCTTGTCGAAAGCGTGCTGGAACAAACTTTCTAGCTGGGCCAGGATCACAACATGAAGAGGTTAGGGACAGTGGTAGAAAGGTCATATATATAGGGCTCAGAGCCACGCTAACCGCCAGCCACACGTGATACGCAGACCTGCGAGCTGTGTGATGGAGGCTTATGACGGCATTTCCGTCGCTTTCTACTCTCTTCTATCTGTTATTCTCTTTTCTTCACCCTACATGCCTCCAGAATTAAACACAGCGTCCAAACGGCCCGAATGCGGTCTACACTCCAGCGGCGATTGAAGAATGGTCGACAGCATCCGAGAGCTCAATTGGCAGCCCGAAATTCTCGTGGTTGCTAACATCGGGCCGCTTCTACACGAATACATGGAATTCAACCTCGTCGTTGGTGTTCGCGCCTCATGGTCTCCACGCGACACTTGTACGGGCTAGCTTCCTTGCCAATTTTCTCGACCGCTTGTCTCTCAGGTTCGTCTTCCTGTCTTGAATCGCTGCGCGTCCGCGGCACACGTCTCACCGACTCCTTCGTATTTACACGCCTCAATGCCGCCGCTAGAGTTGACCAGCGCTACTTCCACTTGGAAAGCTGCGGTGACCTCTCGGAGCTCATTACTTCCGCCGTCACTGTCACTGGAATATATGCTGCCGTGCCTGAGCGCAACCTTTCTAGGCTACGGGTGAACACTTAGCTCCAGTGTATCTGGCGATGTCGATTTCATGGGATACTCTTCAAACCGGTGCGGCTCAAGAAGCTCCGCATCGCACGACCGCAATCCCGGTTTCGCAACCTCTACATGTATGCCTCATCTTCCCAAAGCGTGAATGTTGCGAAGCTGTGGCTGGAGAGCACCGTCTGCCTTCACTGGTTGTCTTTGGAGCCATGGGAGCGCTTTCGATGCCGGATTTCTGGCTATGCAATGTTAGCAAACTCTCGTCAAACCGCGACTTCAAGCACAATGTGTAAGACAAGAGAATATGGCCGCATTCTCGCCGCGGTCTATGGATTGAAGCAGACAGGCGGATCGCTTGCACGATATCGCGCGGGGGTTTACCCTAACTTCCTGGGGTGGTGTATTGCTAGATGATTCTCGTTTTTGAAGACGAAGAGACGTGCCATAATTGTTAGGAAGAGTCCGGACAGACGATGGTGGGCGCTGGCCGCTTCTGGGACATTGAGGGCATCAAACTCCTTCCTCGAGGTTCCTGTCGGTATTTTGATCAGAGAGAAATCCTTGTGGCACTCTGGCCATAATCCCGGCTTTTGGAAGTCTCTGTCCCGGTCAATAGTCCTCCTAGGAGCGTTGTGGCTGAAGTGGCAGCGCAACACAGCGGGCACGCCGCTGGCGACGGCGATGCACTCAATCACTCCTCAGTCAAGCTAGCGAGCAAAAATCAGAATTTTGAATTACAGAATTAATGCTAGAAATCACTCCAAATGCTCTGTTATCTTGTCGTGTCCCGGCGGACCTGGTGTCGCGCTGGATGTAGCCCAGCTCCCACCGCTTGAACTGATGTCAATGAACTCGATGTAGACAGTTCAGAGATCCAGGCTGAGGAGGAGCAGGATCTCGTGATCAGAGCTTCAAGTGAATTCTCGCTTCAGCGCGTCCGCTCGGCCTCCATGCTAAGTGCACAACGTCCGCTACTCTCACAGAGCCCGCCGTCTAGTCCACTTAAGGCTCAAAGGCAGCAGCCGACGCTAGCATGAGCAAGCAGGCCGCAGAAAGATCCAGAGAAGGTATGATGTCACGCTGCACCAGCCACATCCCGGGCGGCGGACAGCTCTGCCGGCCAAGCGGTGCCCTTCCATCACCTTCGTCCAGTCCTGGATCTGGCTTAGCGTGATTTCTGACCCCTGTAATCAGCTCGCTTCCGCCTCCTCCCCCCAGGGTATAAAAGGACTCCCTCCCACCTCCAAACCTTTTCCTCTTCTTCCTCATGTTCGGACAGCAGAACACTAGCCAACCCATGGTTAGCGGTTCTGCTTGAGTAACAAAGATCAAAACCAGTTGAGCTTCTGAATGGGAACTTGCCTTATAACAGGGGCGTGTCCTTCTTCAGTACTGTACTACTGGGACATAGAAACTTTGATAGCTTCATTTGAATCCTCTTTCTCTCATCCTGCCTTTTGAACTGCATTTGAATTGTACTTGACTTCCATCTCCAACTGACTTCACATCTGAATAGTTCCTTTGGCGGCGCCTCTTGCGACGGTTGCTGCGCAACGCACACCGTCAGACGGGACCAGATATTCCTATGCGTCGCGATGGCCCACATATGGTGTTGCCGCCGTGACGGGCAGGCAACCTCGCCGCTATGCGCCTTCGCCCCGCTTGCGCTCCCGCGCGCAGCCAGTCCTTGAAAGAGGCGGCGGAGGAGGGGAGGCTGCTGATGCAGACCGCGAGCCTCCAGGCGGAATTTGTTGCGCATGACCGCTTCACCGGGATGAGAGCTGGCGCATGGAGGCATGGACATCGCAAGGATCGCTGCGGGCGGTTTGGAGGCCTTGGCCGCCAGCACGTCTCCCGCGTGGTGTTGCTGCCAACATAGCAGGTGGTTCCGCTCCGGATCTCTGGCACGCGCCCAGTGCGTTGACGGCAGAGCAAATGCGCTATGAGGCCAATCGTGAGGCTCCAGACGGAAGCTGACGTCTGGAGTCGCGAAGACTGGATGAAAAGTCGCGAGCCGTTCGGAGCCCTCGACCGCGAGCGGGTCTCTCGAGTGGTGTCGCTGCCCACACTCCCGCGGTGTTCATTCCCCGGCCCTGACGTACTCGCCCAGTTCTTGGACGGCAGGTCGGCCGCGTCTGAAGCCGCTTGCGAGAGTCCAGGTGGCAAGTTGGCGCGTCACTGCCTCACTGATATGAGATCTGGCGCATGGAGGTGCGGGCCACCGGATGAATCACTCTGGGCTGCTGGGACGGTGGCGCGCGACCCGCCTGCATGTCTCTCTCATGGTGCTGCTGCGCGCGGTCGTGAGAGTTTGCGCTGGCAGAGTTCGTTCGCTCTGACGGCTGGGTTGTGTCTCTGGTGCGCACGCAGAGGCTTTGGACGCCAGGTTGGATGCGCTTGAAGCCTCTTGCCGCACTCCAGACGAAACTACCGGCTCGACGAGATCAAAGCTGCCCTACTGCATGGAGTTGCGGCCACCGGCAAATCGCTGTGTGCTGTTGGGGCGCGCGACCGCGGAGTGCCTACCCCGCTGCGTTGCTTCGCCCGACCATGAAGTTAACGCCAGTGAGCGGTATTCGCTCTGACGGCTCGATGGGGCTCGTGCGTGCGCAGTCTGCTCACTTCAGATCAGACGCACTGAAACTGATTTCAGGGCTGCAGACGGAATCACCGCTTCGACAAAATCTAACCACTGCATGGGGTTGCGGCCACGGCTAATCGATCGCTGGGTGATGTCGGGGCGCGGGACAGCGGGAGTTTTTCTCTCATGACGTTTGCTGCGCACAGGGGACCTTGTTTTGCTCAGATGGCGGGACAGGCCCTCGTATGTGCGAGAGTGGGCCTTTGGATGGCAGATGGGCCCGAAGGCGTTTGCAGAACTCCAGCTACGGAATGACCGCTTCGTCCAGATCAGAGCTGCGGCATGGAGCGGGAGCCACCGCTGGATTGCTGCGTGCTGTCGGGTAACCCGACCGCGGGCGCCTCTCTGCGTGGTGAGACTGCCGTCAACGCCATGGAATTGGCTTTCCCCGACTATGAAGCCCGCACCAACGGTGTGCGTGTGCCATCGTGGCCGCAATTGCGCTTCTCATGTATCTGAACGCTACAAACTCACGCGATCATCAAGCGCAGGCACATAGCGAGTTTCTTTGCGGCCACTGCCCTTGTCGTAGTCACCGCCGTTGCCGTACCCTATCGCCGGCTGCGAGCTTGTCTCCTCCCGCCAGCCGTGTGCGATAGCGACCACGAAACAGTCAATTGGATTCACGAGTCGCATGTCAATTCTGTACCGCAGTATGAAAACCAAGCGCGGGCGAGTCTTGAGACACTGTCGCGCGGCTCAAGGCTCTCTCTCACCCACCACATTGCGTCACTGACTTCGCCCGCCCGCGAAGACGCTCCCAAAGCCAATTGGCTCCTGAGGCTGGCAGCCGCCCATGAGGCAAACCCGGGCTGTGCAACCATGCCATTGGTGCAATTTGGTGGGCAGACGTCATATCGTTTTCTTGTCTACTCATCCAGCTCCGCTGCCGGTATAGCAACGGCCCGGACGCTTCCAGAAGCCGCGTCGAAAGGCCCAATGGTAGCTGCTGGTGCCTGTCCGAATGATTCGTGGAGCAGAAGTGTAGGAATGGGCCAACCAGACACCATGCTTTCCCGGTGGTGAACGAACTACCTCACGTGCGGCCGGAGCCTCGACCCCACCGACGCCTCTTTCCAGCAAGGCCTGACGTCGATCCTCGCGTAGTACCTGACAGCTGCCTGGGCGAGGCAGCATGTGCCGGGCTCGCGCTAGTGGTACCCTGTCCCTCGCTTAGGCCTATATAAGCAGCTACTTCGTCCGCCCTCCAACTCCCTTTCCTCTTCACCCTTCCAGGTCTTGTATCGTTGACCTGGGAGGGTCCAGGTAAGTGCTCCTTTCCAAACCTTGAAAGGAACAGCGTTGGATTACAGCTTTAGGGCTTTTTTGTTTTCGCCATTCTGGCTTCCAGCCTTGGCTCAGCTGGAAGTTCAGATCTCTGGGCGCCCCTCCCCAGAAGACCACGGAGCTACGAGGCTCCCATGAAAGGTCATCAAGAGCTCCCTCACAGGGTAACAAGATCACGTTTTTTTCGTTGATGGCTTTGCCTTGAGCAGAGCATCGAGGAAGAAAATGACTTCTCGCTCTTCTAGCTTCAGCTTCAATCCATTCTCTGGAGTTGCCTCTGCCTGCTCTACTGCCCGTCCATACTGCCGCCGTCCATGGTGTTGAAGCTGCGCTGCCTGCTCTTGTTGTTCGCGACGCGGTCAATTTGCCTCGCGCCCGCCATCGCGACTCCGCGCATGGTGTTGAAGTCCGTGACCGGCGCTTCCGACCAGCGCATCCTGCTAAAAGACCTGCTCGTCCCACTCTCGCATCGCTTCGTGTTGCTCGAACCGTTTGGTCGCTCTCGCGACGAAAGTCATGGTGTTGGCATCGCCCGCCGCGACGAGCAGCCACTGAAGCCCACTGGTACCACTCCGCTGCCCACAACGATGCCAGTGATTTAAATGCAATGCGCATGTCCGTGACCCTCTCCGCGCCCATCCCGAGTGACGATGTTCCGCACCATGGTGTTGAGCTGAGCCCCATCCGCCCGCGCAACCCAGCGCCAGCCAGCACGCCAGACACTTTCACGCAGCGGCAGCATGGCTCCCGCCGCGGCGAAAAATTCTTGCTCTGAGTGTGCGCGCACAGCTCCGTGCATCTCAACCAGCGCCGCTCATGGCGCCGGCCTGCGGAGAGCCATTCTCTCAGCTTTGATGCTGACCCGCCTGCGAGAGGAACACTTTCACCCAGCGCCCGCGCAACGCGCGCCGCAGCGGCAGGATCTCGCACCGGGTGAGTACGTCCGGCTCTGCACCTCTCCAGCAGGGCTGCCCGCAACGCTGGTTCGTGAAGAGCTCTGCCCACAAGCGGGACGCGAACCAGCCCGCCAGCGGTAGGCGTCACACCCGCGGCCTCGCGACGCGAGCTGTTGCGGAATAATCTGTTCTGTACCCAGACCTGAGCGCCTACGGTAGAGCCGCTCGTGGCGCTGCCGTGCGAGGAGCCCCCCTCACGGCTCCGCGCGACGCGCCGCTGCGGACAGGCCCTGGCAAAGATGGCATCCCTAGCCTTCGCGGGAAGCCAGCTGGCTAACCTCGCAGAACTTTGGCACCGTCGACATGCTCGTTCGAGGGGAAATCAGACGCATCGGGGGCGCGACGAGGGGGGCAGACGGTCAGTGTGCGATTTTCGACCGCCGCGACGCTGCTCACCGGCCTCACTAGGAGAGCCTTTGCGGAAGACATGTTTGCAGGTTTTTGCGGGTCCTACGGTCGCGGTCTTTGTATCTCAGGCAAGTGATGCGGTCGCACGGCGGCCAAGCACGATGGGATGTGGCCGGCAGCCAATCTTGCAGCGACATGCTTGAACGCGCCAATATTTCGTAAGGCGCTGTGGGCCACTTCCAGTGAGCCACTGCATGCTGTCAATTTGCTGCTGAAGCTATGGTGTTGAGCCTGCGACACCACGCCCGCCCAGCGGCGGCCAGGCTAGGTGGGATTCTCGCCCGCGTCGCTCCATCGCAAGTTGCCCGGATTCCGCCTTTGACGGACTGCTTGTGGCAACCCTAGTAGGCGCATAACAATCCTCTATGCATCGTTTGCGTCTGATATGGCTGCGACGCTGCTCAGACGTCGTCCGAGGTGCGCACAGCTCTGCGACGTGACCTCACCTCACCACCGACATGGACGTCCGCCCGCAACACCTGGCGCAGAACTCCAGCTCAACAAGTACTTGCGCTCTCTCCGGATATATGGGCTCCTGCTCGTGCTGCTCAGATGGTACGGCTTGTACAGCCTTGGGCAAGAATTGGCAAGCAGTGCGCCGGCCGCCGCCCACCTCAGGGAGGAGTTGGCCATTCGCGTAGAACGAGACGGCAAGAATCAACTATTGCACATGCTATAGACGTAGATGAAGGGCCAATTGAGCAGATAATGGCGTGTCAGACTGGTAGAAGCCGCTGGCTGAGGGGTGCTTGCTCACTGTCTGGTCCGGCCGGCCCCGGTTCACTCTCACCCAACTACCTACGTACTTCAATAGCATCCTGCTCCTCTCACTTCAGCTATCGTGCCTTCCATTTCCAGCCAGAAGAGTTTCCATCATGTGCTTTCCCTGCACTAGCGCGGTGACGGCTGTCCCACCCCCTATAGAACCTCAACCTTTCTTCGCCCTCTCTTCCTAACCAACCACCACAACCACATCCTCCGCCGCAGCCGCAATCGCCGCTGCCGCCATCGTCTCCACCATGGAGAAAACCCTCTCCTACGTAAGTCCCCAACCCACCAGACCCCTCACCCACTCCCTTCCCAAGCGAACACCCAGCTAACCACCTCTCTCCAGCACGAGTGCTCCGAAGTCGAGCGGTGGGAGCGCCGCAAGGCCGAGGCGAGCGCCCGCTCCGCCTACACCCTCACCCGCGGCCAGGAGTGCGCCGCCACCGCCGCCCTTCGCATCGCCAACGAGGCCGCCGCCAGGGAGGGCACCGCCGCCGCCGCCGCCGCCAGGGACGCCGCATGGAGGGAGGCGCTGCCGGCCATCTGGTCGGCCCACGCGCACCGCCGGGCGCTGGACGAGGCGCGAGAGAGGGCTGGACTGACGGGTTAGGCGGTGGTTCCCTTCCAAGGGGCCACCGGGGACTTGGGGAGGGGGATTGGGGGTCATCTGCGTTGGCGCCGCCGTGCGCCTCAAAAAGTGTTCTTGCTTCTGCTTCTTGGCCCTCGGGCATTGAGTGCGCGTTTCGCGCCTCGAAAAACGAATTGATGATTGTCTGCCCTCTGCTCTTGGTTCATTAGTGACTTGCTTGACCTGCTTATGCTAACTGGTATGTTCCTTTGACTGCCTTGAATCCATGTGTTCCAGCCAACATGCATCTTACTGCATCCCCAATTCTTGAAGTTCCAATCGACCTCTTGATTATGCTTTATATGTCGCGCCGAAAGGCAAGGACCGCTTCGTAGAGCAGTGGCAGCGCAAGAAGGAACTGGTCCCGGCCCAAACCGCCCACCAGGTAACCAGAGACCAGCAAAAGGTCGCCATGGCCAGCTTCGGGGTAGTGGCCGACGCCGCTCATTCAAGGGCACTGCTGCCTGCCGGGACCATGGACTCGAGGGACGGAGTCGCGCACAGGAGGTTTGCCTTCCAGTCTTCTATCTTGTTGCTCAGACTGGCCATGGCGATGAGCAGCGTCCGAACGGCAACTCTGGCCCTGTCAAGGAGTCCACCAGGTGTCACTGTCTCGACGTTCTGGCCCGGCAACTGTCTCTCTGTGGTTGGTACGCCTCGGAAGTTGTGCAGTGCGGTCTCGAGGTCGCAAAGGGGCTTGTCGATGAGAAAGTGCGCATAAAAGAAGCAGTTCGGATAGGCGGTGGGTTTGTCGCTATTGAATGAGTGGCCACCGAGGACAGGGAGTGGGATTGGGGTCTTGTACCCTCAGTAACAGGTCTGCCGGCTCTCACTTCTCTATACTCCACTGGTTACAGTGAAATCAAGATCTTCCAGCCCATAAGCCTTTCCTTTTCAGGCCGCAGAAAAGACCCTCACACGTGCACTGCGAGTTCTTAGCGAATCACCCTATATAAACCCCTTCAGTGGTGAATCCTCCAACCCTTTGCGCACCAACGACTACACCATCTCACACAATCAGTCTCGTCCGCGCTTTGCACCAAAACGCTTTTTTACACCACCAACTCCTCCTCCTCCACCACCACCTCCACCACCACCGCCAGCGCCACAATGGCGCTCCTTCCCGACGTAAGTGTCTCACCCCAACTCCACCCTCCTCCACACCCCAACTAACACCAACCCACCCAGTGGGCCGCCTCCGCCGCCAACCTCGAAGCCCGCCGCCGCACGCGCGAGGCCGTCGCCGCCGCCGAGCAGCAGCTCGCGCTCCTCCGCGACCGCGCCACCACCGCCGCCATCAACGCCGCCGCCACCAAGCGCGCCGCCATCCTCGCCTCCGTCGCCGCCGGCCGCGCCCACGACGCGCTCGCCGCCGCCCTCGACGCCGCCTTCTGCGCGCCCATCGGCGCCGTTGCCGCTGCTGCTGCCGCCGCCGTCGACGCAGCTGCCGCTGCTGCCGAGAAAGCGGGTCAGGAGGCGGAGGAGTGGACGGAGAGGGAGAGGGAGGCTGCCAGGGTCTTGCTGGACAAGCAGGGCTTGGTGGCGGGGATGGAGTGGGAGGTGGGCATGAAGAGGAGGGGTGCGGCGAATGTGACGCCTGCCTGAGTGGGCGTGAGAGGCCTGCTTGGGTGGGTGGGGGGAATGGGGGAATGGGGTTCTGCGGCCATCGGGCATATCTTCTGCGCTGGGTTTCTTCTGGGGGGGGGAGGGGGGCGTTTAAAAATGGACTGAACACTGCTTACGGCTGCGCTTTTGCAACCATCACGAATATTTGACTTGCGATGAGTGATGTGACTAGTTTTTCTACCTGATGTGCGATGTGCATGCGGTTGTGCGGTTGGATTTGGCGTTGCGCCGAGCGCTGGCGGGTTGGCGGCTGCCAGGGTCTCCTGTCACCCACAAACCGTCCTTGCTTTCGCGCCGTTCTGCTGCACGTCACTCTGCGGCTCGACCTCGACCCCGCGACTTCGAACACCTTCCACCTACCGTTTCTTCGAAGCGCTTCTTCCCTTCTTTGTCCTCGTCCTCAAGCGGCAAACGCCTGGATCCAGCTGCGCTCGATTCCTCCACCGGGGCGTGATCAGTTGCACCACTACCGCCGCATCGCTGCTTTCCATACCGAAATCTCTCGCGAACACGTTATACATGCTTCAAGAAACCAAGTCAGCATTCAGTAAGTTCGCTCGAGCTTATCCGTCGGAAACGCCTTCTGCCGCAGAGTCAGCGGACGTGGACCAAACACTGAGTTGCGTGAGCAGATATTGCCTATCCGCTTCAAGCCATCCAATTCGGCATTATACGGCCGCCGCAATATCAGCCTAAGCTTTCCGGCGAGTCCAAGCGGAATACACCCCCTCAGATGGAGCACGATGGTGTGGTGATCATCCTTCACGACGTTGAGCGCAACGTAAACACCGCGAGGCGTAAACCAATAACCACCGTCTCCCTAGGAGCAGATAATGTTGGAAAGGTAAGACAACTCGGAAAACCACTTTGCTTGCTGCTGAATTTGCTCCGTAAAGAAGGAAGATGGACGATCGCCGCTCACGAAGATTTATCACCTGCGCCGCTACAATCCCTCCTAGAGAGCCTCCGAGGCTGCATAACTCTAGCCGATCCCAGCAATAGACTAGAAGCTCTTTAACCGATGCTTGCTTCAAAAGCCCTACTTGTGGGTGAACTAGTAGCGAGAAGACCTCATGGGAAGTGCGTTATTCGGCCCCTGAACGCAACGAAGCTAACTACCTCGTAGGCAAGCAAAACGGTTACGTTCGAGAGCCTGCAGCCTGTCCTGGCCATGGGGTCCCAGCAATCTCACACGAATTCTGGCGGATAACGACTTGCGCTGGGTCTTTGCTCTTTTCAGGCAGCATTCATGAGTACGAGTCGCCTCGCTAGAAGAAGAGAAGAAGTAAGCAAAGATCACATCATAGCTCAGACTCATGCTACAAGTGCGAGCAAGAAAGCGCATGGCACGGCATGAAAGGAGGGTGTAGCAGGCCCGCCGGCCCAAGATGCCACACACAAACATCGTTGTTGCTAGCAATCAGTGCCAAACGCTCTCAGCAATAAGGAAACTCTGCGCAGGTTCCAAGGCCTTCCAGTCATTGCCAATCACTGCCTTTGTTTTCCTGTCTCCTTTCTCATGCACCAAGTTCTCGAAGAGTAACCTACAGATTCATTCATAAAGCGACCTTATTCTATCCGACCTAGTTGGCGTTTACAACAGACGCGGTGTGGAAAAGGTTATAACTCCAAGCAAATAACCAAGATTCAGGGCGGATATACGAGATTGCAGGTGATAAGCTATTGGTCGGCAACAACATGCCCCGTACTACTCGCCGTTTGGTGCGATTTAGCGCCGCGTCCCGCTCTAAACAGCAGGGCTCCCCATTGTCAAACCGGGTTGACGGGTTGATCAACCCGCTTGCCAGCATCCCGCAGTTTTTGGTGGGTTGATGGTCGCTACAGAGTCAACCCATTGGGTTGGTGACCCGCTAAAAATGGCGGGTTGATTGCAATTGGGTTGGTCAAATCGTGCATGCACCATAACAGCAGTCCTTACTGTATCTAGAAAAGATAAATATACTCTTATCTCTTTTCATAAGGCGGTAAGTACACTGGTTGATGGTAGGTTGGTCAACCCTAGACCGACTCTAGAGGTGGGTTAGGTTGTCAAACCAACCCGATGCCTCTGGGTTGCCAACTCGGCGCGAGAAGCGGGTTGGGTCAGGTTGGGTTGGCAATTAGGAGCCCTGCTAGACAGATTACTATATTAGGTCGTGCATGCTCCCGTAGATCAAGAGAGGTCATTCAAAGACACGTCGGCCCATTTTCGCGGTCATAGCATCCTTGGAGTCAGTATGTTCTTGGGGCTGCTTCTTGTTTTCTACGCGTGGTTAATTTCCAGCTCAACATTGAGTTCCTTGAGCGTTTTGAGTTCATCAATAGTGACCTTCATCTAGTTGAGAGAGCGGCTCTTCTGTCTGACCAAGTACCGGATACCAGAGTGCTCCGGACCATAAGAGGGGCCATGTCCAAGATGTTGCCGGTATGGGACAGGGGGGGGCAGTGAGCAGGGGAGGACAGGCAACGATGCGCAAGATGAGATCTAAGGGCAGGGAGGGAGAGGCGGGCGGCAGACGAAAGACGTCGGGCAAATCAATAGCGCAGCAGCGACGCCATTAGCGACCATGGAGGTAGAGACCTGCTGGAATCTACATGATTTGTCTTTCCGAAGGTTCGAGAGAGTAGCAAGCGGTATGTGTGTCGCCACTGCGAAATCTTTCTAGAATCGGCGCTCGAAATGAATGGAGCACCTGTAGCCACTATGGAATGAATGGACCTTTGAGTGGGCGGGTGTCACTTCCGCGCTAGGGTACGACGCGTGGCCCCTCCTTCGCCTACGAGCAACTCCTTCTACCCAGACCCTCACACCCTCCACCCCGCTCCGACTCACCACCTACGCGCACGTCTAAATCCGGCCTCCATGCTCCATTAGCCTCCTGCCCCCGCAGCTCTGCAAGTAAGTTCGCCCCGCCCCGAGCCTCGTCGCAGCACTGCCCAGAGAGCTGACTGTCGTGTAAGAGCTACCTCAACTGCCACCGTCGTGGCAAGTAGACCTATCAACATCAAGCAAAGATCTTCCGACGCGATCGGGTGCTGTCTGCCTCCAAACTCCGCAGCATTCAGTGCGCAGAGCGGCGTCCAAGCGGATTTACCAACTCTTCACTGGACAGCCAGGAAGCAAGCTCCATGGCGCGACAAACACTTTCTTGGAGTAGGCGGCGATTCAGCTTTTGCTGGCACACTGGAAGAGTTTGTCGAAGATCTTGATATTCACAACTCGGCACTTCGGCTTTCCTGGGTGAAGCAAATGGCAGCGCGAAAGGTTAGTCCAGTCTTACTTTACCCTCATCCGCTGTTCACAGACCATACTCCTTCCCTTGATCTCTTTGAACTGACTCGTGCAGAGGAAGGCAAACCCTATGTCTTCCGACGCTCAGAGGTGCCGCGCCCATTGGCAAAGAACCAGCTGCTCCAGGAAGACCTACAACGAGCGCCTCCTCGCGGCAGGCCATAAGCAATAAACGCCAAAGCTTCTTCAGCGAGCAATTCCACGCGGATGTCAACCTTAGTCGTCAGAAACCCACTCACATCGCTGGAGGTCCTCCGCACGCCGCTCCACTGGCAATTTCCTGCTTTCCATCCGTTCTTACAACAGCCCCCGGAAAATACCGTCATGAGGATAGATGGCGGTCGCTCGCGTCATTTATATGTCCTGAGGAAACAAAGATCTCTTCTGATGATCTAGAGACCGGTAAGTCTACCTTATGCGAGTGGCTCGGCCTGACGGTGAATCACTGGCCGGAAGAACCACTCTCTTTCAATATCTTTGGGCTCCAAAACTGACATCTAAAATACGCTAGACACTCACGTCTCTCGGGTCATGGAGGTCCGCTCCTCGTTTTCCCTATCACACGTTCGGTGGCGGAAGCGCTTCTACCAGGCCCTGCACGGCATTCAATTAGTCGCCCAGCACCACCCACCAACACTGACACCCGTCCCGCGTTCCGCTGCCCAGAGTATTCGTACTTCGGCGACATGCGAAAGCTCCTTCAGGACTGCCTTCCCGTCACTGTCTCGATCTACTCCGCTTCGTGCTGAAACGGCCTTAACGCCATGACAAAGGACTTCTTCTCGCACATGTCCTATCCTGACGTCTCCTGGAAGAAGGACTACCCTGATTCTCACCCTTTCCTCATGGTCTCGCTCAAGTACGAGTTCAACTTCGACACCAGATAGCACACTGCTGGCGGCGAGGTGTTCCAGATTGGGGTGCAGAAGAACAGGAGCGCTCTTCTCGTGGCAGGCCCAAGTACCGCTAATCTTGCCAGGTCTTCCTCCTCGAACAAACAGTCCGCCGCCGCGAAGCCAAAGCCCGCGCTGAAGAAGACGAAGAAGGCAGTAAAGCAGAAGACAAGGAAGACTCCGGCCTCGATCAACCCCTGTGGCAGCGCAAACGAGCCCATCACCATCGCAGAGCCCTTCCCGAACTACGCGGACGACATCGGCACGAGCGGAAGATTCGTCAGCAAACGGTCACACCTTGCATGGATACGCTTTGCGCAGACACATTCATCGTGCCCGGTGGCACAGCTTGGTGATGTGAGCGAATACACGCATGGTTCGCCCATCGACAGCGCAGCAGACGGGACGCAGAGAGTGGTCCAGAGGCGCGGCAATGGGTTCAGTAAAGTCATGAACCCCTAGGAGTATAGACGACGCCGACAGTCGGCACCGTCGCGCCGCCGTCGTTAGGTCGCCTCGTCTGTCTGCGCGACGACCCTGAAGCCGACCCTGCTCACGGAGCCTTCCGTGAAGCAGAGACTGAGATTGACGACCTCATGAAGGATCTTACGGTGGATACGGGGGACAGCAAGGAGTTCTCCTCCAGTATGGAGTGAAGATATGGCTCACTACCTGCGAGCTGAGCTCGCGCAGAAGATCATGAGCGAGAGCGGCTCCGCGGCGGTTACGACGGTGGCGCGTCCGCCACCAACGAAGTCACAGCCGGCATGGCGCGCGTCAAGCTGACCGAGGACGAGCGCTCCAACGTGCGGAACCTGATCAGGCAGGCCGTGACCGTGGATGAGAGCATCGCAAGCATCAAACTCACTGGCGCCCCCGGCTTCATGCGCAGCCACCAGAACCTTCACGGTGAGCCCACCGGTGACTAGGAGGCTGTCTTTGTCAGTGGTACGAACAAAGGCGAGGAAGCCTTCCAGCACCGCCCTTCCTTCCCAGCAAGCTTCTCGTTCTGGCGGCTTGTTCGACTCCGACATGGAAATGGCCAGACATTGAGAAGGACATCAAGCTCCGCCGACGTCAAACTCCTCCGCAACATGGTTGGGCAGTTGGCTCGGTCAGTAATTGGCAAGATGCAGTTCTCCAAGCTCATCGTCCTCCTGTCCGCCGCTTTGTTGGCCATCTGCACCATCGCCGCTACGCATAGCTTCTGCAAGGATAAACGCCCTCCTGTCCACCGCCGCTTTGCTGGGTATCCGCAGCGCCGCTCCGCATGGCTTTTGCGAGGGCATCAACGTGGACTCTGCGTTCCAGGCCGTAGTCAATATCGCTGCCCGTGCCTTTTCGTCTTTCCTGTGTGCCAGTGGACTGGTTTTGTTTGCGGATCTTCTGGTACCCGCGGGGGAGGTAAACCTCGGCCAGAGCCGCACACGATCGGCGTTCCTCCGACTGTCCCGGGCTTCGAAGAAGCTCGCAAGAGCAACATGGAAGTGTACAATAGCATCATGGAAACGCACAAGAGCAGCGAAGAGGCTTACAAGAGCAGCCAAGAGGTTCGAAACATCCTCGGGGGGTTGTTGAATATTTTGGCTCCCGAACCGTCACCACGCCAGATGCGTCCGTGCGCAAGAGCAGCGAGGAAATCAAAAAGACTTACGAACAGCTTCACAAAAGCATGGAAGACCGCCGAATTCTCTAGGCGCGGAAAGATCTACTCCAGAACGAGATCCTCCTGATGCAGGCGACGTCGTTTCATGCTGCGCAAGAAGCCCCCGCCGCGTGAGGGTCAGATTGGGGAGACGCAGAGCATCCCCAGTTCATCTGCTGCGAAGAAGCTCACCTCAGCAGCCAGCGTCGCGGCCATCGTCTGCCACTACATCAACAAGCGCCGCAACGCGCGCGGCGAATTCGAGCGCCGCAACGGCCGTCTCGTGCGCGTGCGCCGTCGTCCCGCTGCCCGCAACGATACGGAGACGGCTGTGCCCCCCGGTGGTGGCGAGCAGCGCCAGGACCAGGGCTGGATTGAGATGTGGCTGCGTGGCGTGAGGGGAAAGGGGGTGAAGAAGTTGAAGAAGCACTCCTGCTCCTCGCGCTGTGGTTGAGGAGGAGGAGGAAGATGACGGGCTTGACGTCGGGAAGAACAAGGGCCACGGCGTGCGTAACACGCCAAATCTCTCAGAGATACCGAAGGAGGAACATGGCGACGAGATCAAGAAGTTCAAAGGAGTGTGTGAGGAAAACGGCCAAGTCGAAGCGCGGGAAAAGTTCAGTGGCCTACAGCGACGGGAAGAAGCAAACCATGGACAAATGGACAGCGTTAAAAGCTCGACCCCAACATCGAGGTGCCAGCAGACGGCAACCAACTTCCCGTCCACCGCCTTCTGTCCGGCCCCTTCGATCCATACTTCGTCTCTGCCGACGAATGTGCCGCCTGCCCTCCCAACGCGGGTTTTGGTAGAGGCAGGCTGCGAACAAGGAGCAGGTGCAGGCAGGGAGCCTTTGATGCTCAAAATTCAGGAGGACTCGTCGAAGATGAACTTCGTAGTGGAGTACAAGTCGGTGATGCAGGAACATGTGGGGGTGACAGGCAAGGGGAAGCACAAGGGCGCGGGTGAAGAAGTGGTGGTTAGGCTGGAGCTGGGGGATGAGGGACATGGCGGATAGATTGCCATCGACTTTTACGAGAGGGTCGACTAAGATGACGAAGACAGCGCCGATGATGGCGAAGACGCCGATCTGGAAGATGAGGACGGACAGCTTCGAGCAGCTGGTGCGACGATGCTCTCTCTGGTCACTGATGGCGGATTGGGCTCCACTCAAGAATACATGTACCTGCCAAGTGCCTGGCTCGAATATACCCGGTCAGCGGGCTGAGTAGCTAGAATAATCATCATCATTTGCACGATTAAGCGTCTTGTTGTACTCCATGCCAGAGTGAAACTCCAGTCACGAACGAGAAGTGCCATTGCCAGCGGCTATGCCTATGTCCCGTCTGCGGACGAGAATACCTGCCCAGCCTGGTGACGTCGGGCTTGTTTCATGCTGAACCTAGCTGTTGTTCTGCCGCACGATGGTATCGGTGCTGGTTCTCACGCGACTAACTCGTCCAGCCCATAGAGTAACAGCAGAAGGAGTTGGATCACTGCACCAACACGTTCGAGGTTCTTGATTGCTGACCACACATGCTTGCTCCGTGACATCGATGTAACGTTGAGTCCACCAAGGATGCGCGGCATGGCGCTGATCGTCTTCAATAGCTAGCATGGCGATTGAGTCTGCCTTTAAGGACCCGCTTGAATGCAGGGCTGACAACAGCTGCGACGCTGGTCAGAGATGCCTTGGGTGATGGCGAATTCAGAGCATGCTACTTATCTCCCGCGAATGCAAGTGGCGGGCGCCTTCCGTGCCAAGGTGAAGCTCGAACTGCCCGGCCGTTGCCTTGTCGGGCGAGCCTTCGTTTGTCGGGCAGGTACTTAAGACCCGCTTCCCGACGCCATCCTCCAACACACAACAACACTGCCACTGCCACCCAGCACTCTCAACATGGCAGGCAAGAAGCGCAAAGCCACTGCTCCTTTGACCTCGACGACAAGCAGGAAGAAGCAACGTACCGACGACAACGAGACAGCTGTCAACGAACAGCCTCAACAGTCAACCTCCAACAGGCCCGTCACGCGCTCTTCGACCATGGGCCCCCCTCCCAAGCCTGTTCCCCAGCTTGCTCCCAAGCCTGCTCCCAAGGTCGCTCGAGTCCAGAAGCCGAAGCCCGCTCCAGCTGAGAAGCCCAAGGCGAAGAAGACGTACCACTTCGCCGGCAAGGAATCCACTCTCGTGCGTCCCCCTCACTGCCTCCTCACCCACCCTCACACTCACAATTCTAACCCACACTCTAGATCGGCGTCGGCACCGACATTGACTCTGCCCGCGAAGACATGGAGCGTACCGAGAACCGCCTCACCGCTTCCTCCGCAAGTGAGGCCAAGAAGGCCCTTGCCAACGACGCCAGCTACAACGACATGCCTCCCGAGATCGCCGAGGCGTTCAAGCGACAGGAACAACGCCGCAACGGCACGTTCAAGAAGGTGTCATTCCTGGCCGAGGAGCCGCGTCACGAGGGCAAGTTCAAGCCGGTTTCGTTCCTCGGCGAGCAGCGTCCCATGGGCTACTCTCCTGCCGTTTCGTCTCGCGCCGTCTCACCCGCCCTGTCGATGCGCGATGGTGGCTCTCCAATCAAGACGCGCCCCCGTGCTGTCTCACCCGCCATGACCGAGTTCGACGGTGGCTCTCCTGCTGAGTCGGAGCTCGACAACGACGAGTCTCCCTTCTCTTCGGAGCTCGATGAGCCCTCTCCTACCCCTTCCAAGCGCGACTGATTCCGGGCAACAACTCACGACACACAACGAAGTTACGAATAGCTGAAATGGGGAGCAATGGACTGATTCAGCGTATCGTCCTGGCATAGCCTGGGACTAGAACTAGTGCAATCAATTCGATCTCACTGCCTTTCTCGTGTCTTGCAACTGGTGAATTTTGCGCATGTGCTTTGCTCTCACCCGATATTACCGACTAACAAGGATAGAGCTCAATCTCGGCGGTCTTGAAAGCCAACGGCCACATGGTTCAAGACCGTAGCCGTCTTGGATGCTCATTGGGGTGTGCCTTGCTGCCCACAAGCTGGAGAAGTGAACTGCAGGTGAGACGCAACCTTGATCTCCTTGCCCTCCACCACAATCTAGACCTCCCTGCTGTCACTGCTCATGGAAATATGCAGGCTTAGCATGATGTCGGACAGCACCGCGACTCCGGTGGCATACACAAGGACGGTTAAGAGCGCTGGGCACAAATCTGAGGAGGTGGACAGGTGCTGTATTGAGCTACCAGAAGAAGCCGGCTAAATGCCCCCTACGCACCGCACCTCCCAACAGCGATCTTGGTGCCGTTTGGAGGGCGCAACCCTGGAAAGGGCTTGGTCTTGCCGCCCAGTTTGGTGGTGTAGTAGCGGTTGATGTCACCAGTCACCATGGAATGTCATGAGTCGGCCAGCTGTTGCCAGCAATAATCATCGCTACAGAGAAGGGATGCAACATGAGGCATCAGGCACAGTCAGGAAGACTGGGAGCCGATCGGCCACGCTCTCACCCGCCGCAGTCAGCTCGACATCAAGACGCCCGAGGTAGGTGGCGGCGTCCAAGGTAGACGGTTTGGGGGGTTCCGAAACACATTCTTGACAGCGGAGTTCATAGGCCTGCTCGAGAGCAACGAATGAAGATGTAGTTGATTGAGTAGTGAATAAGGTGCAGGCTCTTGATATGAGGCAACTGCTGCTAACTGATAAGGCAACCCAAGTGAGCCTCTGCTGGCCCCAAGGGCCTCCAACAGGAGTCAAACTTAAAGCGCAGGGGGCTTCCACCTTGGGGCATGTATGCACGGCATGGGTTCGCAAGGGCTTCACAGTGGCAATGAAGAGGCCTACCGTTCCGATGTGGTTTTCCAGCTCTCTGGAGATGGCTCACGCCTGCTCTGTGTTCTTTTTCGCGGCACTCGAAGCGGCTGCGGTATGCTTCGGTGGCGCGTAGATAATACGGCTCCGGAATTTCTTAATCACGACGGGGCGGGGCAGGTAGGGAGTGAAGCTATGATTTATGCATGGATGATATTTGATCGAAGTGGGCGCTTGGGTGGACGACGGCGAGGAGAACCAAGAGTCATGACCTGACCAGGAGCTTGGTAGCCGACCCGTGGTTTGGGTAGTATTGAATGGACCGAAGCATCAAGCAGGGAGGTGGAGTGCTGCTACCTATGATGGAATACGATCGAAGACATTACGATTTTGCCCATGGACAAGCAGACAAAGCATCCAGAGCAAAGACTCGCCAGCGAATTGTAAACCCTGTCCGTCTCGGCTTTGCTGGAACACTCTTGGCTGTCGGGCTTGGAGGACAGATAAGCGCAGCGAACGATCTTGACGCCCAGCGTATACCCATGGCGGTGAGCAGCGGCTATATGGTCAGCAGAAGCGGAGTCAAGCAGTACTATAGGGACAGCGATCTGCGACGGTAGGCTTGAGCGCGGCGCAAGGTGCGTGTCCCATGAAAAATGGCGTTGTGGCGCGGAAGAGAGGGGTGCACCGGTGATGTATTGATCCAGCAGAAGATGCGACCTGAATACCCCCTGCGCATCACACCTGCCAACAACTGTCCCCCTGCCTATTGGACTGCGCAAAGGCTAAGCCGCGCAGTCCGCAACGTCAAGTAAAATATTGTCAAGGTGTTTGCCGTAGGGCTTGTCAAGAGTATTTCTCGTGATGGAGCGCGAAGAAGTAGTTGTATTATCTATAAAGGAGCACCGAGGTGCAGATAAATAGACTATAACACCATGCGCTAAACTGAAAAGAGGTGAATGCCTGCTCCCCCCAGGAGCTAGTATGAGCCGCACCCCCCGAATCTGAGTGCTGTAGCACCCCCGATCGTCTAGAACGTCCTGAGGCCCCGGGCGTTGCCTATAGGGTTGTTGTTATCGCCGTTGCCGTTGCCGGAAGGTAAGGTGAGTTATTGAGGCGTGGAGGCACCGAAGAGGTGTTGCTAGAAGGCCAAATGCCGGAAGGCGGGTGAGGTGACGCGCACTGGATGGCCGCGGAGGTATAAACCATGATCCGCGCGCCGGAAGGTCTCCGTAGGAGTTGCCGGAAGGCAGTAGGGTTGCCGGAAGGCAGCTAAGGTGACGCGGAGGCGCCGATATTGTCGTGGAGTCGTCAATAAAGCAGCGCCAGCGCTGGAATGCGGAAGAAGTGACGCGCGCGCGCTGGAAAGCCGACGTAGCGGAGGATTGCCGGAGGTAAGTAGGATTGTTAGAAGACAATCAGGAGGAGGAGCGCCGCGTTAAGCGGCCCGGGCTTATAACCTGATGGAGCGCGAAGAAGTTGTTATTTTGTCTATGAAGGAGCACGAGGTGTAGATGAGTAGACTATAACAACCTTCGCTAAACCGAAAGGAGGCGAATGCCTACTCCTTTACCATCCGTTAATCGTGTATGAAGGTCCAGCCGCACAAGAGGCGGAGAGAGTAGACTACAACATGCGCTAAACCTAAAGGAGGCGAATGCCTGCTCCTCCACCATCCGTCAGTATCCAAAGAGTAGTGAGGACGTAAGCAAGCACGCCGAACAGGACAGCTCCCACGTTGGGCTCCACTTGTGGCGCGAAAGAGAGGGTGGACCGGCAATATATTGATCTAACGTCCACCCCACCACGCCTCCGAAACGGCAAGCCCAACTAACCCTCTCCATTCGACTCGCAAAGTTCCACCAGCACAAGAGGCTGTTCTGACGCGCAAGCCCCTCCTCGTACCGGAAAGCGGCACTGTTCACTTTGAAAGGTTCCTTGAAGCAGCCGTCAAGCTGTCATACGTGCACGCATCACCAACATTGTTTGGCCTGGCAGAAGAAGCGACCGGCATTGAACTTGGGGTCGAGGTTGGTCACCCCTGATCATTGACTACTGTCGAGGTCGAGGTTGTCCGAGCCTGAGGCTGGTCACTCCTCATCGCTGACCCTTGATCGAGGTCGAGGTCGAGCTTTATCGTCGAGGTTGCTTATCGCTGTCGTCGAGGTTGGTCACTCTTCATTGCTGTCGTCGCGGTTTTTTTCCCTCGAGGTTGGTCACTCTTTATACTTGATCATCATTGTTCATCCTCGAGGCTGAGGTTCCCTGCGCATCGCACCTACCAACAGCGTTGTCGAAGGAGGGGAAGGGGCACTCGGCTGCCTAAGGGAAAGGTGCTTTCGATGTTCTTCACACCTGAGCCGGATTTCCGCCTCGGTAACCTCTACCCCCACATGCCTCGCCCGTCACACCCGGCCTGACATGCACTTCACCTCCGACATCTACATCCACGACACCCACGCCAATGGCGCTCCCTATCCACCCCCCCCCCAGTACACGGCGTTACTCATCGACCGTGCGTACCCGACCCGGCCGCTGGGAACCTCGAAGAGCGTTACCGCCCCTCGAGGCGGTGCTGACGGAGGTGGCGAGGTTCATCAAGCATTAGATGAGATGAGAGCCGCAACGGCGGGACAGGTAAATCACTACTTTCTGACCCGGCGGTGTGCTGAAGAGAGAAGGGCTAACGTGCGAGTATGGAAGCTAGGTGCACGAGATCTTGCCGCCGCGTGCGGCCTGAGTGTGTTGAAGGAGTCCGCGGAAGACGGAAAGTCGCCGGCCGATGAGAACCTTTGCGGTGCGAGGGTACGCCCTCATGGCCAGTGCCAGCACCGTCGGCGAGCCTACGACCGAAGCCAACGGCGACCTGACCACCCAGATCGGACTCGTCATTGCCGAGGTTGGCATGCTCCGCGTCAAGACCGCCATTGACGACGACGAGCCCGCCTGCTGTCCAGGCCAGTCTAGAGGGACAACCCCAGCAGCAAACCTTCACGCATGTCGTGTCCAAGACCCAGAACATCGAGGACCTTGCCGGTGCACGCGCTGCGGCAATGGGACGTCCGGTCATGGGACCTCCTCCTAGACCGGCCCGCACCCTCAAGCCGAGACTGAAGGAATACCCATTCGGAACCGGGATGAACACCATTGTAAGTCTCCCTTTGACCCCACTCATCCTCGAGCTCGATACTAACACGTCATAGATGGGCGTCGGTACCGACATCGAATCTGCCAGGGAAGACATGGAGCGTACTCACAAACGCCTGCCGCTGCCTCCGCCATCATGGCCTCGAACGCTCTTGTGTACGACTCCGAAGATATGGCGCGCACTCACAAGCGCCTTGCCGCTGCCTCCGCCATTGTGGCCTCTAACGCCCTTGTGTACGATACCGAAGATATGGCGCATACTCACAAATGCCTGACTGCTGCCTCGGCCATCATGGTAGACCGTGTCCTGGCACACGACCCAGATTATAATAATATACCGCCCGAGGTTGCCACTGCCTCCGCCATTATATCCTCGAGCGCCCTTGTGTACGACCCCGAAGATATGGCGCGCACGCACAAACGCCTGCCCACTGCTTCGGCCATCGTGGCAGAGCGCGTCCTGGCACATGACCCAGAATACAACAACATGCCGCCCGAGGTTGCCACTGCCTCCGCCATCATGGCCTCAAACGCCCTTGTGTACAACACTAAAGATATGGCGCGCACTCGCAAACGCCTGGCTGCTGCTTCGGCCATTATGGCAGACCGTGTCCTTGCGCACGACCCAGACTACAACAATATGCCACCCGAGATTGCCGCAGCCTTCAAGCGACAGGAGCAACGCTGCAACGGAACATTCAAGACAATCTCGTTCTTATAACAACATACCGTAGATGGGCGTTGGCACTGACATCCCATCTGCCCGCGAAGATATGGCGCCTACACGTAAACGCCTGGCTGCTAACTCCACCATTATGGCCTCGAGCGCCCTTGTGTACGACACCGACTACAATGATATGCCGGCCGAGGTTGCCGCGGCGTTCGAGAGACAAGATCAACGCCGCAATGGAATATCCAAGAAGATCTCGTTCTTGGGACAGGTATGAACACTTCCGACGCTCTTGACGAGCCTTGACCCTTATCCAGAAGTCAGGAACTCCCGTCCTCAACCACACATCGACCGCTGAGAACCTCGAAGTCTTCGGCGCAGACGGGTTCCCGCTGTCGCCGCCATTCATCGTCAACTGGAAGGTGCGTGCGTTGGCCGATGAGGCCAACGTTGTGAAGATGGAGCAGAACATCTAGGACACACAAGGACCAGGGAGAGCCCCCTCTCTTCCCGGTCACTCCACTCGTTGTGCGCCGCCAGCGTCCTCCTCCTCATGGCCATCGCCAGCTCAGTCTACAAGCACAACCGTATTCGTAAAGCTGCGGGGCAGGTTCTTGTGCAAGCAATCGGCGTGGTAGTTCATCGAACCTCTTCGCCCCCAGAATGAAGGGGGATCAAGGAGAATGTTTGAGCAGCACGGCTTCACCCCGCCACCGATACCGTCACCAACGTCGACCAGGCACGCTCGCTGCATTTGATCGAGAGCGACGACGCGCAGCTGGCGCGCCGCATGAACATCCACGCGCCCCCTGCCGACTGGGCCGACCGCCATGCCATTCGGAAGCTCAACCAGTGGAAGGCGGGGTTCAGGCGGCAGCGGGGGCTGGTGGTGGCGGGGGTGGGCAGGCGAAGGCGTTGGCGTGGAGTAAGGGGGAGGTGGGGGTGGTCAGGATGATGGTGAGGGATGAGGGGTTGTGTTCGACGAAGCGAGTCAAGGAGGAGCTGGAGAAGGAGTTTCTCAAGAGGGTGAGGTCGGTGCAGGCGGTTGGAGCGATGATTAGGCGGTATGGGCTCGTGGGGGAGGCGAGGAGGAGGGGCTGGAGGAGGGTGAGGTGGACAGGGCGTTGTTTACGCCCATTCGCCAGTCGCTTCGCTTCGAGATTGAGGAGGGCGGTGAGAGTGGCGAGGACGATGAGAGCGAGGATGGCGGTGTTCCTGTTGGCGTGGCTCTGGGAGAAGTTGGTGGAGGAGGCGAGGAGAAGGTTTGAGGAGGACCTAGCTGTCGATATGCTTGACGATTCCGACTTCAACTCCCACCACCCTTTTCTTCCGCAAGAGCCAACCATACTCGAAGAGAGCTTGCTCCCCTAGGCGAGAAGACCTGCTCGTGAGTCCCTCCTCTCCCTTCCGTGCAGGAGCCCTACAGGTTGGAAAAATACTGACATTATCGTTGTGGCAAAAAAGTGTTGTCCCATTTGCCCGCAAGGCTACACGAACAATAACCGGGTCACGGCCGGATTCTGCAGCTGTGCTGCCTTACGTCGGACCTCCCACCGGAGCAACAGAACTGTTGGCCCCGCCGGCCCCTTTTGATACCCTTCCTTGGCACTCTTTGCTCGGCACTCGCGTCTTCTTACCACCGACGTTGACGCTCATTGTTCAAAGACGATGACGACGAACGTTGGTGGTTGCCTGGACTGCCTCATTTTTACTAACAACCCTACGTCTGACCTCCCCCCGGAGCAGCAGAATTGTTGGCTCCGCCAGCCCCCTTTGGCACTCTTCCTTGCCACCCTTTGCTCAGGGCTTCACCTTCTACACTCACTCTCTCTTGCCATTACCTTGAAATTGATTACAAAACGACCATGGGTGCGCCCGGCCGGACTAGCACCAACTCGCGCAAGCGCAAGACCCCTCCGGCGTCGCTCTCCCCACCGTCCCAGGTCAAAACCAAGCGCACGCCTCCGTCGACCCATCCTGTCTTCAGGGCCCGCACCACCTCCACGCCCATCAACCCCGCCGCACCCACGCCCGTCGCGCCCCGCCCCAATTCTCCGTCCGCCGGCGTGTCTACGCCCCGCGTACCTCACCATGACTGCTGGCAAAGCCCCCAAAGCCCCCTTAGAAGGCGCAACGACACTGAACCCATCAAGGACCACGGGTCAGCTATGGCAAGAAGAGATGATTGGCGGACCTCGACCGCGCTAGAAAGCAGTTTGTCAAGCCCGAGAAGAACGCCCCAGCCGAAGCCGCCGACAAGAAAGAAGGGAGCGTCTCCGGTCGCCGAAGAGAAGGCTGCGAGCGGGCGTTTCGTCCAGCATAGCTTGTGGAGAGCGTCGCAACAGGAGAAAGAGGCGACTCTGCCGCTCGAGGGCAAAGGCCCAAGAGGGCAAAGGTCGATGGTGTCGCCACCATCAAGCCCGTGAGGGTAGGCGAGGCCGCCGAGGTAATGTTGGCTCCCGCGTTTCCGCCCTTTCTGAAGCATTCGTACTGACTGGCTCTACACCCTGCAGGCCACCTGAACGCAGCCGCGTATCATTGAGGCAATACGTCGTGGACGGGACGGTCCCGAACGCTTCAAGAAGCAGAAGGCGGGCGGGCGCCTTGGTCAAGGACGTCGACACAGTGCGTGTTCCCCCATCCTGCCGGGCACGAGTAGTGCGGTGGTATCTCCCCAGGGCCTGTCTCGCCTTCTCCTTTCGTTCACAAGCTGACGCCGATGGCCTACGCGTTGCAGTTCTACAATAGCCTTAACCAACACCTTCATTTCCCTTACCGCCAAGATGAAAAGTCTACCTGCAATCCGGTAAAGGATGACTTCCTCGTCCGCTTCTCCGTTACGTCACCCGCATCTTTCGAGAAGGTCCGCGAGAGAGTGGTTCCCAGAGGTCCACCACCACCACTGCCCCGGCGTCAGGTGGAGAGAGAACTGTTGGTGCTCTTCCTCGTCTGCTCCTCCGTTACGTCACCCGCATCCTTCGAGAAACGTCCGTGAGCAAGTGGTTCCCAGACGTCCTCCATTCTACTTCCCCGGCGTGGAGTGGAGGAAGAGAGCTGTTGGTGCTCTCCACCGACTATTTCTGGTGTTTGTTTGTCCAGCTCGCTGTCGCGATCATTGTTCGGCCTGGTTGAGTGGACTGGAAAGAGGCCTAGCAGCCACGGGTCACTCCAGGAAGCCTCCTGACGGTCGCTCGCTTCAGAACATGCCTATCCTCTCAAGCAACGCCGAGAAAGACGCCACGGGCAAGGCAGCCGCCATCTCCATGCAGCAACCTCCGCCTCACTGGCTCCACCCGGACCTCCTTGGGATCGATGGTATTGGTGGTAGGTGCGACGAATTGCGCTCGGTGTAAGTGTGTGTGGGCGCCAGCCAAACGAAGGGCTGAAGAAGAGGGCTAATATGAGTGTTAGGATGACTTTGTGTGGACAAAACGCACAGACGGACGGACAAGAAGACGGGTCAATCTGGTGGGGTTACGACGTTTTTGGCCGGCGGCTTCGTTGAAAGAAGAAAGGACTGGATAAAGCGGAAGTAGGTTCGCGGGAGGACAAACAGGTGTGTACGTACCACAATGCCTTTTTAATCTCGGGTCTTGGTGCAAGCAAGTACTGACAAGTTATAGATGGTCAAAGGCGAAGGCGAAAAAACATCCAGGTTAATAGTATAGGTTACGTAATGTCTATAATCCAGGCCAGGACCTTAACAGGAAAGTGTATCAGCTCTTATCGGCTCGGGTGTGTATAGTCCTTGATGTTTGGGTGACGTTGAAGCTCGTGGAAAAGCGTTCCTCCTGTTTCCGGATTATGTAAGCACTCCCTCACGGCCTGGTGGACTGGCGAAAAAGCTGACTCGCTGACATGCTAGACGGTGAATCGGAGAATTGCAGAAGAAAAGCGATCGAAAGATGCAAGAAATGCGAGAAACAACGAAGAGATGACTTGAAAATGCTTTGCGAAATCCGCAAGCATTGTGGAAGATGAGATAAGAGATGACTTTGAGAAGGAGACTTTTGAGACTTTCAAAAATTGCCATGACTGCGAGAGAGACAGCATAACATGTCTTGAGATGTGTTTGGAGACTTGGATGTTGGAAGAAGATTTGAAGAAGATAAGTTGGCCGACAGAGAAAGAAAGTTGAAGGACAACGTGACTGACTCCTTAAGACGCAGGTTCGTGAGTTTCGACGGACCATCCAGAGACAGAAAAAAGCGAGAAAATGAACAGTGACAGATAAAGGAAAGAAAAAGGTGAGAGAATCCCATGGGATGACTGACGAGCAAAGGAAAGATCGAAGAACGGAAACCGGCACAAGGACGGCGCGTCGACCCAGCAGGGAACCTTCGTCCTGATTGACCTTCCAGTTCGGAGCGAAGCCCGGAGATTATGACCAGACAAACTCGGAAGGACAGCTCCCGCCTTTCAACCCTGAGATGGAGGTATCGGAATGCTGATGAGATACCAAATTGGCGGAACAGCAGCGAACGATACCGGACGAGGCAGAAAGATGAACGTTGACAAAAGGCATAGACTCGCAATCCGACAAAAAAAAAGAATCAGAAATGGAAAGAGCCTGGGAATTGACCTTCGTCATTTGAAGGAAAATTTAGGCTTGAAAAGGGAACCGGAAAGAAAGATGAAAGAGTTGAACGACTGGAGAAAAGTAATAGGCCTGGGAAAAGACTGTTTCTGGGAATGGAAGATAAGAAGATGGATGAAGGGAAGAGAAAAGCAAAAGATGAGAAAGACACAAGAACAGATCGAGAATCCAAAAGCAAAGAGAAGATGGGTATCGTCGGAACATGGAAGATTCGGAAGACTGGAAATGGAGACACCAAAGCGAAAATGAAGAACCCGTAGGTGGAGAAACTTGGACTTGGAAGAAAACTGCCAGAAGAGCGCCCTTTGCGGGTCGAAAGAGTACGATGGAAAACTAAGAAAGAATGAGTGGAAGAACGACGATGACGGATGGAAATTGGCGAAGCGAATCAGAAAAAGTGACGAGACTGACGGAAGAGCGTTTAGAGGCCCGAGAGCGGGTGATGAGAGGACTGTGTGAGAAATGAGAAAAGAAAAAGAAAAAGCTGAGGGGTGAGACTGCTGAGAGCGGCGAGAAAATTTGACGGAGCAAAAGAAATATCATGGGATTGGAGAGCACTGGCGCCACCCACCCACCCATGCAGTGCTCTGCGACGAGAAGTGAGAGAAAGAGAGAAAGAGAGGATAAGAGAAGATGAGGCAGAAAGCCTGGTGAGGAGACTGGACTTGGAGAAAGAGGAAGAGACTGCAAAACACCTATGGAAGAAACTGTGTTAAGACGACCCGTGGAGGCAGGGATTTGGGGCTTGGCGGGCGAACCGGCTGCGAAGAGAAAAGAGCTTGGAAGAAATAGAGAAGTGAGAGATGTTCGAAGTGGGTGATCGAATTACACCTTGGAGATGAAGAATCAGACCGGACTGGAAATGTTAAAAGACTCACCCAAACGGGACGCGAAAATCAAAATAAACAATGCGGCAAAATGCATACGAAGAAACGACAATGTCATGGCGAATCCATCTGGATTTGAAAGGTGTTCCCAATATCGGGGAGACTTATGATTACGAACATGGATGACTGAAGGAAAAAAGACCCCTACCGACGCCTTGCTATGCGTTCAGAAGAAGCGCCACCAGATGAAGACGATCATGATGAAGGCGATGCCGCCAACGGGGCCATACTATCAACACGTCAGCAATGCGGAGGCATGAAAGCTTCCTTCCTCGGCATGGACTCACCTGGCGCAGCAGCAGCTCCCAATTGATCCTGACAGCTGCTTTCTTGTATTTCCGGCTGTCCTCGCGGAGACGACTGCTCATGTCGCCCATGCGCTCGAGACTGTCTCCTCTGTACAGGAGATCCTCAATGTTCTTTGTCATAACTTTTGTAACGTCCTTCAGCTCGTCGTTGAGCTTATCGAGGTTCTGTGTGGCCCGGCTGTCCTGGTACGTCTTCTTTGTGCGCTGGATGAAGGTGTCAAACTCGACGAAGGCGTAGGGCCGGCAGGTGGCGGCGAGGTACTGTTGTGAGGGGTATGTGTTGGTGAACTCCTGCTTGATGTCGGACAGGAAGGTGAAGGAAAGCTTGCGGGGGTAGGAGCGGTCGCAAATGCAGAGGAAGATGAGGGCGTCGTCGATGAGGTAGCTGCGGCGCGGTCAGCGGGGCACGACGAGGACTACGGCATGGCGCGCATACTGGATGGTGTACTGGTCGCCTTCTATGCTGGCCTGGGGTTCGGAGTTGCGGTTCATGCGGCGGAGAATCTGCTTGACCTTGCCCTTCATCTCGACAAGCTCTTGTTCCGACTGCGACGGCCCAGGAAGTCAGCGCGAGAGGCCGCGGCGCACGGAAGGATGGAGACGGTACCTGTTCATCGTCGACAGAGGCGGCCAAGATCAGGCCTGGGGTGGGTCAGCACGCGCATGTGCAGGGAGGCGCCCTGGTGGAAGGACGGCGGCGGAGCTTGGTGTTGGACATGTGTCCGGTTGGGGGCAGCTTACCGTCCAGGCGCGCTATCTGCGTGGACCTGATCATGTTGGTGGTTGGTGGCGCGTTTCGGGCGCATCAACAACCGGGTGTAGGGCGCGTAAGGTAGTGTTTGTGGGAGGCAGAAGAGCAGGAGGTTGGTGGAGAGAAGGGTGGTCTGGGTAGGGCAGTGGGCGGGAGTGACGCTCGGATCGCCCTTCCCATGGCGCAACGTCACAGGCGGCCCAGGAACCGTTGTTGATGACATCCCATTCACAACTGCGCACCACCAAGAACCTCTCAGCTCAGCCACTCACGGACCCGCACGATGCCGGACAGCCGCTGAGACAACCAGGAGATCTAGATCACGAATGGAGAGGCCACAGCCCGGAGCGCGTTGAGCTTCTTGGCGCATCTAAAACGTTCCCGCTTGCACGCCGGCGAGCTGCAGGTACACAAACACTACAACGTGTGAGACTGTCTTTCCTGGTATGGTAGCAGCTTGATCTCTCTATTTCTCTGCATAAGCCGGAGATCCACACGGCACGGGGCCCGGACCAGCAGCGTTGCGCTGCCGAAACCACCGCCTGCCGCGCCGTCGCGTACTACTTTGCATGCAGATTGTTTCATCATCCGTTCAGCTCCAGACTCACGCAAGACACGTGACGCGCGTTCTAACAAAACTGGAATTTTCCTGTGAAGGACGGCGGTATGGAGACACCTCACCCGTTATCAGATGGTGGTTCTGAAGCCGCCAGGAATGTGGATAGTGAGAGTGTCGCGAATGCGACAGCAGCTGAAGCATCAAAAAAAGTATCGGCAGGTACGACGTCGGCGACAGAGGCAAACAAAAGCGAGGATTCGAATTCGACAGAAGCGACCGTTAATATCCAAAACTCGGGAATCGACGGCCACGGCGCAATGATGCAAGACCAGCCAGCGGTATCCCAGGATGTTGCCGCCGCTGAAGGTGAGGCATCCTCAGGCGCATGCGGCAACGAATTTCTTCAAACAGACGTCGCGAATCAGGCAGACACGGCGGGCGACATCGCGATGTCTGACGTCACGGCGGGGCTGGATAGAGCAGCTGCTGCTGGCGACAAAGCACCATGTCGCAAGCGAGGAGCCTCGAAACAGCGCGAAGAGGAGCCTTCGACCGACACCAACGCCTCGCAAGCTCCAAAGAGCAAACAACCTCGCACATCTCGAATGAGCTCCAAGACGGACACGATAAAAACCACCAACGATGCCCCGGAGCAAACCGACGCCATCATGGTCGACGAGTCCTCCGAAGTCATGAGTAAGAGCGCACCTGCCAAACAGCAACCGCCGGCGACGCGTCGCTCAGGCCGCCGTGCCGTACCCACGTCCTACAAAGAAGAGGACAGCGACGCAGAATTCAATCCCGCACCTGCGCCTCCATCTCGGACGAAAGAAGTTACAGCACGAGCCTCCGCCCGTGGTGTCTGGGCCCCAGACCATCTCCTCCAGGACCCGAAATCCAAGCTCGTTAACGCCGACCTCACGGTACACCCATTTCCCCCCTTCAAACCTCCACCCGTCTAACCCACCTTAGGCAATCCTCAAAGACCCCCGCGCATGGTCATCTCTCACTCAAGAGCAGCAGATCGCCATCATCGCCCTCCTTCCCAACGCGGATGCCCTCGCACCCGACTCGCAGGACCCCAACGCCACGCTCCTCAACATCCCGCAGCTGATGCTCGCCAGCAACAGCGCGTTCAAGGCCGATATCGCCATGTACCAGGAGGACCTCAGCCAGGGCCGGCTTGACCCAGGATGGCAGCATGACGGGTTGGTGGCCATGGAGCGGCGGGTGCGCGGCGAGTTTGACGCGTGGAAGGAGGGCGAGGTGGAGGCGTTTTGGGGCCAAAAGCAGAAGCTGAGCTACGACGTGGTGGCGGGCGAAAGCGGCAGGATCAAGCTTGAGACGCTGGTTGCGGCGGGGTGCTGGGAGGTGGGCGATGTGTGGCTGTATGCGCGAGCGTTTGGGAAGAGCAAGGGTGCGGTGAAGATCGAGAAGGAGGCGACGGTGAGTGTTTTTCCCCAGACGCTATCCGGCCTGCAACCGTTCTGAAGTTTCTATCATGGCTAATTTCTGCTTTCCCATAGATCACGTCCATCACCGAGGATAATCGCCTTAGATTTCGCTTTCCCGACGGCCAGAGGAAGTTCAGCTCTGCAGCCGCCGGCGCCGATGTAGATACGGACCCCATCGATGGTTTGCAGGACCTTGCCGATGCGATCATTGCGGCGGACGGTCGGGTCAAGTCTTGGCGCGGCAACAATGCGTGGAAGGAGACCAGGTGTTTCCGCAAGAACCAAGATATTGGGTCGCCATGGGAAATCCGCGAGATATACTGGGCGAGACAGAAGTCTGAGCAGAAGTGAGGAAAGAGCCATGGAGGCGCAGGAGCAGATCAAGCCTGTCACCCATCTTAGCAGCAGTCTGTATGGATCAAGGTGGAGCAAGAGGCACTCTGACGGCAACAACCGCTCGAACTTCGCAGTAGGCGTGGCTGCGCGGTACACTCTGGCTACACTACTAAAGGCGTTTAATACAATAAAAATGGCAATTAGCAGGGCAGATGTAGCACTAAGCAGCATGGTGATGTGGTATGCTATTACAAGATCAAAATTCATCATGATAACCTGGGATATCCAAAATTCATGGCCTGCCGGAGGTGGAAGCAGAGTGGCACCCTGCTTGCAACGACGTCATCTTACCCGGCGATTGTCCCTCAACACCAAAAAATTCGCCGAGCTTCCCCCAACCTTCGCACCTGCATCTTGTCATCCATTGCCGCCCGTGACTCTTGAAGCCACACCCTCATACACACCCAAAATGTCAGCATCAAAGCAACTTCAGCACCGGCGAGCCCACAACCTGCTCCTCATCTCCAAGCTCCTCAACTGCCGCGAAAGCGCATCGCCATTCACTCTAATCATCGACTCGCTCGAGCAATCCGGCAAAAGCCTCGTGCGGGAGTTCGTCCGACGAGCAAACGTAAGAAAAAAAAACACGCCCACTCACCTCCCTCGGCCAACCATCTAACTAGAAATCACAGCTCGCCAAAACGCGCGTCGTCTTCGTCTCCTTCGAAACCCTCCGCGCCCCCAAGGGCGTCAACGTCTTCATCCCCGCCGCCCGCCAACCCCCTACCGCGCTCCAGAAGCAAATCGCCGCCACCATCGCCGACGCCCAGAACCGGCAGAGTGCGTTCTCCCCCCCACCACCCACCAGGAAAACCCGACTGACGCCCCGCAGAAACCCTCCTCGTGATCGACACCCTCCACCCCCTCACCACCTCCCCCTACCCCTCCCCCACCACCTTCCTCTCCTCCCTCCTCGCCGCCTCCCCCAGCAGCACCTCCCTGCTCGCCACCTACCACGCCGACGTCCCGCTCGCCGCCACGGGCGAAGGCACCTACGCCCCCCACCCGCTCACGCTCCTCCGCTACATCGCCACCACGCTCCTCACGCCGCACGCGCTGCCGCACATGCTCGCGGCCAAGGCGGCCCGGGAGCGAAGCGTCGCCGGGCCGGTGTACGGGCTGCAGGAGGAGAAGGAGGGGGTTGTGGGGGGCGAGGGCAGGAACGAGCGCGGGGGGGTCGTGGTGGAGATGGAGTACAGGCGGCGGTCGGGGAGGGGAGTGCGGGAGTGGTTTTGGGTGCGGACGACGGCGACGGCGACGGCGACGGGGAAGGAGAGGGGGAGGGATGGGGTGGTGTTGTTGGAGGATCATCCGGCGTGGAGGAGGGAGGAGGAGAAGGTGACTGAGGGCGAGGGGGTGAAGGGGGTTTCGTTTGATTTGAGTTTGACGGAGAAGCAGAGGAGGGATCGGGAGGGGGTGGTGTTGCCATATTTTGATGCGCAGAGGGGGGAGGGGCCGGGGGAGGGGGGCAGGATTTTGTATGATATGGGGGTGGAGGATGACTTTGATGAGGAGGAGGATGAGATTTGAGGGGAGCTAGGATTGAACATTTGATGTGTAGCATGGTTTCATTATTATTCCCCGGATTACAGCAGCGTTGGAGATATCGATGCCTCAGGCACAAATATGCGGGCCGAGAGACCTCCGGTTTATGGCCCGTGCACTCGCGGCCTAGGTCCATTCTGAAGCTGCCGCTCTTACGCCAGTATTCCGCCGCAACCTCAACCCTCAAACTTCTGCACACGCGTGCCATTACGGCATTCCCCCAGCCGCTCGCAGCCTCGGTCGCGCCAACCACGCCCATCGCCTCCATCACCGCTTAATCACTCGGTCCATCGCGTTACGCTGCCGACAAACCCAACAAAACCGGCAACAATGCCTGAAGTACCGGCGAAGCGGCGCAGACCCGACAGCGCGCAGATGTGGGACGACGACGACCGCAGCAAGCGGCGCAGCACCGGCGGCGACGCTGAAGGCCGCTCCCGGCCGCGATCTAAGGACAGGCACGACGACCGGAACGGAGGAGGAGGAGGGGGCAGACGACGCGGCGGCGGTGGAGGAGGAGGCGGAAGGGGCGGTGGAGCGGGAGGAAGGAGGGATCGGAGTGGCAGCCGCGAGCGGCATGCCCGGCGCAGGGGTCAGATGATTTCTCTCTCCGAATCTGCAATACAGTGTTAACGATTTTCGCAGACGACAACGACCGCACCCGCTCTCGCTCCCCACGCGCCCCGGACGCTCGCGACCACGGAGGAGCGCGCCGCCGCTCACCACCGCGCGGGTCGCGTGGAGGCGGCGCCGCGGGTTCCGCACCAAACGGCACGCATCACGCCGGCAACAAGAAGGACAAGGCGGCACCGGCAGCGGAAACCGCCCCGACGGTCGGCCGCACGCAGCCCAGCTCGCGGGAATGGACGCGCCGGGTCAAGTCTCAGCGGCCAAAGGTCGGCGGCGCCGATGCCGACGACAATGCCATGGATGTCGATGGGGAGGAGGACGCGGAGGCGGCGGAGATGGAGCGGGTGATGGGCTTCTCCAGCTTCAGCAGCACCATGGACACGAAGGTGCCGGGCAATGACAAGAATTATGCGGTGCGCAAGGAGAAGAAGACGGAGTACAGGCAGTACATGAACCGCCAGGGCGGCTTCAACAGGCCGCTGAGCCCGTCGAGGTCATAGTCGTCAGCGGGAAGGGATCAATATCGGATGTGTCGCTCGGGACAGAATGGATCTGGTCGGCATGGGCATAGCATTGGCGTTGGGGGTGTTCAAAGTTTCTGGGAATTTTGTTTTCTGGATGCGAGCGAGTGGTGTGAGAGATGGAGAGTCTTGCGGCGGCTGCAAAATTGCGGGAGCGCGTCGCTCTGCTGCATTGTATTGATACCAAAAACAAAAGCTTGCTCAATTGCTATGCCGTTCCCAATCCCGTGTGAACCGAAGAATGGATTGTATGTACATACCATACCTTGCAGCATGTCGGGGTGACGCAATGTCAAATCGTCGGGAAAGTGCGGTGTGCGGAAGTCGGGGCAGCTCAGCTCAGCTCAGCTCTGGAGAGCTCCACTCGCCACGTCTCCCACTTCGCGTCTGTCCCGCCGGCCGCGCAAGCTGTCACAACCATCACAACAAAAAGCCACACAACCCATCCAGGAGCTCGCGCACTCCACCAATCGCACGCACAATGCGCCCCTTCAAACCGCCATCCACCATGGCGGCGCGCCTCACCACCTTCCTCCTCGCCTCCGCCCTCGTCCTCCAGCCATCCGCCGCGGCGGCCGAGGACATTGAGGAACAGGAACGCAGCACCATCGTCCAGGAAATCGAACAAGCCTCCAACGCCTCGCTCCTCTGGGGCCCCTACAAGCCCAACCTCTACTTCGGCGTCACGCCGCGCATCCCGCAGAGCTTGGCCGCCGGGCTGCTGTGGGCGCGGGTGGAGGATTTCCAGACGGTGCAGAACAGTGAGCTTTCCTTCTCTCTCGCCCCCATTGCGCCTGCGTAAAACAGATGGCCTTTTTCACAAAGATTAGCTCGCTGACGCACGCTCGCCTTTTGTCCCGCCACCAGACTTCCGCCACACATGCGAGCAGCACGAAGGCATGGCCGGCTACGGCTGGGACGAGTACGACCCGCGCACGGGCGGCAAGCAGACGATCCACGACGCCGGCAACCAGATCGACATGACGACCGAGTTCGTCAAGGTGGCCGGGGGCGAGCACGGCGGGAGCTGGGGGTTGCGGGTCAAGGGCGTGCCGCGCGCGGATGCGCCAGAGAATTTGAAGACGACGGTGGTGTTTTACGCGTCGCTGGACGGGCTGGGCGGGCTGGAGGTGGTGGGGGAGGATGGGGATGGGTTGGGGAGGGAGGGCGAGGTGGAGATTCAGGGCGAGTCGAGGGGGTTGGGGAAGTACAAGGTGGTGGTGACGGAGGGGGAGGGGAGGCACCCCGAGGGGAGGCATGAGGCGTGGGCGGAGAAGCCGTTGGATCGGACATTGGTGCAGAGCGTGCAGCTGCCGGAGCAGGCGCTGTGGCAGGTTAAGCGTGGGTTTTTTGCTGTTTCCCTGATGATGGTGGGGTCGGTTGGCTGACGTTGGGCAGATGTTTTGTTCGCCTCGATCAAATCGACGGTTGAGGCACTCGTGAAGGAGTATGGCCAGGATAAGATGCCGCCGCCGGAGCAGATCTACACCATTTCGCACAAGCCAGGCATGGGCAACATGCACTTGGTTCAGAAGGTCTTTGAGGGACCGTTCGAGGTGCGTTTGGATCCGTTCTTCGCGGACGCTGGCAAGCTGACAGATGGCAGTTTGACGTTCTTTTCTCTTCGGGGTCTGCGCCCGAGCCTATGACTTGTACGTTCACCCGCCTCGTTTGATGGCTGTGGCTGACAGATATGCAGCGGAGGATCTGACGCAGGAACTCGAGGCCGCAACAACCGCATTCTCCAAGCGATACCACAAACTTATGGAGCCTCAGGCGCCCTTCAACAGCGAAAAGTACGAAGAGTTCTCTAAGTCCTTGTTTTCCAACCTGGCCGGCGGTATCGGGTATTTCTACGGTGATGCCCGCGTCGACCGTTCCTACGCCCCGGAGTACGACGAAGAGAACGAAGGCTTCTGGGAGGAAACTGCCGATGCCCGTGCCAGGAACGGTGCTGAGCTTGAGGGACCATACGAGCTGTTCACGAGCATTCCTTCGAGACCGTTCTTCCCGAGAGGATTCCTGTGGGACGAGGGCTTCCACCTAATCCCGATTGTCGACTGGGACGTCGATCTCACGTAAGTGCTGCATTCACCTATGTGGGGACTTGGCTAATGGGAGGTAGTCTGGATATCATCAAGAGCTGGTTCAACCTCATGGATGAAGAAGGCTGGATTGGCCGCGAGCAAATCCTCGGCGCCGAGGCCCGCAGCAAGGTTCCGCAAGAATTCCAGGTCCAGTACCCGCACTACGCCAACCCACCCACCCTCTTCTTCGTCCTCTCTGCCTTCATCGAAAAGCTACAGGCCCAGGCAGCCTCGGGCGACGCTCAGCAGCCCCTCGTCTCGGGCGAGAAGTACACCATGTACCTCCAGAACCGCGAAGCCGCGCTGCAGTACCTCCGCGACCTGTACCCGCTGCTCAAGCGCCACTACTTCTGGTTCCGCCGCACTCAAGCCGGCGACATCAAGTCGTACGACCGCGAAGCCTTCAGCACCAAAGAAGGCTACCGCTGGCGCGGCCGCACACCCCAGCACATCCTCACGTCGGGGCTGGATGACTACCCGCGCGCTCAGCCGCCGCACCCGGGCGAGCTGCATGTCGACCTCATTTCCTGGGTCGGGCTGATGACGCGCAACATCAAGGACATCGCAGCCTACATCGGCGAGGCCGACGACGAGGCCGAATTCGCCAAGTACGAAACCGCCATCGCGCGCAACATCGACGACCTGCACTGGAGCGCGGCCGACAAGGCCTACTGCGACGCGACCATCGACGAGTACGAGGAGAGCGTGCACGTCTGCCACAAGGGCTACATCTCGCTCTTCCCCTGGCTGATGGGCCTCGTCTCCGACGACGAGAAGCTGGGCCACGTGCTCGACCTGGTGGCGGACCCGGAGCAGCTGTGGAGCGAGCACGGCATCCGCAGCCTGAGCAAGCAAGACGAGCTTTACGGGACCGACGAGAACTACTGGCGCAGCCCGGTGTGGATGAACATCAACTACCTGGCCGTGCAGGCGCTGCTGCACACGGCGACGTCGCCGACGAGCAAGCACGCGAAACGTGCGGCGGAGCTGTACGGGGCGCTGCGGAAGAACTTGGTGGACACGGTGTATGAGAGCTGGGCCGAGACGGGCTTCGCGTGGGAGCAATATGATCCGGAGACGGGGAGGGGGCAGCGGACGCAGCATTTTACCGGATGGACGAGTTTGGTTGTGAAGATTATGGCGGGGCCGGCGGAGGGGGAGTTGGTGAAGAGGAAGGGGGGGAAGGGGCATGATGAGTTGTGAGGAGGGGCTCGGCAGTGGCCGGGTATGACTAGGGGAGAATGGTGGAGGTGCAGTGAGGGAGGGATGGGGGTTGAGGGGAGGGGGTTTGTATAGAATTAACCAAAAGTTGGGCTAGAGTTATGACTGCATATAAATATTCGTTCTTTTGACGGTTTTGGCTGCGTTTATTTCTTGCGAAATCGGTACTCCTTAGCTCTCTCTCTCTCTCTCTCTCTCTCTCTCTCTCTCTGGAAGCTGAGGTTGCGTTGTTGGAGGCGGTCGAGAAGAACGAGGGATAACAAGCGTGTAAGGACGCGAGAAAATGCTGAATGTCCGTCCCCGGCTCGACACACCATTCGTTTCTATTGCTTGCCTACTATTCGTACAGTACGCGGTACTGGAGTTTGATTGAGCGGTCGTGCGGGGGCTTGCGGATGGCTGCTGGGGTATGGTTCATGGCGTGTTTGGAGAGGGAACCAGCATGCACGATGGGAGGGAGTCGTTCGAAAGGTGCATGGCAAACGCGACAAAAAGTCGGTCAGGTCGGAAACGTCACCAGTTGTCTCCCCGATCAGAGTTGTGGGAGGGTTTCTTTCTTTCTTTTTTGTTCTCGCAGCATCTTCAAGAAGGGGCGAAAAAGAAAATAAAGAAAATGACTGGGGCTAACAAGACTTGTGTCGCAGGAACCATAATCTTCGCTCGCTTCTTTCTTTGACCGCCATGAATAACCGCAAAGGCATTTCCGGTGAAAGATATGTCGCATCGTACGGGGCACTCTCTCTGCGACAGTTGCGGCGTAGTTGGTCGTTGTCGTTGGCGTTAGTAGTACAGCAGGACGGGCCGGGCGGGAAGCTGCAGAATTCAGGGCGTCAAAAGTAACTGCATTCTCCATGGTACCAATCCCATCAACCTTTTGTGCGACGTCGTTCTGCAAGTGTGTCGATGGAGACGGTTTGTGATGATCGGGGAGTAGAAAATCGACCTTGACGCTATGATATAGGTCCCATCTTGTAATTGGAACAAGCAGTGTTTCAGGGAAGCCTAATGGCAACCTGATTTTTACAACGTAGTGTGAATAACTTTTTTTTTTTTTTTTTGGTGTAGGTGGGCCCATGTCTGTTTATATCCGGAGGCGGTGAGTAGCGAGATGTGACGTCGCGCATTAGCCTGCCTACTTAGCATCATTTAATTTCCATCTACTATCCATCCACCTGCTCACTCCTACCCTAAAATTGCACCCCCTATTTTTTCAATGGATTCTCCAAAATGTGCAACAAAGCTCTCACTGAACATCGTCACTCATATCCCAACTCATCAATCACCATGTCGTCACCTACTTCAAATAGAGATACTAAGGAAATGCTCTCTAGTTTGCACAAGGAAATATTAGAGTACGACGACCTGCAGAGACAAGTGCTTGTGCGCTGCTGACCGAGAACCGCTGTGCCAGGAACGAGATAACGGACGAAGAAATCGAAAAAATCCTCGAGGACAGCGAAGTCAAGCAAGCTGAAATGATGAAGGAAGCCATGCTAAGCGATGAGGACAAACTCACAGAGGGCCAATTGCTGTACATGCACGAATTCAAACTCGCCTGGCGTCGTATGCAGACGAAACACTTACGGACAGGTGACTTTGCCGCGTGGGACGCCAGCCACGCATCCAGGAGGGAGCTGGGGCACGCCATAGAAGCCGAGCTGGCTGCAACCGGGGCTCCCATCCCGGCTCCTAGGATGGCAGAGCTCGCTCGTTCTAGCATCTTCCCGCACCTGGAGAAAGCCGGCGTGGCAATTCCACTCAACGCTCTACACGAACACCCGCTTCGAAACGACAACCACGACGACGGCATGGGCCTTGACAACGAGGGACATCCAACAAATACTGAATCAGCCGCCTCGTCCCCACAGAGATCGTCGGCGGCTGCCCCAGAACCCACCACCCAAGCCTCGGACGCAGCAAGCGCCACAAGAAGCGGACCTTCAACTCCTCCAACAGCCCCAACCCCGCCCGCCAACCTCGCCCCCCTGCGCCAAAGCGCGGGACCAGCTTCTGCTACAACCAGCCCTTCCGCCACCGCTGCTCCCGACGCCAACACAACCCCCCCACCCCAAGCCTCCGACGCACCAACCGGCGATGCGCCATCCAGAACTCCCACCCCTCTGACCACGCCCACCGACTCCGCTCACGACAGCGCCAATACCGCGACAGCAGCTTCCGCGACCAGCCCTCCCGCCTCCGCTGCCAACGACGCCGCCACATCCCTCCCGGCCGCCACCTCGCTCCCCCTCGCCACGCACACCACCACAGCAACAACGCCCCCGCCACCAGCAGCGCATTTCCCGATCGCAAAGTCCGTCCGTCGGGAGTGCTACGGCGGCGAAGACGACGACCCGGATGGGTACGACTACTACGTCGATGACGCTGGGAATATGTCGCGCATCTATCCGTGCATCACGGTTCGGTTGCCATCGTCGCCGTTGCCGCAGGAGGAGGGTGGGGGGAAAGGGAAAGGGCGCGCTGCGGTGGCTGAGGATGGTGGGGAGGGGGGGTCTGGGAAGAGGAAGAGGAAGCGGTAAGGGGGTTAAGCCTCTTGGCTTCCGGGAGATGAGTGTTAGTAAGAGTGTTGCTACTGCTAGAGCGATAGTGTTGTTTCTGATCCAGGTGGCAAGGAAACAAAACGTTCGACGAGCAGAGGAATGGTTTGCTCTTGGCAGCTCATGGGAGGAGAGGAAAGAAAGAAAGAAAGCGAGATAGACTCGAGAACGAGGTTTCCTGCGACGGCGTTGGCAGGTGCGATCGCCCAGGGGGTGTTTATCCCGCTTCTCTCGGCAGCCTAATACACCACCACCCTTCCACCTCCTCAGTTTTTGCTCAGCGCTTTCGACGGCTGTCTTTCATCACGTCGGCTTACTCTACGGTTCGGTGACGTGGATTTCCATCGTCGCTCCTGGTTCAGGGTCCGTACAGGCATCGCACTTCCGACCAGGCGAAACTCCAATGCGGCAGCGGGTATATAGAGAGCCTCCCTCTCAAGACTCAGAAATTCATCCAAGACATCTGGACTTGTCAAACATTTTACCTTACAACCACTGGAAAACGCACATCTCCAACAATGCCTTGCCTAGACGCAACACACGCCCACGTCTGGGACGCTGCCGGCCGCACCATCATCGGCCGTTGCGAGAAATACTGCGGCTTCTGCGCAGAGGCGGACCGGGAACGCTTCTTCACGCCGGAAATGCTGCTTGAGCACGTGCAGCGGCGACATGCGCGGTCTACGGCGGAGGTTGTGCCGAAGGGGACAATTACGATGAGAGATGCCGATAAGAAGCATGAGAGGAGGGGCAGCGAGTTTGTGAGGCGAGAGGTGGAGGTTGATGATGATGAGGAGAGCGATGATGGCATGGAGACTGATGAGGAGTCAGGCGATGAGGGGCATATCAACGCTCAATCGAATCTTGAAGATGTCGATATGGAAAATCAAGACGAGGACGAGGGCGACGATGATGAGAACGACGATGAGTACGAGGACGACGACGACGACGACGAGATGGATGTTGTGGAGAGTCATGTCGAGGACGAAGAGGTAGAAATAATCTTGGATCCAAGTCAAGAAAGATGGACGAATGTACCTCCACCACACCACACCAACCATACGACTCGCACTTAAGCACGCAAATCGGCCGAATCCCGTCTCTTATCAGCCGCCGAATCGTCGCTCGCCGAGCCCTCCTCGTCCGTCTCCAGGTCAAACTCATCCACTAACCGTCCCGTGCTGTCGTGCGAATCCCGTCGACTGAGGCGGATGACACCCTCGGATGAACCACTTCCCGCCTCTTTTTCCACCTTCAAGAACAATGTTAGCAGGCCGAGGTCGTACATCACCTTCAACGTTCCCGCCGCCAGGAAGGCAATCCAGAACCTATTCTCGCCCGCCAGGATGCCGGTGATGGACGGTCCCCCGCTCTGGCTCAGCGTCTTGACCACATTTACGATGCCCATAACAGCCGTCCGCTCCTCGGCACGCACCGCTTTGCTCAAGAACGCAGAGCGCGGGGCCTGGTCCATGCTGGCGAGGGTGCCGCGGGCGACGAGCAGGATAGCAGTGAGCCAGAGGGCATTTGGAGCGGGAATGAGGGCGAGGAAGACGGCGCTGGGGAGGTGTGTGACGACCATGGTGTTGATCAGGCCGATGCGCTTTGCGATGGCCGAGGCGAAGATGTTGCCGACGCTGGACATGACCCACGTGGCCGACATGATGGAGCCGAGCAGCGACTGGGGCAGGTGGAACTTGCGGTCCATGTAGAAGTTGATGAGCGAGTACGGCACCATGCCCGACGCGAGCGAATCCACGGCGAACAGCGCGCACAGCTTCAGCAGCATCCACCGCGTCTTGGTCGACAGCTGCGCGAACCCCGACTTCTTCGCTTTCGGCGCCTCCGCAGGCCGTTCCCTCCCCTCACCATCCCCCTCCGATTCCGCAAGAAACTCATCCCGCTCCTCCTCCTCGGCCCGCTCCCCCGCCAACGCCCGCTTCTTCTCCCCATGCACCTCGCACGCCTCGCTCAGCAGCATCGTCAACCCCGCCTTGACCACGCCGACGGCCGCATACACCCAGAAGACCACGCGATACGCATCCACATCGACCCACCCCTCGCGCGCGTTGCACGCCTCGACCACCCACCCACCCCCCACCAACCCCACCGCCGCCCCCACGGTGCCAACGACCACATACCACGCAAAAACATCGCTCCTCTCCCCCTCCCCCACCAACCCTGCCAACGCACTCTCCTCGACCGCCCTAAACGGCCCAATCTCATTCCCATTCACGCTCACCACGCCCACCACCGCCGCGCCCAAGAGAACCCAGTACGAGCTCGCGGACGCGAAGACAGCGCCGGAGGCGGCCATGCCCGCGCAGCCTAGAAGGAGGACGCGGCGGCGGCCGAGCAGGGTGTCGGCGGTGAGGGTGAGGACGAGGGAGAGGGCGACGTCGCCAAGGAGCGTGAAGGTCATGAACAGGCCGATGCGGCGGTCGGAGAAGGAGAGGGCGGAGAAGTGCAGGGCCAGGATGAGGGCGGCGGCGCCGTAGGCGAGCATGCGGAGGAAGCGGGTGAGGAGGAGGAGGCGGACGTCGGGCGGGGAGTGGAGGAGGGTGGGGAGGCCGAGGGCGTGGGAGAGGCGGTGGAGGAAAGCCATGGTTGCGCCGACTCGATGGTGAATCGGGAGCAGTTCGACGGTGGCTCTGCTGTCGGGCGGCAATTCGACGTCGTGTCGGGATGGTTTGAGATGGAAAAGAGATGGAGGAGGCTGGATGGGCGGGAGCATGAAAGATGGGAGTCGGCTTTGTCAGCAGCGAGGCGCTGCAGCCTAGCTAGCTAGGCTGCGTTGAGTCACCGTAGCGATTTCGGAGTTTTCATGGCAGAATTTCCTCCAAAATATGAGGTTGTACGTCAGCTGTGCAAGTGCTTATCGCCGAGGTTCGGAGAGGGGCAAGCAACGATGGGAGAGGCGTTGGATTAGGCTTTTGCGCTTGGTGGGTGGGGCAAAGGGCGGGGGCCAGGCGGAAGCGGGGTAGTATGTGGCTTACACGAGCTTGTTTTCGGCTTCGGCATTCCAGGTCCTGCAATCGATTTTGTCTTCCTTGAAGTTCTATTGTGGAATTTTGGGTCGAGGTTTAATCGGACACGTTAAACGGCAAGCTTCATCTGTGCCACGGCTTTCAAAATTAACAACAACTTTCTCCATCTACGTCATTTTGCACCCGTACACGTACTAACAGGAAAATCTACCGTAACGTTGATTATAGTTTCTTGCAAAGAGTTGAAGAAAAAGGATCGGTGATGACTGCAAGTAGCTTAGGACCGGATTTTGGCTTTCCCCCCAGCAAAGCTTGTCCGAGATCGCTCGCCTCACCAGCACAAAAATTCCCTGAATGCGTTAGAGGACGCACGGATCTGCTGCCAAGCGTCTATCATCACGTACAGCCTGTAGTAGAGAGGAGTTATCTCTGAAAAGGGTCCATCTACTGGTCTATTCAGCCAATTGTTTAGGCAACGTCTTTTTTTTCATTCGAAAGACAGAAGTACACAGAGCCCAAACAATGAATCTCATCCTCAAAGAGCAGCAGATTTTCATCTTAGGGGAATGGCTATTACAACATCAGAGCCAGTCAATTTCTTGCATTGTTCGCTGCAAAATGTAGCACCAATGGCGCCCAAATACAGACATTTCCATCGGAAAAAAAACCGCGCCTGGCTTCCACATCACACTTGCGACAGCCCTCCGCCCCTTCGTCTACTGCCTAGTAATCCTCATACTCGAGCTCCGCAACGATCGTACCGGCGCTCGTGTCACATAATTCTGACAGCTGCCTCTCAGTCCAGGTGTATAGGCTCTGCAAAGCCTGGACCCGGGTGTGCCGTTCGGCTGTACGAACGATCGGGACTCTGGAGTTTCCTTGGGCATTGGTAATGTATGCTAAGAAGTTCCACTCGTCTGTATCGTCGTAGACAGGGACGGCACCCATGATGATCTCCACATCATCCTCCCGATATTGCATGCGTTGTAATGCCTTCATGTTGGCTTCGTGGATGTCAGTGGAGCTTCTTATCTGGAACCATGCGTGAGAATAGAAGGCTTACTGAGAATGAGCTGGCGCAGGTGGATGGTTGTTTGGGTGTCGTGATCCATGTTGGTCTTTGCAGTTATTTCGAGTTCTGATGGAGGTGGTGCAAAAGGATGCTGGATTAGCTATGGGAGCGACTATGCCTAAGTAGCGAATCTACACAAAGAAGCAACTGCATGGAAGCCACTGGAACGATGCATGCATACAATGAGCAATCACCCGTGTCAGCAAACAAGGAGGCAGAGCAGAGCGTCAGATTCCGCCAATATCTAAATGCATGTGGCACAATAAAAACTTTGTGATGCTTGCTCTATACTGGTGCGCATGCTAATACCCCTTTATGATGCCCACCAACACCTGATTTAATCTACACGTGTGATGATGCTCAATAGTTTCCCAATTTGCAACCTAACTAGCTACACGAAAACTATTATTTGCTCCCCTGAACACACACCTATACAAAAGATTGTCAGGCAAGCCAATCCACCTCGTCTTTTCGTATCTCACGAAGCTTGATTCTCACACACAAGACACTGTGCATGTCGGGTTGGCGCCAACTTGCTTGACGAACCCAGTAAATCAGGAGCCTCGCCGCAACAACCGCCCCAAGGTGGCACCCTTTGCGTTATCCAAGTAAACCTCACTGATAGCAGTAAATTGGGTCACGTCCGATCATTCACATCGATACGTTTGTGGATGAGAAAGTGTGTTCGCAATTCTCCTATCCCTCCCGACAGCTTTCTAGTACATCAAGGAAATCCTACTACAATCTTCCTTTCCTTCTTTTCCGTTGTTTCGTCTCATGCAGGGTATTTCTCATCCTCCACCTAAACAGTCACCCATAGTCCGAAAAATAATTCGCGCCATCTACTCATGCATTTCCCCAAGCCTCCCTTCCGTAAGCTTCAGCAACTGTTCTAGTGCTTCCCAACGCGTCAGTTGCTGGCCTGAGCTCATGAGGTCCGACGGATCACCGCCACTTGTAAGCAATGCGCGATATCTGACAAAACTCGACAGCGATGCAATAACGACTCGAAGTCTGGGCCTGCGATCGTAGATTGAGCTTGCGTTGGCTGGTAATCTGTTAGTCAACGACTGCTTTGATTCGGCAATTGCCTTCAGGGATCACTTACCCAGAATGAGCTCACGCAAGCTGTTCAGCGACTGCCAATCATCCGACATGGTAGCCATCCGGAAAAAGAAACAGGCGATGACGGGAAGGATCTCTGGGAGCGTGGATGCATTTCTTAAATACCTCCAGCCAGCTAGCACCACAACCCAAAACCCGGCGCCAGTTTGCATCGCCGAGCGCGTGCCACTGCATCAATCCCGCTCAACAACCTCCCTACCACACCAAGAGCAAGCATCTGACACCTGCCCCTCAAACACCCTCCCCCTCAAGCCTCCCTCCCCTCCTCCCTCTTCGCCCCCTTCGCCACCTTCACCCCATCTCTCGCTCCCATAACACCCGCCCTTCTCTCCCAACCTCTCCACAATACCCCTTCCGTCCACCGCAACAACTCCCCTGACGCCCCCTCCCTCGTCTCCCACCCGCGCGTCTTGACCAGCGGCTTTGGCGCCAACGTCAACACCACAACCCTTGCCCGTTCACTCACCGGGCTCGTGTTCCTGCCGTGGATCAGAAAGGCGTGGTAGGCGTTTGTTTCCTCGTCGAGGGTGGTTACGACTTCGAGGAGGTGGTGGTGGCCGGGGATGATGGCGGTGTCGATGATGTTGCGGGCGTTGGCTGCGGGCCCCGGAGGGGGAGGGGTGTCAGTGGAGGGGCTGGGAAAAGGGGGGAGGGGGGAGGGGGCGTACGTACTGAGAATGAGGTTGATGAGGGTTGAGATGTTGGGTTGGGCCATATTTGTGGTTGTGGTGTGGTGTGTGTGTGCGTCAAGTTAGGTTGAGGTGGGATGCTTGCTGGGAAGAAGGGGAGAGTGTTTTTATGGCTGCTTCGCCATGGATGAGGGAAGTGGCAGGCAAAAATGACGACTGTAGGCAAGCAAACTTGTGGCAACACACCAGGGACCTTTCCAGTTGCTCCAGGCTCCTAGGAAAGCCAGATCAGAATGATTGCTTCCACATTGTTCCATGTTTGGGTTTGTACTATGCACAACCACCCCACCTTCCGTCTTTTCCAGCAATCGTAGCGGTCGGCCTAGCAAAGTACGCGATGTGCTCCATTGTATACCGGCTTTCCCGTCGCAAACATCCATTGACTAATGCAGCAGTAGAGAAGATGCCAGAGGAAAATTAGTCAAATGGAATGTAAGAAGTTGCCAGCCTTCCTGGCCCATGGCCGGGGTGGATGTGCCATGGCGCTGGTCAGGTCCGCATTGCGTATGCTCGAAAGTGGAGTAGCTCTGGGGCCATGGGAGAATGATGCAGGCTAGGTGAGTAGTGCTAGACCCATTCGCACTCGCGCATCAAACCTTCGAAACTGCTTTGCGAGTAGCTTTTCCCCCTGAAGCCCAGCCGCGCTTCTCATCCTGTTTACCCCTCTCCCAGTTTATGATCCCACCATATTTCGCAACCCGGTCCGCTTTCCACTCGCTCAAATCTTTTTTCCCGGCCCATAGTCTGACATAAGGCCAAGGTACCCACAGCAAGCAGACACATCCATGGGCTCAAAGGTAGGTCTTGTAGCATTCCAGATGGGCAATGACTTGCCAACTGCCTCTAGGTTGAGTAACACGCTGCCGCCGAGGAGGTGGATGATTATCGCCTTCTGCCGATGCTGGCCATGGATACGCCCAGAGAAGTGCCTGGGGCGGATGTGCCATCGTAGTTGGCTAAAGTGGAATGACTGAACCTAGAGAGTTCCAAGTTCTAGAAGTCAGTAAGCTGGACAACAGCAACGAAGACACAAGCCTGAATTCATCGTAGTCTCACTAACTGGAAGTGATCCTCTCTCCATCACACACATCTGCACCCATCACTCAGCAGTCGGGGAAAAAAATGAATAAACTGCATGACTGGAAGCTCAACTCCCCCGCCCGCAATTCGACGGCGGCGCTCGAGCCTCCACCACTCCACCACCTGCCCTCCCATCCGCACCAACGCCGCATATAAGCCATCACACTTCGTCTTCTTCGTCGATCCGGTCCAGTGTGACGTTCCAGTAGTGGACGCCGACTTTCTCCACACTGTCGTACACAACACCGGGCTCAGCCTCGTGATTGACAGGAAGGTCCGACTGGTCGCGGTAGTGCTCGTTCCAGAAGCTTGCGTCCACCATGCGGCGCTCATAGACGCGGCGGTACTGCTCGATGGGGTACGGTGCCTTTGCTTCTCCTTCCATGAACTTCACCATGTTGCGCTCCCTCATCTTGAGCTGGGTGCATTCGCGACCTTTGGGGATCCACCGGTGCATCCTGGTCAATTTTCGCTTCTCCCAGGCGGAGATGTAGGTCCGTTTGACCCATTCGGCGCACTCCCCTGGGGGGGAGCAGCTTTTCGAGGTTCGGTGCGGCCGATCTCTACCACAGCGCCACCGCCAGGTTCTCCGCCGCCTCGACTCGGTCCGCCCCTCGTGCGCGCAGGCTGGGCAGCTGGCGGATCCAAATCTAGTAGTCCGTCGTCGGGTCTTTCTCGCCGTAGGCTAGGGTGGCGGACCAGGGGCGGCGGGAGCGGGAGGAGTCGTGGGTGTAGAGGAGGAGGTAGCTGTGGCCGGGGGGAAGGAGGTGGCCATAGGTGGTGGTGGCGTCTGGACGGGAGGGTTAGTAGGGAGGATGGGGCTAGACAGGAGTGTTTGTGGGGTGGACATACCCTGGATTGTGGCTTGCTCCCAGAACTCGACGGTGGTGAAGTCTTCTGCGGCAGTGGAGGAAGAGGTGGCAGACATGGTCGTGGGTTGAGAGGGTCTTTGAGGGGCTTTGAAGGCGGTTGGGCAGGACGATTGCGGCCGCAGTGGTGTGGAAAAAGTAAGGATGGAGGGTTGAGGGTGCGAGACGAATGGATGGGTGGGCGTGTGGACGACAGCGCGGTCTTGGCAGTATCATAATGGCAACTTAAAAGGCAGGCACGTCACGTCAGCATGGGAGGGGAGAGGCAGAACTGCATGTTGCTCTTGCCCGAAGAAATTCGAAAAAGGCCCTCAACCTAGCTCCAAGCATTCGAAAAGGAAGTAAGAACCAAGCACGACAGCCATGTTCCCCTGTCAACTGCGGCCATACCTCCACTGATCCTTCCTCGGGTAGAAGCTAGGCAGGCATTATGGGCAACTGGCCATGACGGTGTGTTCTGCGTGTTTGTTAGCACCAATCGACGAAGGCCAGACCCTATACCGGCTCGAGGGGCTCACTGTTCAGAAGGCCAGCGGATTAGGCATTCCTGCCACAGTTTGCGGATCGCGGTGAACGTGTCTGAGCACCTTTGCGTGGATACAATAACTGCTCTACCTCCGTCGCCGTTGGTTTCGTACAGCGTGGCAACGGCGTACTGGCCGAGCTTTTCGAAAACGTCAACGCTGTACGCGTAGTAATCCGTAGACAAGTTGCTGCTAAGCCTATGGCTCGCGGCGATAACTGAGTTGGGGCACGCCTTAGTATGTACAACTGTGCGCCGTGGTTACTGTCTTCAGACTTACTGCAAATGGTCTCGGCCGAGACTCGCTCCCAATCCACCAAGTCCCTGGAAACGGTGAAGGACGACATGTTTGGACGAGGACGGTGTAGGTATGGTGCCTGGTGGGCAGATTGATGCTCCAAGGAGCTGGAGGGCTTACGACGAATATGGCGGCTTAATAACCAGGCTTCGGGTTCTATGCATCTCCCGTTTCTTTCATATCGGTTTCTGGAAGTGTCGGTTGAAACATGTCTTACAACCGGCGTCCCTTCCATGGTCCTTGTCTCTGTTTTGAGCCATTCCATTGTAGCAAGTAGCCACAGAATTCTTCGCAAGCTTGTAGTACTCTCTCCCATTGTCGTCGCTGAAGAGAAGTGGTTCAAGACCCAACTCATAGAATCTTCCAAAAGGTTCCGCCATCAAACTGGAGTAGACAGCCTTGCTGCGGCCGTCAAGCAGATCTAGGAGTGCCGATGTGGCAGATCTAGGGGTGCCGATGTGGCAGATCCAGGAGCGCACCAGCAGGCACGCGGACTAGGCAAGTCAGTTCGCCGATCCCCCACGCATGGGTGGTAGCAGCGCCGTTTATCCTCGCAAGAAAAGACGGAGCATTCCTCATATCATTCGACGCCACACCCCGATGCCACCGCGCACCCTGCGGCCCGACCCGCGCTGATCTTGCAAGGGCTTGCGGCAACAGCACCTCGCAGCTCTCTGTCCACGGCTCGCGAGCAATGCGTACTGTCGCGCGGTCAGCCAGCCGAAAGTGTGGAACAGAAGATCATCCCGTGCTTTTGCGATGCCTCTATACATGTATGTTGCGTTAACGAGTAGAGAGAATCGCATCATGGCACCTATTGTCGAATCAAGTTGACACTGACAAACATAATTATAGCATTCCGCAAATACTTCTCTAGGAGACCGCCTGCGGTGATCCTCCGTTTCCGCTCAGTTTTCGTCCGCTCCTGAAACTCGCGCAAACTCCAGCCAAGTGTTCGCCCGTCGCGCACACCAGAGGAAAGACTTCCTGCGTCGTTACCCCTGGCCGCTGCTCCGACACCTCGAACACCACACCCTCTCTCGCGCCATGGAGGCTGCGCCAGCGCATACCAGACCCAACGTCCCCATCCCCCTCCAGCCCCCTCGATCTACTGGGTCGACTGCGCATGATCCCTACACACCCTCATCAAGAACTCCAGAGCCTTGAAGAGGGTTTCGTCACCGCACCTGATAAAGATGGCATCTCCCAGCTCTTGGAAGCCAACGCGGCAACCCACGGCGAAAAGATGGACTTCGAACGGGTTCTGCAGGGGGGAGAGATCGGGGGGGTCGACGTGGTACATTTTGACGTTGAAGAAGTTGCGGCCTTGGAGTTGTGAGCGGAGTTGCGCGTTGGCGAAGTCTGGGAGGATGTGGAGTTAGTGGGGAGAAGATGCGGGAGGAGTGGGAGTGGTGGACGGACTTATGATATCCCAAGAGAGGGCGATCTCCTGGATGGTTGCGGATTGGATGACCGACATTTCTCGTGGATGCTGGTTGGAGTGCGTGTGGCGCTGGCGGTGGATGTGGTGGATATGCAGCTTGCCGCGGCGGCTTTATACAGGCTTTTGCGAAGGCGCAATGTAGCGGGCTGAGACATGCTCGTGCTTTTTGCGTGTTTTGAGACATTCTCTGGGCGGATATGGTTCACTGTGTCTCTAACGATGTAGTACTCGCTATTGTCTATCCTTCTGCTGCTGCACTTCCGGAACATTCGACGCAAGCCCACCTCGTAAGCTTAAAGAGTCGCATCCTCACGCACAATGAAAGAGCGCCACAGCTGATATCACATGTCTAAGACATAGCACCAGTCTCAAGCTCTCATTTAACACCGTCCGTATCACTAGAACCCCAGTTGTCCGCAGAGTCTCTTCTGCCGCAGTAACCCCTCTCGCCCAACTCTCTCTCTCTCTCCTCCTCATCTAGACGCAAACCCCCGTCAGCCATACCCCAGCCAAACGCCCCAGCGCTAGTCCCCAAGTCCTCCAGGTACTCACTCACAGCCCATACTTCACAATCAGCCCCTCGACAACGCACTCCCGCAGCGCCTTCAACGCGCCCTCCCTAGTCCTCGAGCAATCCGCCTCGGCGACCATCTCGTCGAAGCAGCCATTATGCCTGTGCAGGGACGCACCAAAGATTGGCAAGTGGTAGACGAGCTGGTCGGGCATCTTGATGGTGAAGTCGGCGTCCTTGGTGCCGTCGTACAGTTTGGCGGCGAGCTCTAGGGAAAGGTGTGTGCGTCAGTGATGGGCTGGGGGTTGGGGGTTAGGGGATGGGTGGGTGGGGGGTTCGTACTGCAGATGCGGAGGATTTCCTGGGCGGGGGGGAGGTCGCGCATGTTGCGGAGGTCGCGCGACATGTTTGGAGAGTGTGGTGGTTGGTTTGTTTTTGGTGGGGTTGTGGAGCGGGTTTGAGGTGGTGGTTCGAGGGATGGGGGCGGATGAGGTTGACGATATGTTGCTTCACAGGTCGGGCGTTCGGCGGTCGCGCCCGGCGGGTTTGTCCAATTGCGAGAGCGCAGGTTGCGGCGCTGGGGATACGTCATTCAGCATTATGTCCATTATGGGTTGCTTGGCAGCATGGCACTTCATCCTAGATTTCGGCATCATGAACACGCCGAGCAAACTAGTCGATTTCTCAAGCTTCTCTAGAAAACCACATCCGTGTAGCTCTGTCCGTCTCTGTCCTCCGCCAGCTTTAGAATCCCCTTTCCGCCAACCGTCCGCCATCGCCATGGCTTCGAAGGCTTTTGCTACAGCACCCCCTGCTGGCGCCTCTGCTCCTCTTACTGTTGCACAAACGTCAGCCACCACCGCCCATTCAGTCCGGCTGCATCTCTGCCATCCAACTTACCATGTCGTTTTCCATGTCCCAGTGCGTGAGCAACAGGTGCAAGGCATGTTCAGACAGGCGCTGGAGCGCCACCATGACGCCGTCATGGGGCTCAGGGCCCGAGTCGACGACGGCTCTCATGTCCATCAACTGTCCGCAGAAGCCGAGCAGCTCGACCATCCACATGTCGTCATCGAGGGGCTGGAGCTTGATGAACCAGAGGCGGACGTTGCGGAATACGAGGAAGTTGCTGAACTCCGTATCGGCCAGCTCTGCGTTTTTGCGGTTTAGCAGCTGACGGGGGGGTGCGGGTGACGGGAGTGCGCGTAGACATACCGCAGATGATATCCATGACGTCCTTGACGTAGGCCGGGGTGATGGTGAGGGCGTGGGGAGAGCCTCGCGGGATGAAGTAGCCCAGGTCGGGGCAGTAGTAGATGGCGCGGTCGGACATGTTTGCTCGTTTATGCCGGGTTGGTGTGGGGAGAGTTGGTTGGTTTGGTTGCAGGGGTGTGGGTGTAAAAAGCATGCGTGTGGGCGGGCGGGAGTTGAGTAGAGGCGCGCCGTTGCGATGCCTCCCATTCGGGTATAGCTTCAGTATCATGGGAAATACGCGAGGAGCAGAGAGAGGAGCACATAATTGATTTGTTTGCCATGTGGATGACCGTAGTCGAGAGCAACCGGTCTTCTTGCCGTCTTTCAAAAGCCCCCGTCCTACTCTATCCCGCCCAACCCCCGTCGAGCTGCCATGATATGCCATGATATCACTTGTAGTTCCCGACCCCTACCACCTCTTCCCAGCCTGAGAGCGCCTTCTAGATCATCATGAGGAACTCCGCAAAGCCGTTGGTGATATACTTGACGTCGGTAGGCTGATAGTTGGCCGCGATACAGCGCTCGCCCAGGCCCACGACCGCGTCCCAGATGCTCTCAGGAGTTGACTCATTCTTGACGATGGTGCGTCTGATGTGGCAGCCACTCTCCTCGTCGTACTCGTAGCTGACAAGAATCGCCTTGAACCCGGTTCTGCCGTGGTCGAGCCTAGAGCGGAAGATCTTGATGGCGTACTTGTCGACTCTCATGTCGGAGAGGAGGAAGAATTGGTCTTCTGCCTGGTCTTTGAATGAGTGGTTAGCACCCGACTTCTCGCTGTTTTGGGATAGAAGGCTTACCGATGATGGACAACATGACTTCTATCATGCCAGGGGGTGTTTCAACGCCCTCAAGAGGGACGTGATGGTTGCGCAAGAAGTGGTAGTACTTGCGGGCCATGTTCTTCCTGCTGCGATGTAAGGTGTCAGAGGTTGTTTGGGTGTGAAGCATAGACTTCTGGCGGAGGACATACCTACGCTAGTGGCGGGTCTGTGCCGGGCACGCTCGAGAAATGCCATTTCACTCTCATATGAGGTCAAGGAGACTGGTTTGAACGACATGCACATGTGCTCTTTTACTCATCGCCGCGCTTGCTGGTGCGAGAATTTTCATAATCCTTTGGAAAGGCACCACGCTCCTCTCGGCAGGTCCTATGGCGTTTATCGTCTCGCAGCATTCAGTGGAGGTTGCGTTGAAGAGTTGCGTCCTTCTTTAAAGCGGACTTCGGTTTTCAGACTATATAAAAGGGGGGAATATGGTCGATTACCAGAGTAGGTCACTGCTGCGAGCTCTTTCGGGCTGTTTCTACCATTACATACGTTGTTCGAACGGTTCCAGATGTCACAGCTGGAGCGTATACTATTGAGTCTCGTAGAGACGCGCTTCTTCCGCCTTCAATGCAGTCAACGCGGCTATTCAAACTGGCTTGAATCCTCGCCATCGTTGCTGTTCATAGTTACCCCTGGACTCACTGCACGCCGCTCTCATGCCATTAACACTTCAAGCTCATGCACCAACGCCACCAACTCCCAGTCCCATCTTCCATCTAGAACAAAGAACCCCCAGACAAGACCCATGAACCGCAAGCTTGTATTCATATCCCCGCAAACAACCCTATCTCCCCCAGAAAGCCCCCAGAAAGCCCCCAAACCCCCCACCAACCAGCCGCCCAGAATACCGCCGCGGTAAGAAGCCAGCGCGCTCAACGCTCAATAGTCACGAGCACACACCTCAACATCCCCGCCAGCGCTGTGCGCACCTCGTGCCACCTCGGCTGGCTCATGCCGTCGCGCGGCACGCCCACCATCGCCAGCTTCTGCCACGGCAGCCCGCGCACCGCGGCGCCAAACTCGCACTCGCCCTCATCGACGACGACGACGCCATCCAGGCGATCCGCCGGCTCGCCGAAGCTCACCTGCACGTACAGCGCGGCGGCGGCCTCGGCCGAGTTCGGGCCGTAGAGGGCGGTCAGGTTGGTCTTGACCGTGTCTTGCGGTTCGGCCTTGCGGTTAGCGTGGTAAGGGAACTCAGGGGGAGGAGGACGTACCGAGGATCTTGTCGTGGACGCAGCGGACGGCCATGGCGCGGACGCGGAGGGAGCGGAGGGCGCCGAGGCGGTCGGGCGTGGAAGGGAGGCCGTAGATGAGGGGGACGAGGGGGCCGCCGGTGAGGGTGTTTTGGGCGCAGAGGTCGGCGGTGTGGGTGAACCAGCGGTTGCTGAAGGTGATGCGGATCTGAATGACGGTGCCGGGGGAGAGGCTGTATTTGAGGATGGCGATGCAGATGTCTGTGGGGGTGGCGGGTTAGGAGGAGGGATTGGTGGGAGGGAGGGAGGAGGCGTACTGTTGATCTCGTTGACCGTTTCGGTCTCGATGTCAGTGAATGGAGAGGTGTCCATGACGGGGAAGAAGTCGAGGAAAGGCATCCTGGCGACGTCGCAGGAGTGGATGGGTGTGGAGTGGGAAAGGGGGGTGCAAGAGTAATGAGGGCGGGCGTTTGTGGCATATGAGGTTTTGCTTGGCGCCGAAGTAGCAGAGGCGCTGCTTTCTTCGTACACTGCGCTTCAGCGGCAGCTCCTTGTGGCGTAGCTATTTACGTGCGTCACAATCTCTTGAGAGGGGCTTTTCTGGCTTCACTATATCCCTAACGAAGGCGGATCTAGTTCATTCAAGAAGAGGTAGACTTTCTCTGGTATTTGCAAAACCTCTGAGGCCAAGCTCTGTCTGTTCTAAAGCTAGCTTGGAGACAGCGAGACGCTCTCTACTAGAGCAACGTTTCCGGAACCCATGAATCTGAAAGCCTCCTAAACTTCTCAACCACTGCTTCCAAGGGTTCCTGATGGCGTCTGAGGACGGAGGTCGTCCTTGGAATCCACAACAAGCTTATAAGCCGAGTGCAGAGCGCTCATGAAGTCCGGCTGATACCTGACCGCCAACGTGATGTGATCAAAGGCATGTGTCGCATCATCGAAGCACTCGATCTTGGCGTCAAAGTAGACATGCTTGTGTCGATAAACGTCCACCTGAATCGTCACAAGGACTCCTCTGCCAAGACAGTCGTGAAGAATGCCTGTGTCGTAGTGGTCAAAAGCAAGTTCGGAGGTCTGGGAGTGAAGAGAATGGCTTACCCTTGATCTTGGCGAGGCACTTCTTGGTGTCGGTGACCTCCTTGCGCAGCTGGTTCAGGGCCTGCAGCTTGGTGGCGTACTCGGGGGTGCGTATCAGTTCGCAGATGATGGTGGAGCCGTCATAGGTACCCAGGCTGGCGGTGTAGCGACGGCCATTGGCTTGACCAGTCTCGCAGTACTTGAGGGTGACAGCGACGGTATGGTTTGGCGTGTAGTCAATGAGAGCGGCGGCGCGGTCTGGGCGCATGGTCAGCATACGCGCCTGGGTGCAAGGGCGAACCAAAAACTCTTACCGATGACCAGGTCGTGAATGTCCATTTCCAGGGGGTCAAGGCTGGCAAAGCCCACGGGAAAGTAGGCGGTGCTCATCTTGGCGGATGGCGAGGAAGTTGTGCGACGTTGGACGGGAGGAGTTGGAGCGACACCCGGGACGAGAACTGCTGGACGGCTTCAGCGGATGACGTATGGCCACCGCCTGGCTCAGGTCTTCCAATCAGTCACAGTCCTTCGTAGCGAGCAGCGCCAAGCCGCCACAGTGGATTTCAAAATACAAACATCTCCGCCCATGGGGAGTGGAAGCAGTCATCCGTACGCCGTCTGCACCAATGCATGCCCATCTCTGTCCGGACCGATGCTTCAACTCCCTACACCTCAACCTAGCCCAAGCACCCTCGTCTATGGGGAGCTGGCTCTGCCATCAGGACGCCGTCTGTACATATATATTGCACCTACATCCGGACTAATGCTTCAACTCCCTATACCACAACTGAACCCACACACCTTCGTCTATGGGGAGTTGACGCTGCCGTCAGGACGCCTTTGCAAAATCATGTGCGCAAGTCCATCCAGATAGATGCTTCAACTCCCTATGCCCCAACGAAGCCCATGCATTCTCGTCCATATGGAGTTGACGCCGTCATCGGGATGCCTTGTGGCTATATGTGTGCGCCTCCATCCAGACGGATTATTCAACTCCCTACCTGTAGGATTGGAAATGCTATCGATGCAGACAAGAAACTAAGAAATACATGTCACTGAAGTCACGGATACAGAATTTATGCCTTGATCATGAATTGTTTGGGTAGCCTAGTATGTAACCGCCATTGCGGCCCCGCCTTTCGCCACCGCTGCCGCTCCCGCTAATTCCCCAGCTTCTGTGGATGATGTGGCTGCTGTGGCTGCTGTGGCTGCTGTTGAGCGTGCTACAAGAGGTAGCAGTCTCTGATCGCGTCACTGTGCCAGCTACACAAGGTGAGAGGCCATTAGCTCATTGTTCCACACAAAACGCTCCCCACGGCTGCTTACTGAGGGTTCAAGCCGGGGTCGGCGGCGCCGTTGCGCAGGCTAGCCTCCCAGATCTTGTTCCACAGGTTCCTCGCGGCCGAGACGGGGCTGACTTCGTCGTCGGATCGGGCGAGGTCCGCGACCCAGAGGCCGCCGACGGCCCACTCGAGCTGGGCGACGTGAAAGGGTTTCACGTAGCAGCGGACTTGGAGCTCGCTCTGATGCTGCCAGGGGCCCTCAAACCGCTTGAAGGTCTCTACTCCTTGTTAGCGGGGTGCGCCGCCATGGGAGGAACGGTCGGATCTGCTTACGGACACAGTAGTCATTGAGGTTGTTGAGCTCAATGATGTTGGGATTGAGAGCGGCCATGTTGACGGATCTTCGTTCTTTGTGTGGAAGGCTGGGTGTTGGTGTAGAGGAAAGGTCGAGCGGAAAGTGAGGCCGGTTCATATACACGATCGATGTCATTGTCACTTGGTCACTTGGTCACGAGTACAGAAATCTATGCCCTGAATGATAATGAATTCTTGGTATCTTAGAAACCGCCAAAGGCGGTGGTGCCTGCTGCTGCTGCTGCTGTCGCTGTCGTCATCGTTGTCGTCGTTATTGCTGCTGCTGCTGCGGTTCTCTCAGGGGAACCAGTACTCCTCAGCCTGAAGGCTGCGCCAGCTAATCATAGAAACGTCAGCTCAGCCCTCACTTGAACTAGAATCTCATGACAACTTACAATTGGTTCAGGTCGGGGTCGTAAGCACCCCTGGCGCCGCGGCGCAAATCAGCCTTCCAGACCTTCTCCCAGAGGTCGTAGGCGGAGTTCAAGCTCAAGGACTTGACGTCGGACTGGGCGAGGTAGGCGACGAATTCTCCGTCGTAGTCCCAGCGGAGGCGGTGAATTGAGCCGGAGGGAACTCTCTCGCGCTCGAACATCAGACGGCCACGGTCTTGCCAGGGCCCGTCAAAGCCCATGGAGTAATCTGCTGGTTGTTAGTACTGATGCGCTTGCAGAAAGGTCGGAACGACTTACTGAGGGTGCGCTCCAGCACCGTCGCGAGCGTGCTGTGGTTGTGAGGAGGCATTTTGGTTGGTGTAGAGGTTAGGAGCTGGCGGAAAGTGAAGCTGGTTATATAGGGTGGTGGTGCACTGACCACCACGGTGCTGCAATTGTCCCGCTGACTAGGTATATTGACCCCTGCCTTGGCATGCACCTACTTGCACGGGGCACACTTTCCGCTGAACTGTTCTCACGTGCCCAGGCACCATCCGGCTGTACACCCGCTATCCCCGGCAGTTTGGCATCCGCTCAACACCTCTCAGACTGCGCTGCCCCGAGATACTCAGCCCTTCGAACCACCATGCTGTTTCGCGACGCCCTATCCAGACCTCCTCTTTTCAGTAATCCTCACTACCAGATCCCATATTCAGCTCGTCTTAGACCGCGTCCACACCCGGCAGACTCCTCGTCCGTTGAAAAAACGTTCCGAATAACCGGATTTATATAACTTAGCGCCCGCAGGTTCATAGCGGGATATACAACTCGGTGCTTCGGGCTGGTCCAGCTGGGTATTTGTGGCTCGTGCGGAAGAGTGCTGAAATCTGCGAGGCTGCGGCACTGCTTGTAAGCGGCGGCTTACGGATCCATCTTTGCCGTTGTTGCGGAGCAGCGAGTATAATTCTGAGGAGGGTCTTGCGATAGTAGGACTGTAAGAGTTGGGCATGGTCTACACTACATTCTGTGAATCAAGAACAAAGGGGGCCATTGCAACAAAGCGGCTTTTATGAGCAGAAGATTACGAAATTCTCTAGTTGTATACTACCCAAGCTACTTCCAAGTTCTTCCAGCAAGCTCGGTCGTCTTTTAGTGGAATGAACAAGCTCATTCATGAGCTGGGCCGCGAGTTTGTGTCAAGAACGCAGCGGTCCTTAGCCCAACAGCGCCTGCCCATCAAACAGCTCTTCCATAGAACCAAAGCTAAGTGCTACATAGAACGGCCCAGCCAAATCAGATGCCATCTTCTTCGCCTGCACCTCCATTCCACCCATTGTTCGGATCAACGCTTCGATGCGCCGACCATTGCAGTCGCAAATGTATGTACGGCCTCGAGCGCTTTCGTGAATCTCCCCGCATGCTTCGTCTTTGCGTACTGCTTCGGCGGCAAAGAGATGAATAGTAAGCAAGTGTTCGTAAGGTCGAAACTCCATAGCCTCATGCCAAACCCTAGCGCAAGTATCGTCAATTCGAAAGGTTCAAGGTCTTTGGTAGCTGGATCACGGAACTTAGAAGGCCACGGTAGACGCGCAGCAGCGCTGGGGAGAGAGTGTGTACGACGAACCGGGCCTTTGTCGCGGGGCAACCCGGAGGTCGCGATCTAGGAGAGGAAGGTCGCGGCGCTTTGCAGGCTTGGTAACAGCAATTCCAAGCAATTGCGCTGTCTCGATACGATGCCTGGGGCCTGCTCTGGCCGTGGGACGCCGTCGTCTTCGGAGGGAGCGCTGGTGGTGGCTTGGAGGGAGCGGAAAGCTCGCGCAAACAGTGAGCGATGTCGGGGCGACCGCGCTGTTCCTACGTTAGCAGGACGGATGGAGCTGAGGGAAGCATGAAGAGGCTGCTTGGTGCGCATACAACTGGCCAAATCGCTGTTGTTGCTGGTCTCATCGCGTCGCAGTCGGGAGGGTCGCGACCGGGCTGGCGGCGGAGAAGGCATCACCACGTAACGCGAGCAGCTCGGCGGCGCACAACACAGACAGAAACTCACGCACCGCTTCGCGGAAGCGGGTGGCTGCGGTCGCAAGTCTCTGGGCGGCGGAAATGGCGCTGCACGGAGTCGCAAGCCAGCGGCGCGCGAGGGCGCGATCAGGACCAGACGAGACAGCGCTGGCGACGCCCGCTATGCCTGTGCGCTCTCCCAGCGCAGCTCCGCGATGGGAGGTATGTTGCCTTCGCGAATATGCGACAAACGAGAGTACCGCGCTTCTGTGGTGTGCGGGCAGAATTTGCGCTGGCTGTTGCGGCGGCTGCAAGGACGCGCCGCAGAGCAACTCCAACACCGACTTTCTATGTCGCAGGCATATCTAGCAGCGCGTAGCAGCGTATTCGAGGATATGCGCATTGCTTTCCCGCCTCTAGGAGAGCGGGCTGGGCGAGATTTATTCACTGACTGGGGCGGCGGATGCGCTGGCGCGAGTTGCGACGCAACTCCAATGCCGGCTCTTCATGCCTCGGACGGAACTAGCAGTACGTAGAGGAGTATCTAAGGGCATGCGTATGGCCTCGAGGTGCCAGGATATCAGGCTGAGCAAGAGGCGTTCACTGATGGGGGAAGCAGATGCGCTGGGGCTCGTCGCGACGTCGCCACGCAACTCCAACGCCGGCCCTCCATGTCTTCGGCGGAAGCAGCCGTTCGTAGAAGAATACCCAAGAGTCTGCGCATGGATATTTGAGCTGTCAGGCTACAGGCTGGGTAGGAGTCGTTCACTGATGGAGGCAGCGGATGCGCTGGGGGGCGTTGCGACACGACACCAAACACCAAAGGACAGATCTCACGATAGGCACAACACCATGGTTACTCGCAGCTGAGGGCCTTTCACTTGGCCAACAGGCGCAATGAAGTAAGTAGATGTAAGAGAGGTGTTTTCTTCCTCAAGGATCCAGACAAGCTGAATCACTCAACGAAAAAAAAAAAAAAAGAAAAGGGTTCGCGTCAGCTCGAGGCAGTGTAATACGAGCGACACTTTGAGGAGAGACAATGAGCAAGCTCAGCGGCCTCCCCTCGGGTTCCAAATATGGGTTAATCAGTGATAAACGTTACGTCCGTAGACGCCTGTCGCCGATTAAAGCGAACAAGACCGAGATACAAACTTTCCAAGCCAAAAGGCAAGGAGAGCTCGTACTGTCTTTCGACGAAGAAGAAAAGAAGGAGTCGTTGGTAGAGGAGGAGGGTTGGTTATATAGGGTCGGGGCAGGAAGCGAGGTCTTGGCGCTGCCAGCAGCATGTGCCCGACCTCCGGGGCGTCACATGGGAGCTGCCGGCGGTAAGTCAGCGCTGGCGCCCGATTGCTGGGGTATATTGGTGCCCAAAGGTGCCTTGTGGGGCCTGAGGAATCTTTTCAGGCAGCATCAAGCTTAGTAGAAGCTTCCAGCCACCGTCGAGGCTCATGATGGATGCTTCTACCGGGCGTACACTGATGTAGAAGACGTTCCAGGCCTTTCCATGGAACCAGGGCACGGCAGTCTGGGCTACTAATCCTGAGGGCGGCCCTTCGTGGAGGAGGTCCAGGATCTTGATGGGTGCTGCTACCGCACCTAAAGGAACGTGGAAGACATTCCCTGTCTTTCCATGGACCATGGGCACGGCGGCCTGGGCTTCTGCCCCTAAGGGCCGCCGCTCGTGGAGTAACAGCGCTCTGCGATTAGGCATAACGGCACAGTTCAGCTTGGGGTCTCATATTGCCGACCTTGGCAAGCAGTCATAGCAGCCCCTTGGCATGAATTCGGGTAGCCGGCACGATTGTCTGTATTTTGCGATTCAACGTAGCTTTCGGGCCCCCTGTAGGCCATTCCCTGCATCCGCGAGTTTCTTTGCATGCTTCAGGTGGCGGTCCGATCCATGGCTACGCTCTCGTACGCCTTTTTGCATGGAGTAAGGCTCTTCAGGGCTCCCCCACCCGTCGACGCGACCTCTTGGGTGCCACAACATCGGTTCAAAATCTTGATTCGCTGCCTCGTTCAATGGACACGCAACGCAACAGCACGCTTCACGATCGAGAGGCATTGGATTCTCCATCCGCCTCCAGACCTCGGACCCGCGCCTGGGGCTTCTTCCGCCAGCCCATCCGCAAACACATTGGCTGCCACGACACCATTTGCAGCTCAGCAGCAGCCGCGAAGCTGATGCGACAACAAAGGTCTGCGCTCCTAGCCGCAGCCGCCCGCAGCGGTTGACGAGCCAGACAAACTTCCGCTACTCCTTTTCGCCCAGTCGACAACCACACCTCGGCGGCTTTGCTTTCCTTGCAGGAAACACTAGCAGACCCAGCGCTCCGATCTGTGGCAATACTTTAGCCACATCTCTCGTGCTTCTGGAACATGCTCGTTGCCCAACACTGTGTCGCGATTGTCCGACAGCAACGGACAAAGGCAAGGAGGGTCAAGCACCACAGCAAAATTTGCGGACGTACAGAACGTTCGGGTCCTTCACAAACGACACAAGCTGGGTATTATAACCACAATTGCGCTGATCTGCCACCGGACGGGATGGGAAGTCCTCGGTGGTCCTTTCCATCCCTAGGAAGAAGAGCTGGCCTTGTCCAAGAGTTTATGGCACTGACTCGCTATCTCCAGTGGCCGTCTGGCATGAACAGCCCTTCGTACACCACCTACGCATCCGGGCTGTCTGATTGCGGTCGTCGCCTCCAGTCTGAGGGTCCCTTGTCATGCTACCAATCGAGCTGCGTTGGTAGGTGGAGAAGACTGCCTCGCAGGCTAACATATTGGCAGTGTCTGCACACCCACATATGACCGTACCACACGCGCCGTGCTTACACCTCATGTACGTAGACATCCAATTTGATCACTCGCAGCCAGGTTCATCAGCACCTCGCATTCCCGCCTACATTCCAGGATACAGAAGAAGAGGGGCTTATGCCGTCAACATACTCCATCAAAGCTCTACAACCACAAACAAGGCACCTAGCAGCGCTATCTACCGACAGTTCCAGTCATGAGCTAGCTTGGAAGACGATCGGCTCTCCAGCCACAGGCACATTCGAGTCGCAATCCGACGTACGCCCATAACCCCCTTTCTTTCCAATCGCGCCCAGCAGCTAGCCTGAGAGCAGGCACGGCAAGCTTTTATGTCCTAATTTCCACGATGCAAAATTTTGTCTTGGCCTTGCGGCATGTGGTGATATCCATGATCAGCCACGGAAGGTGTTGCTGTTCGACAAAAAAAGGTTCTGTCCGAGGACTTAAACATGGAAGAAACACGAGAGAAGACGAAGGCGTCGCTCTTGCTATACCTCAAGAGGAAGCTTGGCGGGAGATCGGCCAGTAAGCTGTGTGAGTGCCTGGACCTGGGCAACTCTTGTGGAGGAGGAACGGATTTGATTCATTTATAAGCTTGGGTTGCTTACGTGGACAGCAGAGTACAGCACAGGTGCACCTACGTTAGGTCTGATAGCAGCGCAAATGTGAGACAAAGCAGCACGCAGATTGTAGAAGCAAGCTCAAGGCCATGCTCCTTCAAAACAGAACTTTGCAAAACTTCATGGGCTCTTTCATCCAAGATTCACGCGTGTATTGTCTGCAATGCTGGCTGCACCTTGATCTTTCTTCTCAGGCGCCATGTCTCGGCTCGGAAGCTTCGACAAGGCTCGACAATGGGACACCCGGTCTGAGACTGTCGCACATTTTCAAATGCATTGTCATGTCTCATGTGACCACCAGCATGTGCTGTCCTTCCTCCCTTAAATCAGGCATTTCCACTAGAGTGCTTCCCTCTTCCAAACGCTGACAAAAAACAGTGCCACGATTGCTCCACCACACAGGCTGACCAACATAAACTAGTCGCCAACACATCATCACTCGCTCTCCCCCATCGCAACATCGTTCCGTTGCAGCAATGGCGAACAAGGATGGCGCCTCCGCAAGCGCATACCTCAGGGACCGCGAAGACTCAATCAAAGGTACCACTATCCATAACTCCTGGCTCCGCTCAGCTATCGCGGTGCTAAATTATGTCTCAGAGGTGTTTCTTTTCCTTTTTCCGACGATCAACCCCAACCGTGTCGAAATCGACTACATATTCTCTGACCAGGGCGCCTTTTCTTGTACGGCGGTGATGCGCATATGGTTGAATGGCAAATTGGTCACTGGGAAGGTTGGTCGTACGAGCGATACGTGCGTGGGGGCGTTGGATGCGTTACTTTCGAAGCTTGAGGTTTGTCGTCAGAGAGAGCTGGAGAGGAGGTGGGCAGCAAACGAACAACGTAGGTAGTGTGCGTCATCTGAGGAGGTGTGTGAGACAAATGGCTTTGTACGGTGTTCGGGATCCGATATGTGCTGAGAAGACTTCATACTGTTCTAGTATGAAAGCGAACCCCAAGATGATTATGGCCATTAACACCGTGTGACTTGATTTGACAGCATCGCTCAAGAATACCGGCAGTTCGCTTCATGGAAGGTGGTAGCGCGCATACCGGATAGAGGAATATTCCCAGGCATAAACTTATAGGGTCTTATAATTTTCGCATCTATCCGACCTCTGGCGGATTTAACTGGGCCATACAAAGAAAGAATGTTCGACTCTCCAACAACATTCCTTCGCCACGAGAAGAAAAGAACGAACAATCGCCGCTGCTTGAACCATCAGCGAAACCCAACAAACCAGAAGAACATTGAACATTGCTCTGGCCTAAGCTCAATCCCCCACTTCGGCAGTCTCAGCCCTACCGCACTACCGATCCCTGCGACCCATCGCTCCACTCCCGCCGCGCCACCACTAAAAAACCTAAATCCCACCTCACCTCTCACGCGTCAACGCGCAAAAAAAGAATCCGACCACCCAAACCGCACGCGCGCGCGCACCATACATATCCGCAGCTGAGCACTGCCAGCCAGAAACCCGACCGCACCTGCGCCGCACGACGACAAACCACAGCAATGTTCTCCCTCCCGGACGCGAAACGGTAAAGCAACGCCTCCCTCCCCCCACCGCAAAAGCGCAAACCGAACTAACACCTTACCCCCAGCGTCCGCCGCTCCGACCTCTCCTCCCACTCCTCCTCCTCCTCATCGCGCTCCTCCTCCCCCGACCCCACACTCACCGCATCCCTCCTCCGCGACCGCCTCTCCAAAACCCTCGACCTTGACCTCGACCTTTCCACCACCGCCGAACCCCCCGCACCCACTGCGGATAACGACGACGCCGGCGGCTCCGACGAAGAGCTCGAGTTCCGCCTCTTCGCCGCGCCCACCACCGCCACCGCCGCCGCCGCCGCGTCAACAAGCGAGAAACCGGCGGCGGCGATCCAGCGCATCCGCCTCGACACGCCGGAGCTGGACCCGAACCGGCCGGCGGGGTTCGTGGTGCCGACGCGGCCGCTGGAGTATTACTTCGCGGGGGAGACGGATGAGCGGCGGGCGCGGGAGTTTGGTGCGGTGGTTGTGAGCGGGGAGGAGGTTTTGGGGCGGGCGGGCATGAGGTGGAGGGGGTGTGGGGTTGGGTGGAAGGTTCGGGTTGGGGTGGAGTCCAAGGCGGTGAAGGGGAAGGGGGTCGGGGTCGAGGTCGAGGCCGAGGCCGCAGAGGTGGGGGCGAAGGGGCGGAGGAGGAAGGGCAAGCGCGCGCGGATGGCGGCGAGGAAGCGGGCGGAGGTGGGGAGGGGGAAGAAGGAGGCGGCGGAGAGGGAGAGGAGGGAGAGGGAGGAGGCGGAGCGGGCGAAGCGGACGGCGAGGAATCGGGAGAAGAAGGTGAAGAAGAGGGTGAGGGATAAGGCGAAGAAGGCTGCTGGGGATGGGGGTGTGGTTGAGGGCGAGGGTGGGGAGGAGGTGGAGGGGGATGTGATAATGGCGGAGGACTGAGTGGATGCACGTGCCGGTTGTTGTGCTGTGGACACATCGACGCTCCGGATGGCGGTGCTCCTGCAGTAGTGCTGCTGATGCTAATTCTTCTGGCCCTTCTGCGGCTGCAATGTTAGTGGTTCATCAAGATAGAGATCACCACATTCGTCATTGCCCTTGTATTTTCTCTGTTATGCTTCCAAATTGCCCAGAGCTCACACATACCAGCATTTGTCTTGACATGCAGTTTAAGAAGAGCTTTCGGAAGGGCATGTACCATGATAGCCAACCCCGGCGCCTTAGAGCAAGGCGTTCAGAGAATAGAATGAAATGAAAGTCTTGTTTTCTCTTTACTATACGACTTTAGAGGCAGCTATATACTCATTTTTGGTCTTCATCGGCCTTAGGGAAAAGAAGAGTGTGAGCCGTCTGCCATGAGCTCGATGTTCTCGGCCTCTGGTAGCTTGCCGCGTGAAATCAAGGTGATGAACTCATGTTCTCCCTTCGAAACTCCCGCCTCTGTAAAGTAAACCACTCGATACCCACTCGTTTTTCCCTCGCCGAAAATGCTCCCGATCTTAACCACTTCCCTGTTAACGCAAGGTGATTGTCGGCGTCTTTTCTCTGCGACCTCCACCAGTGTGAAAAAGACCGCCGCCAGCGTAAAGAAAACCACCACCAGTGTAAAGAAAACGACCACCAGTGTGAAAAAAAGCCACCACCAGAGCAAGAAACCCACCAACCTCACGATCTCCACCCCTTCCCACGTGGGTCAACGCAAGTTAATCGACGCATGCTCGGGTCAGGCCTCCTCCACCAGTGTAAAGAAAACCCATGATCCGTGCAAAGCAATCCCATCCTTCTTAACCACCACCACCAATAACCACAAAATCACCCCCTCCTCCCTACCACCCCCTCACAAACCCTCGTAAACCCCCCCTCCCTCGCCACCCTCACCAACCCCTCCACCTCCCTCCCCACCCTCTCCCTCTCCGCCCCCCTCAACCCGCCCTTCACCCACCTCCCCCACTCCTCCACCACGCCCGCCACAACCCCAGGCACAACCTTCAACCACACCTCCGCCACCTCCTTCGACACTCCAAACCCACCACCCGAGACAGTCGGGAAATGGCGCTCCCTCCGCGCCACGGTCGCGATGTGGTCGGCCCAGCGGGCGCCGAGTTGCGTCTGGAGCGGGGTTCGGTCTCCTGGGGCGGCGAGGAGGAAGACGTTGGAGGTGGGGGGGTGCGGGGCGAGGGTGAGGGAGATGGCGCCGGCGGGGGTGTTGTGCGGGAGGGGGGGCGTGCGGGGGGTGAGGGTTGCGCGGATGGCCCAGGTGCTTGGTGGGGATGGGGAAGCGGCGGCGCTGCTGGGGCCGAGGAGGGTGAGGCGGTTGAGAGCGGTTGCTGGAGCATTGGGGGCCGGGTTGGCGATGGTGTGGGTGAGTTGGGCGAGGGTCGGGAGCGGGGCGTTGGGGTTGTTTCTGCGGGTGGGGGTTAGTTTGGGAGGAATGGAGAGAGGGGGGAGGGGGAGGCCTTACCCAGCGGGGAGAGCGGCGCGGATGGTGTGGCGGATGGCGTCGGCGGTGTAGCTGCGCTCGGAGAGGCAGAGGTTGGCCCAGCCGCGGGCGGTGGGGGCGGGGAGTCTGCGTTTGAGCTCGGCGACGATCTGAGCCGGGCTGCGGTAGGGGCTCCGGCTGGTGAGGTCGCCGCCTGCGAAGAGGCGCATGGCGCCGACGAGGAGCTGGTCGAGGATGGTGCCGATGATGGGCTTCCAGATGCTCTCGGGGAGGAGGGTGGGGAAGAAGTCGCGCATGCCGACGAGTTGCTGGACGCTGTAGCGGTCGAGGTCGGTGCGGAGGGAGGAGCTTGACAAGAAGACAAGGGGCACGCCTTTGTTGTTGCGCAGCTTCTTCGTGGCGGCCATGAGGCGTGACCATGGCTTTGTGAGGGCGTTGGAGTAGTCGGGGGCAGGGTGCTGGAGGGTTATGGCCTGCGGTTCCAGCTTCAAAGCCTCGAAGACGGTCACTGCGTCGATGGGCGGGTTGTTTGTGAGTTGAAGAATTTGTAGGAGCAAGGTAGGGTCGTGGTTCGCGTGCCAGATGATGCGCTGGACAGAGAACTTCTGGCTCAGGCGCGTGAGGGTGCTGAGGACGTTCTTGGCGGCCGAGTTGAGGTGTTGATTGTAGACATGGGCGCTGTTGCACAGTCTGGGCGGCTTATGGCCGCGAACAAGGACGACGCGAGAGAAGCTGGAGATTGCCGAGTTGGTGTAAGGGTCGTCGGAGGGCTTCTCGCCGGTGATGTGGGCGGCAAGGCGGGTGATTTTGGCGAAGCCGTCATCGGCGTCGTCGATGATGATGACGGCGGCGATGACGGTCGGGCGCTGGTAATAGCCCTGGATCAGGGCGCCGACGTGGAGTATCTCGTCAATGGACACTCGGAGGGAGAAGAGGTGGAGGTGTTTGGTGGAGTTGAGCAGGCTCAGGACGGCCTTGGTCGAGGAGATGGACGCGCCGTTGTCGGCGGCGGGCATCTGTGTCAGGCAGTTGACCAGATTTGCCAAGCTGAGGCAGGTTGGCCCTACCGAACCCATGGTGGCAAGATCTTGTTGGTGTTGCAGTCCATGGCACGGTCGAGGCGGAGTTGGGTACTTAAGTAGGAGTGAGGCGCGGCAAGTCACGGGCCGTGATTACGTAGCACACTCACTCCCACGCACTCGAGAACAAGGGATTGAGCCTCAAAACCAAAGCAAAATCGCTGGTCAGCTGCAAAATCGACACCTGTTCCTGCTTTCTCACGAATCGGCTGCTCTGTGGACTCCAGATGCTAGGCAGTTACTCCCACTTCACTTCGCTTTACTTTTTGACCTCCAGAAGTTCGCCATATAAGAACGAGGCATGAACAGAGACATGTACAGTTATTCGTGAGTTAAGTGTTCTCAATCGGGTGCTTTAGGTATCAGATTATGTAAGACCTCATTAGCCAAAGTCAACCCATCCCCCCATCCCCATCGATGCCTTCCAAAGAACAAATAAACCAACTACAGTTACCCACCCTACTCGACAACATCCCATCACCTCCCTTCAACCCAACCACGTCCGCAATTCCTCAATCACCACCCTCACCACACCCAATTGCGCCACGAACGAGAACCCTCACGGTCCACCACAACGATCCCACCAGGACGCCGCATATAGGCATTACCCGACAGAGTCTCTGGTATAGAACGACGGATATAGCTCGATACGCTTCTGTTTGCCGTCAGCTACGCCGCCCCATCCATGTGAGTGGTCCGCTTAAGCGCCCTCCTGATTGGTCGAGTGCATGTTCAAACCTCTAACGAAGGTCCAAGCGAGGATGCGCTGCCCCCTGTCCAATGGGGTCGATCGATCGGGGTTCCGCAGCAAAAACCCATCATCCACGGGCCATCTGCTTGACGGGAAAAGGAAGTCCTAGCGATCAAGGCATCACCGCGTGAAAGCCGATTGCCGTCATCTCACGCGAACAAGACCGTCCACGGTAGGGAGGCCATCCCCTCACTCACCCCACCAAACTCATATTCGCACTCAACGGCGCCACCACCCTCTCCCAATCATTCCTCTCCCCCTCCCCCGGCGACGGCGACCTCAGCGACAGCGGCGACGCCCCCGCCATCTCCCCATCCCTAACCTCCCACACCCTCCCCACCACCTCCCGCACCCTCCCCACATTCGCCACGCTCGCCCCGGCCATCCGCCCCAACGCCCTCAGCACCACCACCCGCCCGTAAACCCCCGCCCCCGTCTCCCCATCCCGCCACACCTCGTCGTCAGCCGCGTCCAGCTCCACCGCCGCCACGAACAGCGGCCACGTCAACCCCGCCCCCGTGCCCTCGACCACGGCCGCGTCGACGACGCGCAAGATGGCGCCGACCAGGTCGCGCACCAGGGCCGTCGCGGGCGCCGCGCCGTGCAGCGCCGCGTACAGGTAGAGCGTGGCGGCGAGGCGCTTCGCTTCTGCGCAGCGGCGGAGAGGGGCGTCAGCGGGGTCGGGGACGAGTTGGGCGAGGGTGGAGAGTTGGTGTTCGAGGGCGGCGGCCTTGCGGGCGAAGTCGCGGGAGGACGAGTCAAAGCGACGCACGCGCGACAGCTCCGTGACGGAGCAGATGATGGCGACGAGCTGGGGGCTGCAGCCGAGCCAGGCGTCGGCCGTGGCGTCGGCGGCGGCCCAGTAGTCGCGGCCGAAGATGGGCACCTCGCCGCAGGCGGTGCGGCCGATGACGTCCTGGTAGGCGAAGAAGCGCTCCGAGAAGGCGACGAGGGCGTCGCTGGTGGGCGTCGTGGGAGGCAGCAGGTGGCGGCGGGTGCGGATGAGGTCGCGGGCGCCGCGCAGGTGGACCGTCCAGCGCTCGTCGCACTTGTTGATGATCTCGTACAGGCAGAGCAGCATCATGATGGTCGGCACCTCGGGGTCGAGCGCCACGGCTTCGGGGGCGTCGGTGACGAGGCGGCGGCGCAGGGCGGCGAGGACGCGGCCTTCGAGGCCCATGGCGATGGGCTTCCATGCGCGGTTGAGGCGCGAGAGGTGGCGGGCCGAGAGGGCGAGGACCGAGTTGAGGGCGGTGGAGGAGGCTTGGACGGAGAAGGGGAGGATGAGGGAGGCGAAGGGGGAGCTGGAGCGGATGCTGGGCGTGGTGAGGGGGCAGAGGCGTTCGAGGTAGTAGTTTAGGAGGGGCGCGTAGGACGGGTTCTCGAGCTGGGGGAACTCGCGTGGGAACAGCAGCATGGGCGAGGGAGAGATGGGCGAGAAGGGAACAACGCTGCTGTAGCTGGAGTTGGACGACGAGGCGGAGCCGGGACGGTCGGGAATGTCGAGAAAGCCATCGTTCCTGATGGGGAACCAGCCGAGCTCCTCCTGCTCGGCCAACGAGTCTTCAAAGCCCTCGACGGTGCTGTTGACGAAGTGGTAGGGCTGGATGCGAGGCAGCGGAAGCCAGTGCACGACATTGGCATCGAGGCGGGAAGCGTCATCCGGAGAGGCGCCGTGTTTGCTCCAGACCTGGCGAGCATCAATTAGTGTTATTGCCGTGTATAGCCAGAGTGGATTGCATACCCCACAGCGGCCAAAAGCCAGGCCGCGCGAGGCGTACTCCTGCTCCCATTTCAGGGTGACGCCTCGTTGGCACGGGAGACTCTTCTCGCGGCAGTTGGAGCAGGTGGGCTTGGCTTCATCGCATCCTGGGCAGAGCTCGCATCATCAGCGCCGTACCGGGCAGTGGGATTGAGCAACACGCACTGATCTTCCTCTTGCGACACGTGAGGCAGCCGTTGCGGGAGCGCGACTTGTGCGGCTGGCTTCGCTCGGCAGCCTTGCGACGGGGCATCTAGCGATTATCCACTCAATGATTTATTATTAGGAGGGGTGGTAGCGCCGTGTGTCACCGTGGGGTGGGCCGAGGGTGGGTGTTGACGAGGGGAAAGTGGAGAGTTGGCAGGTCCACGCGTCGACAACCACCATCACCCCGCACCACCACCCAGGGATCACGATAGGTACGCCCCATCTCCTAACCGACACCACGCCTCTTCTGCCACCTTGTTATAAAATATCAATCGCCATGCCGTCGCTGTCGCCACCACCACCACTGCTCGCCGCACACGCCCGTCCGCAATGGCATCCCCACACCTCGACCCCGCAACCTCGACCATCCTGATCATCGGCGCCGGGACCTGGGGCAGCTCAACCGCCCTCCACCTCGCCCGCCGCGGCTACAAGCACATCACCGTGCTCGACCCGCACCCCGTCCCCTCCGCCATCTCCGCCGGCAACGACATCAACAAGATTGTCGAGCAAGGTGCGTGCCCCCATCTCCGCCCCCACCCCCCCGGCTAACCACCAACCGCACAGGCACCTTCTCCCCCACCGACGACAACGACTCTTACGTCTCCAACACCCTCCTCCACGCCGCCACCACCGCCTGGCTCTCCGACCCCCTCTTCACGCCCTTCTACCACGAAACCGGCTACATCGTCGCGGCCAGCACCCCCGCCGCCATCGCCGCCCTCGCCGCCCGCGAGAACCCCACCCCGCACAACGGCTTCACCGCCCTCACCACCCCCGCCCACTTCCGCGCCACCATGCCCGCCGGCGTCCTGACGGGCGCCTTTCCCGGCTGGCAGGGCTGGCACAAAGCGCACGGCGCGGGGTGGGTGCACGCGCGCAAGGCGCTCGTGGCGGCGGCGACGGAGGCGGCGCGGTTGGGCGTGCGGTTCGTGACGGGGGAGGGGGCGGGGCGGGTGGTGGGGTTGGTGGTGGAGGGGGGGGATGTGCGCGGGGTGAGGACGGCCGGGGGGGAGACGTGGAGGGCGGAGCGGACGGTGTTGTGCGCGGGGGCGGGGGCGCCGGGGTTGGTGGAGATGGAGGGGCAGTTGCGGCCGACGGCTTGGACGCTGTGTCATATCAAGATGAGCGCCGAGGAGGCGCGGCGGTATAGGGATCTGCCGGTGCTGTTTAATGTTGAGAGGTAGGTTGGGTGTCCTGATGTCGTGGATGGATGGATGGTTGAGGGCTGATTTTTTGTGGTTGCAGGGGTTTCTTCATGGAGCCGGATGAGGATGAGCACGAGCTCAAGATTTGCGATGAGCATCCGGGTTATCTTAATTTGGTCGAGAATCCCGAGACGGGGCGGCATGTTTCTCTGCCCTTCGCCAGGCACCAGATCCCGCTTGAGGCGGAGAAGCGCGCGAGGGATTTTCTGCGCGAGTGCATGCCGCATCTGGCAGAGCGGCCATTCAGCTTTGCCCGTATCTGCTGGTGCGCGGATACGCCCAATCGGTCGTTCCTGATCACGCCGCATCCCGAGTACAAGAGCTTGTTGTTGGGTGTTGGCGCCAGTGGCCATGGCTTCATGCATATCCCTGTCATTGGCTCGTACATCGCCGATGCTTTGGAGGGTAAGCTGGACGAGAGGATGGCCAAGAGCTGGCGCTGGAGGCCGGAGACGGCGGTGGACAGGGATTGGAAGAATACTCAAGGCAGGTACGGTGGTGGGGACAAGGTCATGGACTTCCAGGATGTCAAAGAGGGGGAGTGGACTTCGATTCCGCCGAGAGTGTAGATAGTGTACAGGTAGGTGAGAAGGGATTTTCTAGCATCTGAATAACAACTGTCCTTCCTTCTTGAAATATCCCCTGCCTCTAGACCCCTTCTGCTCCGGAGAATGACCAAAAGAGCAAGTGTCCCTTTTGTCTACTTCCCACTTCTCTTTATCTTTGGCTCAAGCCACAGCCTTGCCTGCTTGAGCTGATTCCCCAACTCCGACGTCTTCTCAGCCAAGTCCGTCGCCTTTTCTCTTCGTTCTGCTATGTCTCTCCGCCAGTCCAAGAGGCGGTTTGCGTGGTAGAAGGTTAGCACTGCTATCCCGGGCCTGCCAAACGCGTTTCCAGCGACCATGCCGGCTGCGAACGAACTGCGGGAAAGAACGCTCGGAATCAGTAAAAACTTTGTGTGGCGGAGAGCGGATACGGAGGCGTGGACTCACAGGTGCATTGCTGGGGTTGGCCTGGCGGCTCCGAAGAAATGTCGCAACGTCTTTGAGATAATGGCGATGGCTTATGACTGCGGAAGAACCGAGACGGACTGTGGCTTCCTACTTCTTCATTGTGTTGTTTTGCGGGAGATAATGCAAGGGAGTGGTGAGATTGGCAGCAGTCGGGCTCTTCAGTCACACAGCATTGCCAAGATGCGCGCGATTCTTCAGCTTTCATGTGAGGTTGACAAAGGGAATGTACGAACCTGACGAGAGTGCATTCCTGAAGGGAGTTTTATAGGCGAAAACCGACTTCTTAATGATGAGATCTCCAAATCATTCAGGTTGCTGTCTCAGCATGGTATGTGAGGGCGTGTTTCGCCTGATCGACGCAACAGCCAGTGCAGTAGATAAGAGGATTACATGGTGGAACCCTCGCCAGACCAGATTTCTCAAGTTCTGCCAGTTTCTTCCGATTCTACTGAGGCGCCATTTTGGTCTTTGATCTGTCGTATAGGCGCCAGCTCTAGAAGCCAACGAAAGCGTCCAGCTTCTTCTGATTGTACACATCCGTTTCAACAAGCTTCTCCCACTTCTGTGGTCTGTCAGCCTTCTACATCTCCCATTTCTCCACCCAGTCTCCTCAAAGCTACTACCAAGAAAAAAGGGAACTCACCCCCTCAGGCGTCATCTTGATCAGCGTAGGCAGGTTCGTGACATTGAACGGCGCTTTCCTCCACGCATTGTTCGGTTTCTTCCACCTACAAAAACGGCACCTCGTCAGCTTCCCTTCCACTTCTCCACAACGATCGCTCCGTGATTTCCGCAACCCTCATAAGTCTTCCCCAAAACCAGAACCAAATTCCCAGCAAAACCCCCTTCCACAACGCCACACACACCCTCAACCCCCTGAGTCCCTTCTCCAGCCCCTTCTCCTCCAGAAAATCACCCGCCGAAAAAAACAAAATAGAATCAAAACCTACTCCGGAATATCCCCCGCATACACCACCTTCGCCTCCCCCTCCCCCCCAAACTTCCGCTCCAGCACCGGCTCCGCGCTCCTGCAATCCCCGCACCAACTCCTGCCGTTGACCAGCGACGCGTAAACGACGACGAAGGCGTTCCTGCCCGCAGATTTGGCCTCCGTCTCCAAAGTTTTCGCCAGCGCCGAGGCGGTTGCGGAGGTGGTCGTGAGAGGCATGGTAGTGTGGTTTTTGTCGCGAAGGAGTGGGGAGAGAGGGGAGAGGAAGTCCGGACAAAGTTTCCTCGGCATCGGCGCGGCTTTCTCGCTTAGGCGAGATTGCTTCATTGGTCACGTGGGTTGCGTGATTTGCGCGCGCTTTCGTGGGGGTGGGGGAGCGGTTTTTGAAAAGAGGATACAAGTTTTTGGGAGATGGGGTTGAGGGATTATGTGGGCGGGAATATGTGAAGGAGGTACGGTACTTGTCTTTCCCCTTTTTGCGGTAAGGCGGTGGTTCACGCGGTTTCTGCTGGCACTGCCGAATCATATCCACGTGAAAAAAGACCATCATGCCTTAGTTGAAATCTTCAGAAGTAAGCGTAACGTCGAGATTAAAGCATCTGTAGAAGTTGAGTGGGTCAGCCATACATGTGTCTGATTTAGAACTCATTGACGAAGGGATGGTAATGAAAGCCATTCATTGAAAATCTTCTGGAGGCTCAGAAATCGGAGCTGTACAGTCGAGTGTAGCCTAAGGGTTGCAGTGGCGGATACTGCTTCTGGTGCTGGTGTTGGTCAAAGGTCTGTCGTTGAATCAATATTGCGATGATGGATTATATCTACCTCCCTGATGCGCTCCAAAGGCCTGGTCTATCTCGTGGTCCATTGGTGGTGTATTGGAACCAATCAATTATTGACGTTGTAGGGGCTGTTATTGTTTTGGATTCCATTGCGGTTGTGCCCTCACTGACACCTGTGAATACAGCCGCGTTACTTGGAACTGATTCGGTGCAAGTCCTTCATTGAACTGTTGCCGTCGCAGCTGATGCGACTTTTGCAGGCACATCGGTTGGCTGTACTGCCAATGGGCAGTTGCGTTGTGGCAGGGGTGTCTGTGGATGAGCAGGCGAACGCGTAGAGGTTTGCTCATCTCGTGGATTCGTAGCTGGCTGACATTCGGCGTCGTAGGATGTTGGCTTCTCGAAGATGCTGCTGATCTCGAAATCCGACCATCTCTGGTCTATGGTAGGCTTTCTCCCTTGCTTTTTGTTAGCTCTGACACCCAACAGCTCTCTGTGACGAGCACTTCGTAACGAAGTTTTGGGGTGGGACAACTTCAGAGAACCAAGCTCGCATTCATTGTCACTGCTGGCAGCGAGCTGAAACCCAAGCCGCCGAAAGTTCTCCTCGAACTCTTGAAGTGATCTGAAGTTGGCGTTATTCCTTGACCTGAGTGGAGTGGGCTGAGCGCTAGGTAGCTCCCGCTTTCCGCAACGGCGCCCGGTCACGTGCAAGCAATGACGCTGCGGGTCACCTTGATTGAAGCATGGCGCCGCCACCCGTTCCTTTTCCCGCGCGCAAACATTCGCCACGTGTTTCACGTCACGAGCAAACCGACGCTACCAGCCGATTGATTCACACACCGCACGCCTCGCGCCGCTCTGAGCGAGCAGGAGCTACCATGGCTCCGTTTGCTTTCACTCAGATGCGGAACGTACAGCAAGTCAATGGAAGCTCTGGCCACGGAATTCCACCTCAAGAGCCGAAGGACACCAATGGCGACATCGCCTCGGCAACCCCGTATGTCTCACTCCTTCTACGCTATATGCGCATCAATAAGAAAACTCCTTTTTTTTCAAGGTCATTTCATTAACTCTCGAAGGATGTGTCTCCGCTGTGGAGAGGAACGCACCGTTCAGCATGCGCCATGGCGCATGTGCACCCAGCAATGCATGCACTGCGAAACTCTCCAACACGTCGGTACCAGATGCCCCGAGGTATCTGAGGCTGTCTACACTCCGCCGCCTGGATCCAACAGACCTTACACCACACAGGTAGATCTCGGCAAAAAATTCTGGAAGACCCAAGCGGAGCTGCGTCAGACCAACTTGGACAACCAAAGGATGGTCGAAGAGGTGCACTACCTGAAGCACAGGGTTGAAGGTTTCCGTGACACCGAGATGGAGAACCAAGCCTTACGTACTCGTATCGGAGAGCTTACGAGGGAGATCGGTCACGTTCGTCGCGAGCGCGACGACGCTCGTTCTCTCTCGAACGAAGCAAGCAACCTTCACGTCGATGCTCTCCAGGAGCAATTCATCCTCCAGGCCAGGATCTCCAAAACAATCGCTCTCTTGACCGGCAAGGGAAACACTACGGAACATGAGGCTGTCCCTGATCCCAACTACGGCCATGAGCTTCAAGTCGAAAACGCCAATCCCATCTCAACCGACTATCCCAGGAATGATCAGTCCCAAGCCCGCCTTCCAACGTCTCGCATGCACAACAAGCCTCGCGTCCGCCTTCCCGGTATGCCGCTGCGCCTTTCAGCGCCTTCCAGCCCCGTAGCAATTGAAGCACACCCAGACTTCGACCATTCTCTGCAGACTGGTGCACGCGCATTCGACTCTTTGGCAAGGAGGAACTCTTTGACATACGAGTATGTCTACAGCCGAGCTCCGAACAGGTCGTCTGCAAGCCGGGCCACCAGCCAAGCGCACACATCTCGTAGGATCAAACGCGAGGTGTCCGAAGGTTTCGAAGATCGCACAATGTTCAAGAAACCGAAGTCTAGGCGCTAGGAAGCACTCGGGACTCTCAAGGCGCTCGTTTCTCGAAGACTTGGTGCAAGTCGGGTAGGGGGGGGTTTATCAGCGATTCTCTTGTCTGTTTTAACGGATACCTATGGGAGCGTTGAGATTTCTGTTTGCCGAACGTGGTTGCTACAGGACTTTTCCTTTCTAGTCTGCATTCCACTGGTATGGTTCTGTACTGAAGAAATGGCAACATGAGGACAATAATCATTTAGTCAACATGACAAACCGCCTGCACAAGAAGTTGAAGCTGTCATCAGGATGGCTTCTTCAACTCCCCATTGACAAAAGTGCCTAGGTTGAGTTGGGGTATCCGTCGTGATACTTCCTCTACAACTATGAACGCCTTGATGGTCTTACATCACGCAAACAGTTTACTCAGCAGAACATAGACATATTTGCGTAAGAGGCATATCACATGTCCTTGAAGCGCTTAAAAGGGGACATTCAGGTAGCATTCAACTTTTGCCATGGTGGCTTGATTAAGTAAACGCATTATAAATATGTTCTGTCGTACAGGGGTAGTAGTGGTTGTAATGCGGCGCGGGCCGAGCCCTCGGGCGCCAGGCTGTGATGACACTTGACCCCGCATTTGTGCGGCTGACAACCAACAATCACTATCTCATCAACATCCAGAATGACGCGCTGCCCTTCATTTCCATCAATTTATGCTCAGCTCACGATAAATCAAGATCCAAAGCTTGCCACCGACGCTTCTTTTCTGGGAGCAGGAATGAAGCAAGAAACGCGCCAAAAGAAATGCATGGAGGCGTCGAAGTCACAACTGCGAATCCGCTCAACCCAGAATGTTGTTCAACCGAGAGCAAAGAAAGGCATATGGCTGCGAGGAGGAGGGTTGCCAGGATGTATCTGTACGTGTCAGTACCCGAGTTTTCGTCGGCGGATGGAGGAGAGGCGCCTACAGCTTCGCATATAGAAGCCGGCTGGAGTGCAGGATCAAGTAGAGCAGCGTCAAGACAGCCCACTGACAGAAGAAACTACCGCAGGTTCAAGTCAGCCGAACATCGATTGATGGCGTGGGACCGAGCACGTACAACCAGCAGAGGCGGCTCTGAACAACCTTCTCGTTCCTGAGGGCCACCCAGATCACGCTCGTGATCCCCATAAGCGTGCCGACAATCGAAGTTGCTGCATATCGGAGAAAGGTTGCCAGATGGCCCAGGCGAGTTTGAAGATCGATCGCGCTCCACGAGCAGCGGGAACAGTTCATTCCCTCCAACATCAGCGCAGGCCAGCGTCAAAGAATGGGTAACGGTCAATATTGAAAGAGGATGTGTTGTGTCAAAATCTGTGGTAAGGTTAGCCGAGCAAAGGTTCCAAGACCTTCCGAGATCTCCAATTTGGGCAATGCCTAATATATGGAGGTTCACAAAGCTGGGTGATCCCATCTCCGGTCGCGGGTTTCTCAGGCTTCAAGTGGCCTCCCTCGTCCCAGGTTTCACGGCCGAGGCGAAGTTAGGTCAAGTGTGCCTTGTACGTTAATTCTCGCCTTGGGTTCGACAGAGGGCGTAGACACGTTGCATCGTGGCTCTGTGCTTGCGTAGCAAGGCAGACTTGGGAGGCACCCACACCAGAGGTATGCGCTCGAATGGTTGGGTTATTTCGGGACCCGAAGAGGCCGCCCGGTCGAAGGGGGAGGCTGTGCTAATTTCACTCAGCTTGCTGCCTACCGTAATGGAGTCTGCCTCGTTGGTTACACTACCGGCGAGACCAGCTAGTATGACGCCATTCGCAACTGAGCCTTGCTCGCAGATTCCCGACAGCGTGTTTTGCTTGTTCCCACTCTTGAGCGCGTTTATAAGTATGTCGTCTCTCCGTTTTATTACTGCCCTTCATCGACCAACACGCCTACTTCCGACTGCATCTGGATTTCTCCAGTTGCCGGTACCTACCTCAACTCCTTCTCCACAGCCGCCCATCTCTGCCAATGCGGCTCAGCTCTCTCTCTTAGCATGAACAATGGTGAGCTGCAGTCCTCGCGGGCAGGCACAGAAGCGCTCCGCCATTGCACGTTGAGTCCATCGCTCCAACACCACGAACCTACCCGTCTTCAGCTTCTCGTACGATTGTACGCAAATGTGTTGATGCTGTTCTCAGCTATATTGCTGTCACTATCCGCACTGCACCCAACATCATCACACACTGTCTCTTCTTCTCAGCCAGCGTCTACGAGTACTACTCCGGAGACTCAGGTTGCCTCTCTCAACCTAGAAGCCTCAGGCCATCTTATACTCCAATACACACACCGCAACATCTGGCCCGCATCCGCCCTCTTCATCTCGGTAGCCTTCACCGTCTACCACTTGAATCGGCATCACCACCACCGCGATCAATGTCTGGCACTGTCCATGCTGGCGGCTGCCATTACAGGTCTCACTTTAGGCCTCGACCTACTACACATTCTCCTCCAGACCCAACCCTTGGGTATCGCGGCGGGTCTCTGTCTCAGCTCTGTCTTCCACTACTTCCTTCGCTTGCAACGGCCACCTCGTGGACAATGTGGGGATCCGAAGTACTCGGACGACACATCACTTTATGACAATGAGAAAGGCACACACTTGCTCGATTCTCCTTCCTTCCCGCCTACTACTCCTCGAAGTTGTTCTCCGTCTAGCAATGCTTGGAGGTGCGGTCTGAAAGACAGCACAGGGTCGCAGGCTTTCGAGCTCCACTCAGACTGCGTCAGCTACTCGATCACGCCAGTGCCTTCCTCGGCCACGGTGGATGTAGCAGTTGCTACGGATGCTCAGGTTATGTTTCTGAAAGGAGATGCGGGTCCGGCATGCACACGACGCGATAGTTGAGTTTCGGATTGCTGAGTCCTCTTCAAATGAAATTGCTGTTATTTATGTACATGCCAATACGTAATTGAAGCACTACCTGAAGCAGCACCTGGATGAATCTGAATCTTTCTCCCAAACTGGGTCCCTAGGCGCCCGCCTCAAAGTCTATCCAGGGTTGAGCAACGTCCTCGGCGGTTCCCTGCGCTCCACAGAGTCTTCTCACAATTTCGAGTCCAAGATTCAGACTGGGAGAGGGCAATAATATATAGGAAAAGCAGCATTTTGAGGCCTTGTTAACGCGTCGCAAGGCATAATTCTGACCACCAGAATAAGAAACCTCACGCTCAATATCTATAAATGATAAGGCAGTTTTTAGACGCTCGGAGTCTGGGACGATCTAGTTTGGTGGAATTACAAGGCTGATTCCCACCGTTTCTGGAACAGCTTCGCGCTTACCGTGTGGCTGTTCTGAGGAGGCAGTGAAATATCTGTCTTAGAAAATATAGGGCGGCAGCCTCAAGGGGGGCTTAGCACTCGCACCGCATGGCTGAGTCGCAAGGCGTTTTCCCTTCTTTTCCGCTGCACGAGGCTGCCGGGAGCAAGGTTTAACACGCAAGGCTGAGCATCATCACAAGTTTAGAAATCAGGCAGCAGGTAGCTGCGGTGGATTGCGGTTCGAGGGCTGGAATACGAGTGGCTTGAGCGCACTAGGTGCAGCTCAAACATCCATGATATCTCCGGGCTTTGTGATGAGTAGTGTTGCATCATCTGGATGCATTCATGTTCCACCCCGTAGTATACTGTTGGATGGAGAAAAAGAACGAACGTTCGCCCAGTAACTCCAACTGGACTGGGGGGACTATGTACCCCCCTCCCTGCTGCCCAGTGCGGCAGCCAGAAGGGTAGAAATGGTGCAAATACCCAACATATACCCACCCCAATTGGCCGGCCAAATCAGTGATTTTACATGTCAGGGGGGGGTGACCTACTAATTACATGGTGTTGGCCGACCAAATAGGCACTCCTAGGGGTGTTGAGCAAGGGCAAGGGGTAGGCGCCTTAACACTACACCTCAACACTACACCTTGATAAAGCCTTAATAATATACCTTAGCCCTTAATGCTATATGTCTTCTACATCTCTACTGGGTCTAAAAAAAGAAAGGCAAAATTTAATAGATAATAATTAAACTTGTTGCCCCTTACACCCCCTTGGAGCACTTATTTAGCCGGCCAACACTACATAATTAGCAGGCCATCCCCCCTTGGCCGGCCAAATGAGGGGGGTATACTACGGGGTGGAACAATTCAGCCCCCGTCGCTTACTGCTTAGTAACCTCCCCATTCAGTCGCACCTGAACATTTCCTACCCCGCAGCCTCGTGGGAACGCGATCCTCTTGCGGTCTACCAAATTCCTTCTCACCTAACACCAAAGCCTTCCCAAACCTCCCATACCGGTCATCTCAAACCATCCTCCTCCTCAATGCCCAAACGCTCAGGAAAGCGCAAAAAGTCGGCCCGCTCCGGCCGTCAACAGCCCAAGCCGACGGGTGCGGGAAGCGAGGCTGAAACTGAGCCCACTTTCACCAAATACATACATGAACCTCTGCCAGATGGCGAGAGATTCTTCCGACTTCTGGAACTGCTTCCCGGCAAGGGAGGCTCTGTCATACAGTGCCGGCTCAAGATCCACTCCATCAACTTCCACCCCAGCTATGACGCCATCTCATACGTGTGGGGACGCCCCGAGGACAAGACCAGTATACTTTGCAACCGCAAGCACCTGCGAATCCCCTTCTTTCTATGTAACGCCCTCGAGGAGTTGCGGTATGAGAACACGAGCCGGATCCTTTGGGCCGACTCCATCTGCATCAACCAGGAAGACACGAACGAACGCGGCCATCAGGTCCAGCTCATGCGCTCCATTTTCTACCAAGCAGAGAACGTGCAGGCCTGGCTTGGACGGGGCACCAAATGCAACGCTCACGTGGCTTTCCAGCTCATCGACGCCATTTACGAGGAATGGGCATCCGGCGATTGGCACCACCTTTCCGAAGTAGTCAGAAAAGTTCCAGATTCCCACTGGAGTGAGTTGAGAAGAATCCTTGGGTATCCATGGTTTCGTCGCCTATGGATTCTGCAAGAGGTCGGGCTGGCCTCTAATGCCATATTGTTATGCGGTCACAACAAGATCAGATGGAAAAAGGTTGTGGGCCCCTGCTCTTACCTTATTCAAATATTCCCATGGATCCATTCTGTGCACAGAGTGAATCTGGGCACAATTCGCTACATGAATCGGGACTTCCGGAATGGTGTGAATGAAGATGTGCGAAGCATTCTGCATGTGGCAAGGGTTCGAAAATGCTCTGACATGAAAGACTTGGTCTACGGGGTTCTCGGACATGCTGCCTTCAAACGCCTACAGAACAAAACCTCTGGAAAGGCATTCATAGAGGTGGACTACGCTCTGGGTTTGCCCGAAATCTACTTCCAAGTTGCTACATCATTGTTGAGTCTGCCAGATCCTCTCTTCATGCTCTCCCTGGTGAAACACCAAGGAGATACATTCGATGGACAGGAAACTCCATCATGGGTCCCCAGTTGGCATATCAACAGCTATGCGCCGCGGCTAATCCGAGAACATTATGTCGGCCCTCGCTATCAAGCTAGTGGGGAGACCACTCCCCACTTCACTATCAAGGGCAAGCAAATCGCCGTCCACGGAGTCTGCGTAGACTCGGTTGACTGGCAATCCGATATTTTCGATGTCAGGAATAATGATACGATCATGATGTCTGTATGGAAGCAAATCACAAGAACAGATCAGGGAAGAAACAACTCGGAGACAGACTTTCTTAAACGTTTTTGTTTTACCATGTGCGCTGACAGTACATCAGAGCGGATGGGCAGAAATTGGTTTAGCCATAGAACCACAGATGAGGAACTAGAAAACTGCCTCTCCTACCTTCGAAGTGTGGATATTGAAGGTGAGGCAGTCGATTCGCTCAGTACTAAGTATCCGGGAGGGGACAAGAGTATATTTTTAGAAGACCAAGGGTGGTACCGCTCTCAACGACGCTTTTTCATCAGCAACAAAGGATTTTTCGGGCTTGGTCCAGAGGTAGCACTTGCTGGTGACAAAATCTGCGTCTTTTTTGGAAGTCGAGTTCCATTTGTATTACGGCCTGTGCCAGAGAGCGGCAAGTATCGTCTTTGCGGAGATTGTTATTTCGATGAATGGATGTATGGTAAGGTAGTGGATATGGTGGAGGCAGGATTGCTTCAGGAAGAGACCTTCACGTTAGTGTAGCTGCAAGGAAATCAATGTCAATTTTGGCTGCTGAAGTGTCGACCCTGAAGGTGTGAGAAATTGACAAGTAAATTGTTAGATCGTTGTTCGTCACTCTTACTAGTGCTGTGGTCTTGATGATGGCTCCTCGGCGCAAGCCTAGCTACGAAAAGCGTGGATCATATCGATCAATTCTGGAAAGGTAACGAATACGCAAGAAGATTTTGGATACAGAAATCACAACGTGAAGATATTCCGAAACAACGCGCATCGAATCTCCGACGAACCCCCCACAAGAAAGCCTCACATCCAATGACTCAACATCGCATGAACAAAAGCTTACACCCGCAGCCTTAGACTTGCCCTCCATTCTCACCCTGCACGAAGACAACTTGGACAGCAGAGAAAGCAGCAGTGACCGCAAATATATCGGTCCGCTTGGCTGAAGTGAAAAGGGCCAGACAGAAAGAAATCAGCACGTTGAACGCGGCGATGATCCCCAGGCGTGCTTTCATAGGGTGGACGTGATATAAAATCACGATAGACAGTATCGGCAGAAGGGAAGCCAGAGCAGTCGTAACCAGGAGGGTGATTCGGCGCAAGGTACCCTCTCCGTACCAGACCAGGCCGGAAACCTGTGAGGGCTTGCGGTTCTTACCGAACCCCCATTTGAACCATTTGGACAGGCCGTGGTCAGTAAGCAGATCCGAGAACATGTCCTCCTTTTCGCGCGGGAGGAGGGTGATTATGTCCGGTGCGTGGCCTTTTGGTTGGTGAATGTTCCCCCAAACTTCGGCGTCAAGTCCATCTAGTGCGAAGGGACCCATTTCCTTAGATGCGATGAACTTTTGGATATAGTTCAGGTCCGACTTCGTAGGTGGCTGCATTGGAAGAATGTGGGACTGCTGGATCAATGCGGTATCTTGGCCGAATTAGCCCTCGATGATTTATTTTGGGTTGTGGTGCTTGCTCACTGTATCTCTCAAGTTTCTCTCGGGCGCTCAACAATAAACTCAGTTGAGTGTTGTCTCCTTCAACTGCGGACCTGTTCAAGAAGAACCAGTCTCTTGCATAAAATCTCTCGTATCCCTCACGTTTGCTGTCCATGTCTTGGGTTTCCTTCAGCTGGTTTTCAATTTCCACCAATTCAGCCTGGAGATGTAGGAGATTCAACTTGTTGAGGAAAGCGAACCGGCGGAATACAGCTACCTCTGGTGCAAGTCCCATCCGCTCTGCCAGCTTTGGATAACCAGGTGGTACGCTGTTTGTTGGCGAAGGCTCCGGATGTGGTGTTGAGCGCTCATTCGGCTGACTGCTGCTGACTGTGCAGCTTGAAACATCTTCAACTGCGGTATCGGTTGTGTTGTGTGAGCTGGGTAGGTTCTCGAGCGATATGTTAGATCTTGAGTTCATGGTAATGGAACAAAGAAGGGTGATGAGGCTGTTCTGGTAATACAGGCGGCTGTCGATTAAATTAGTAACTTCTCAGAACTCACAGCCTCAAGAAAAGGGTTGGATATGGTATGCCTTGCGAAATGTGGCATTAGGCGGAGCGATAGAACATGCAGCCTCAAAGTACGCCTCGTCGAATGCAGCATCTCGTGGCTCTCTCTGACGGGCGTTCCCTGATCACAGATGCACAGCATAGCCCGGACAGTAAGAACTCCCAACAAGCCCCAAATGTTGTCCTGCAGAAATTCAGGCAGTAGAGTCTTTTCGGATGCCGCAAATCTAGAAGACATTCGGTGAGAAGTCTACCAAAAACAGTGCTGGGTAGAGAACTCGTCTCAGAACTTGTTCGGGAAGTTTATTCACTTCACTGATATGACCAAGCTGCATGTTCAGGCTCGAATCCCTGGTTGACACGTGTAGGTGCGTTGTCAAATGATCTAAGTTGAAGTTAACATGTTGAAGCTGGTAGGTGAGCATATGCACACCTGCATAACGGTGCAGTTCGTCTGACACCAACATATAACGCCATCAGGGCTGTATCCACATCTGATGGCCCAGATAGACCAAAAGTACCTCGCAGGCCTTACTGAGGCACTTGGAAGCTGCTGAGGCCGGGGAATCGCAGGCGTTTACGAGAAAGATTATCGAGACGTAAGGAGGGGATACGAGGGTGAGGCGGGAAGACCACGTACGCCCTTGCGCAATTGGAATAAGCGGGTGTAGCGTGCTGTTGGGAGCTGCATAATGACTGGGGGGTTGGGCGATCCCATACATACAAGCCGGCGGGAAATCCGGTCTTGCATTTCCGCGCTTAACCGGATGCCGTGAGATAACCATCGTCGTCCTGGCTGTTCGAGCGGCAAATGCTGGCAGACGGTGAAACCGATAAACATATCGCAGGAGAACAAATAAAATTTAGCTTTCGACCATGGAGAATTTGCAGAATTGCTGGAGTCCTGTGTGCTCGGTTCCCATACAGCTCTGCCTCGGGAACTTTGGTGTCATGCCAAGGACGTACGGGAGAAGAGTGCCAACGCTTTACGTTACATACCTTAGTTGAAAGGGCCAATAAATCTAGGTTTCATCCTTGATAATTTACACTCACTCTCAAGTTTGCGAAGCTGTGAATGGATCAGAGTGGTGGGAGTTTCTCGTTGGGACGAGGTAGTTAGGCACAAAGTTCGCGCCCGGAGCACAGGCTTCCGGGAAAAAGCAAGGGGCTAGCAACAGCCAATCAGTCGACATAGCTCATATGTCTGTTGCATTCACATACTTATCTGCGCAAATTCAGCCTCGTCATCAACTCCATAGCCCTACTATGATGACCGTACCATCCACAACGTCCCCATATCCCTAGGCTTCTGGAATATTCCCGTTACGCTTTTCGACCACCTGCCATGTGCTTTGGGTTTGCGCTTCCCTTCCAGCGGCAACGGAAACGACCCAAGGTGCGCAATATGTCGCATACATGTCGATGCGATCACCACTCTACGAACATGATCCGCTAACAACCGAACAGCGAGGACACTTAACTCTGGACGAAGACCCTGTAGTACCAATAGCCGTATACCTTCGAACAGAGAAACGCAAACCATCACGAATAGCAATGCTGTGGAGCCCAGCAGACAACGCGGACGTCAACCTTGTCTCGAACAAACTAGTCAGGGATGTGTTGGGCATGCACATACACCAGTCTTCTGAGAAAGACTCAGCTCTCGTCCTCTTCCGAGGTCAAACGGTGGAGACCAAAGGTTTCATCGATGTTGATTGGGGAGTGGAGAAATCGAGGTCCAGGAGCGTATATCAGACGCGCTTTTTGGTTACATCAGAAGTCGATCCACCCTTCGATTTTGTGCTGGGACGGAAATTTGCCATCGCATACGGGCTTTCTGATCGGTGAAATCATATCTCCACACGACCTGACACTCATACGTTACCGGGTCGCGGATGCAACATGCTCTTATCCTCATCAGCACCGTGGGTTACACCCTTCTTGTCAGGATTTCGGCCACGAGAGTATATGACACACTGGCCTTCCACTACCAATAGCTTTTTAAACGCGTCCAGTCTTTTGGTTGTTTTTTTTGGAATATTTTGTTCATTTGGTATTGACTCACTTTTTTTTTCTTGCTTTTTGTCTATTGTGAAGCTCCACCAAAGTCGAGGATGTTGAGCATAACGAGAGTCGGAGCCAGGAAGTAGTGTGTATAGATATGGGAGCCCGGGGAAGTTGGTGAGGGTGGCAATATCGACACACAAACTAGGGGTAGCACCTGGAATTTCCTCCGCTGGTCAACTTACAGACTCCAACTTGACTACCTCGGATCAAGCGCGTGTCGTAAACAATTTTCTGCCCCGACTCTGGTTGCTTGCTATGGATGTTTGCAGCTTTGATTATTCAACGATTGCAATACCATAATCTCTCATGTCCCACAACAGTAGAAAGACCTTATGACCGGGCTCAGCTGATATCCATCGGGCGTCTGCAACAGCAGTGAGACAGGCGAAGGGGTTGCCTTAGCTCAGCCCTTTTATGGTATGACAAGCAAATTAAGTGCAAACACATCCATGGGAGGTGGCGATTGGCGATTAGATTCCGGGGGGTCCCTGTGTGTGCATTTTCGGATTCGGGCTCTGAAAGGTATAATTGGGCAGCCTTTATTAGGAGCACAACGTTAGTTGATTTCACAACGCTAGAACAAGTCTAGGAAGGCAGCCTAACCGCGGCTATAATCAAGTTTCCCCGTTGTTCAACGGAGGACTACGGCATACCTCATGTGAGACCCTCTGTTTCTTCTATCCGCCTGTTTTTTTCACTTTCTTGATATCAATGTAGAAATAACCATCCGTCAAACAAATTCATATAACTCCTGTTCTTCCGATACTGTTAGTGCATTTAGAAGCCACCTCTGTTATCCATAGCAGCATGATTGATATGACCCCACGGAAGCAATCAATTCTAACTTATCGATCTACTTACCATCTTTACTGTTCAGTAGACTAGTCTGTAGTATAGAAGGCCGCGGTAAGTTTGGTAGCGAGAGCGAGACCAGGCGGAAGCCAAGCTGTTCTTGGTTAAGCGACACCTAACGAAGAGTGGTGGGTAAATCTTATTTAATCCTCAATTCACAGACTTTTGCACTACTCACTATTGAAACTCACCCAAAAATAGCTGTGGACGGTGGGCGTCGGCATCACGATCTCGCGATTCAAAGAGCTCGTCGAAACCCGCCACCCAACGACATGACTACTACCCACAGAAATTCCCTGCAGCCCCTTTCTGACATGGTGGCTGTGCCCCCCAGGCATCACATCAGCATCATCAACATCATTACCAATCATCGGACGACCGTACCGCCTCTACTGTGCCGTTCTCCTACAGAACTCCTTCATCGATTGCCCAGTTTCGGGATCGCGGTGAAAGAAAACGAAACCGAAAAGCGAGTCATTTGCGCACAAGCCTCTTCTGAGACCAGTAGGTAGCGCATGCTCCGGTCCGATCCGAAGGCCCCAAAATACTTTAAATGAACCTTTTGCCCCTTGCATCCGGCACTCTCATGGGAACCCAAATGCCAACTGGCCCCCTTCATCTCATCCGAACTCGACTTTCTTTCTCAACACCAGCTAAACATTAGACTCTCTGGAAGAAAAGGCAAAACGGTCCTACCAACGACGCTTGGGCCATATGGAATTACAGTCTCCACATGCAGTAGATCAAAGAGCAAGGATCAACTCCGAAACTCGTTGGATATCTATGCTAGAGGGCGTACGTGCGGAAGCCATCGGTATGCGCCACAGGGATATCTCCAAGCTATGGTTCAGCAAATAAAAACGGGTCTACCGTGACGATAGGCAACAGCATCACGTCTCAGAACCTCATCACAGGACAAGGGTATGAACAGGCAGCTATTCGGATGAGTCACACAGCAGTATATCACGGACGTCTTTTCTTTGTACGTGGCTGACTGATGCAAAAATTCTAGAACCAGCAGGAATGCATTGCCTCATCCCTCGTCCTTTCACCCGCAACCGACATTTCCTCCCTCACACACCAGCGTAGCGCATTGGAACCCCAAAATGAATGAAAGCTGCCATCGCCACCCAACACCGTTCCGAAGGAGACTGCTCCGCCTTTTAGACCTATCTGAGAACTCCTGTGCTTTTGGTGGAATGGAACGTAAACACCACCTAACCAAATCAACCCCGTATCCCAGCAACACGGCTCCCGACCTTTGTTGCAAATGTTGAAAGCCTAGAAAGGCAACTCCCCCACCCTCTTCCCGGTCTTTCTGAACCCTTTCGAAACACGGATAGAAAACTGATGAAGAGAAAAAGAAACAAGGAAACCAGTAACTGTCAGAGAGGATGACACAGCTGAGCGAACGACTGCGAGACATGAAAAACTCAAGCAAGCGGTATCGCAAGGTGTGAACAAAGAGGACAGGGAAACTGCTCGAAAGCATCTCACAACAACACTCCATACGGTATTGGTCATGATGGACGCCAGACTGAAGGTCGATATGGATCTTCTTTGCGACGTTGGCCGAGATCAGGAAGACTTCGCCGGCCGCGAGTTGCTCTGGGTGGTGGCAGGATTTCCTCCCTGTGGTGTGGTTCCGCCGATAGCGTCCTTCGCCCTCAGCTGATTCCTCAGGGCGCTCTGGTCGGCTTTACGGTCGATGGACGACTGGAAGGTCGATGGCCCTTCAGTGAAATCATTAGCCTCATACACCTTCGAGTAACTTCAGGCGAGGGATTCACTAATGTCAGGTTCAGGAGGCTTGTAGACCTTACGACCCGCAGCAGCGCAGTATCTTTCCCTCAGTCCCAGTCTGTTGATATCATCAACACAAAATACCACGTCGGCAATCAGCGTTTTCATGACCACGTGGGTCGTGTCGTGGAACTTCGGACGGAAGAAAATCGCCTTCCACTTCCTGTCCTCATTCACACCACTCCAGCGGATATTGACCTCACCGAGACCGGCACGGATGTGAGACCTGTCGACATTCTCGAGCGTTGAGTTGTACGTTATGCCAAAGCAGCGTGGCAAGAGCTTCGCCCCTAAACGACTCCAAGGTGACCGCTTGCGGCGGCTGAGCGGGATGCCAAGGCGCTCTACTGTCTCCAAGGTGATGAAGTTGGTGCCGGTATTGTTGCAGGGGTCAAACAAGGCACCAGCGTACATTAAGCCGTCGTCAACTCCACTGTAGGAGCCAGATTGCCGCTCGATCCTAATATCCCTGCAGTAGTCTTCCGCGTCCAGATCTGAGCCACACCGGAAGCGTTGTTGATCCGCATCGTCCTCCTCTTGCCTTTCACTGGCACCTGCAACGGATATTGAGAGGTAACCCACCGTATCAGGCGCACCGTATAGATGGCCTGACGATCCTCCATTTGGAACCGACGTATTGACCTCAGAGGGCTTCCTTTGAGAACGGATTGCCCCGTTTACTCTGCCTTCAGTACCTTTGTGGAATGTCGCCCCATCGCGGGGATGGACTGGCTCGAAAAGGTCTGGGGTAGGACGGAGTTGCTTAGAGACAGCCGGCAGCTGGGGAGGTTCGCGCAGCGCAAAAGTAGGGGCGGGCTGTTGCGCCGACAGCGGTATACGAGGACTCTCAGTGCTTGGAGGCGATGATTCGAGAGAAAATGAGCAACACCCCGACAGATTTGGCAGCGATGCCGATGGTCTTGACAGATGCAGATGGGGTTTCGCCTTTCGAGAGGGTTGAAGAGATGGATGATGGAATTCCTGTGGTCGAAGCGCAGGTGCCTCGGCCGAAGATGACGCCGGCGATGCATCGGCAATTTGAGGAAAAACAGGGTATGACGGGAGAGTTACCTCAGGCGACGAGGACAGTACAGGACACATAGAAGATGGAGGCCCTGAGTTCAAGGATGTAGATGGTGGTGGAACGTGGTATGGACGAGGCGATTGACTGGGGAGCGTGGGACTCGAGGTCTCGCACAACCGCGGAACGGAAGCATCGCAAGCTCCCGGCATGGAGCTACTCCGATCAGGCAAAGGAGGAGACATGAAACGATGATGAGCGTTTCCAAGGAGTGTGGTGGGCCTGCGTCGTCAGGACAGAAACGAGGTGCTCACTCGTGCGTGGTGCTGAGCAATGTTCATGTCCAGTCGGCGTTGACGTCGCAAAGTAACTGCTCCAGGTAGGCGGTTGACCTGGAGTCGCGAAAGAAAAGACAAATGCACACAAAGCCTGTGCTGCTACTGTGGGACAAAAGGTTGTGAAGATGGGATGCAGGAAGAAACACGTTCCAGGATGATAGAGCTCTATTTCATCAGGCATGAGTTGGACGGGACCTACAGTCACAACCTTGAACATCCGCCAGCCCGTCGCCTGCGAGATCGGCTTCCGTTAACCCCCTCCCTGCACGGCGGGCATTAGCACCGGGAATGGTCAGCCTCATCTCCTGCCAGACGACGGTATACAAGGTGGTATACCACAGCCGACCGCTAACTTAAGAATTACGAGTCCCTGAAAACAAGAGTTCTGTTCCGTATTCTCATAGTATAATAGGTTAAGACACCACCGTGTGTAGGGAGAAAGGAACTCCACGCTAGCATTTCATTGTCGTACCCCTCTGTACATGCAAATTCGGGAAGCATTGACAGTCTTCCATAATGCGGAAGGCGGCGGCTGAGATATGCTCACAAACGGATGCAACATTCGCCTTTGTAGCCAGAGATTTAAAGACAATTAAGCTCACCTAAGTATGTTAAAAACAAGCGACAATTTTTCACGGTGGTACAGTCTTCTACAGTCGCTCAGCCTCACGTACTCAGCGTGTATTATTACGTCTGACGCGTGCCACCTCGATCTGCACATGCGAGCCCGAACCCTGCAAGAAAGCTCCATGCCCAGCACACCCGCCCCTTTTTCAATGCCACGATGAGGGGCTGGCCACTCTTTGGCTTCGTGGCAGGTCTTCTGTAGCATAGCCTCGTCACACAGGCTCTGCCTACCGTTTTCCCGCACACGCTGATCTACTGCCTGAACCTTTGCTCATTGCACGTCCTGGCCCGACTTGGCCCGACTCGTCCGGATCCCTACCAACAAAGCCCAATTACCGCAGCTTTCGCCGTTGCTGTACCGGCAGCATCCCTGCTCCTGCACGCGCTGCCCGGCTCCTACACGCGCTGCCCGGCTCCTGCACGCGCTACTCGTTTAGGGCTCGGCAGAGGCACCAGCATCCTCTACTCAATGCACGCCGGGGACCACCCTTATCAACGCTTCCCCGGGCATGTCGTAGTAGCGTTCACGTTCACTCCTTCGGCCTCCATCACTGTCTGTTCCATCAAGTGTGCCCGTGCATGAGCATCAGTGGACCACCGGTCTATCGCAACGTCCAGCGCCATGCACTGCGCAAACCCTCAAATCGCTCCAATAGCGGTCCCGGCAGGCGTACCGGTTTCAAATTGGGTCGCTGGCAAGCACTAGATCGAAGTTGAGTGCTTTCGCTGACTGGCACAGCGCCAGCGGGTAACGGATCGCCCTTTGTTGGATGAAAAAAAGAGCACGGCGCCGCACTGATTTTCAGTGCGAATGAGTTGTCTCATAATCCAACACCCTTTGATCGCCGCTCCGCCCAAGGCCAGCAGTGCCGCCCTGCAAACGATTCATTGCTCCATCTTTGCGCTAGCCGCCGTCCGGGGGCGCTTCGTCACCACCACTCACCCATCGCATGACGTATTTGTGCTGCGAGAGCTTGTTGTTTGGACTCGACGTAGCTGACGGCAAGAGTGGCGCGAGTCAGGTCGTAAACAGTGTAAACAAATCTGGGGAAACCCCTGCGCGCACATGAGGGGGCGGTGTTTGAGTGAAGATGTGACGCAGCGGTTCCTGCTGCCAGCGCTCGGGAAACCCCTACCATTGCGGGCACATTCGGTGACTCGCCCCGATAGGCAAGGATCGTGGCTGGGATGCTGTACAGAGGGCCCGGCGTGACGCTGAGGGAGGGTGGCAGACATTGACATCAATTGGCAGGGCGGGCGCCATTCTACGTTTCCAGAGGCCGATGTGGCGCTGGGAGAGGGGGGCCAGATGTTGACAGCACACCTTTGATGCCTGTCTGCCTTGAGTACGCCTATGGCTGCAGTCGCACGACGCAGAAAGGTTTCTGTCATTTTCGATTTTGCCTGTATGCGGCAAACGCTGATCACTTACTATCTTGGATGCTGTGTCGTCCTGCCCAGCTCAGACACGTACATACGCCGCTCGGCCCGCAGTGTCTTATGACGTGCCGTAGCGAGAGCTATCCTTTTGTTTCCAATCTTGTTTGGCCCAGGAGTTAGGACATCCTTGTAGGATTAACACACGGCGGGACGCCCGAACGGGTCGTCTGGCAAGGGAGCAAGATTGTACAAAGGGCGGATAGCTCGCGGCTTGCAGAGGTGAACATCCGCCACGCGGCTCAGGGCTCGAACTCCAACCATTCACCAAACGGATCCCTTCAACGACTATGACTCAACGGCCATATATTATTGAATGTCCAACCTCACCTGAAACGCGCTGCTCAAGGAATATGCGAGAGCAAAAGTCTTGCTTTTAGAAGGGGGAGACAAGCCGCCTTAAATGAGAAAAAGAAAGGAGAAAATCGTTGCAGCAGCGAGCGGAAGTCGAGATGTGCCCCGCCACTGAAGCTCGGCATCCGCGCTACCTAGGTATGTACGCGCAGACGAGCACCTCCAACTCAGATCCGCACCATCCAGCCCTGTGTCTAAAACAATACTGCGCTGAATCTCCAGACGGATACGGTGGGCTGAGGAACCCGAATTCGTACGTCGTAGGTATGCAGGCCAGATCCTTGCCAGCACACGTATGGATTTTCAAGCGTCTGAGCGACTGAATTTTGGTAAATCGCTAGGTATGTAATTAGCGCTGTAGGTAATGCTAACATTAGCTTTAAATATTGTATTGAACTATAAACGTAGATTAGAGTTAGTTAATATCTCTTACTTTTAACCACTCTTTATATTTTTCCTTTCTTTCCTTCTTTTACCTCTTATCTCCGCCTCTCGCCTTCACTTTTACTTTGAAATTCGTCTTTACCTTTTGTCGCTATATCTTCGCCTTTACCTGCGTGTTAGGGCACGACTTAACCAGCTTCCCATTAGCTGTACTAATCGCTCGCCGCCACACTGTCAAACAAAAAGGATTACTAGAACGATTATATAGGCTCTAATCTTTCATTCATATCTGGAGGCTTTTCTTTCAACAGGTTTTGGGGCGCGACACTTAATTGCATGGAACGGTTTGAGCTAGGATGATGCTAGGTAGTTGAAATAGAGGGGGAAACGGGTCATATGACGCACGCGTGCTTGTGACGGCGGGCGTGTTCAACGTTCTTAGTAAGGATAGTGAGCTTTAAATGCAGTCACCGCTTAACACGCTTGACTTGAAACTTTCGCCACTACTCGTGCCAAGTTAGCACCTAAATATCATGACCGCGGTGTTGTCACTCCCCGATTCAATGACACTTGAAGAAATCCCGATGTGGTACCATTGATCCAGGCTCAAATCAGGAAGCATAAAGAATTTTACAACAGATACAATTTAAAAGTACGCCTACCCGGCTTGAGCTGTGAGGATCCGCACGCCCGACCAATACTGCCGAAAAGAAAAGAAAAGAATCCCGCCGCACAACATGAGGGCTAAGTGGAATGCGCAACAACCCACACCTCAATCAAACCACCCACCCATCCACGTAACCCACCACAATCCATCCCAACTCCACCCGCCCAACCTCCCCCCCTCACCCCAAAAATCACCCCCTCAAGAACGTCCATTCCTCTCCCTCCACACGCCCCCAAACTCGCCCGCAACCTGACTCATCACGCTCCCCCTCCGCCCCACCATCTCATCCCCCCCATACCCGCCCTCATCCTCCTCCTCATCCCCCGCCACCACCAACGCCAGCACCTCATGCCCCATCGCGCTCCCCACCAACGCGCCCGACACGGCCCACAACACCGCCACGCGCACCAAATCCTCGACCCCAAACCCGAGCCCCAAGCCCGCCGTCAAGCCCATCAGCAGGCCCGCGGCCAGCAAGACGTCTTGGTGGGCGTCGCCCTTGGCGCGGCGGTGGTGGTAGAGGCCCGAGGCGGCGAGGGCGTAAATGACGCAGGAAGCATAGAACATGGGGCGGGGGATTTCGGTGATGAAGTGCGAGGGTTGGTGGTTGGGGTGGTTGCAGGGCATGCGGGAGAGGTCGAGGAGGTGGGCGAGCCAGGCCGGGTGGCGGTAGAGGGAGATGAGGAGGGCGGAGCAGAGGGTGGCGGTGCTGGTGGTGATGGTGGTGAGGAGCGAGGTGGCGGTTGCTTCCGAGCTGGTTGACGACTCGAGGTCCGAGAGGGAGGCGGCGGCGGGCGGCGGCGGGGCGGGGAAGGAGGTGAAGACGCCGGCGCCGGGTGTGGGCGGGGCGGCCGAGGCGTCGGTGGGGGCCAAGAGGGGGCGGAGTTCGCCTTTCTCGAGGTCGGAGCTGGATGACGGGGTAAGCGGGATGGAGGTGCTGGAGGAGGATGTGGTGTAGGACTTACGGCTCCATGTCTCTTGGAGAGGTCATGATCGGGTGCTGTTTATTAGGAGTGTTGTGTGTTGGTGGTATGGAAAGTTTCCGGGAGTGGCCGCGGTAGAGGGACGAGTAGGGTCGATCTAATGCACGGTTAGCGGGTAGCATGGATCATTGCGACAGTTTGTTTCACGTACTCAAAGGTCCCGGCTGTGCTTGAATTGCACCTGTTTCTTTGACAGACTCTTGTCGTGGAGTTGATTAGTGTTTGTGTTCGAAGGTCCTGAAGATAGGAGAAGGCCGGGTTGGGAAATAGGGGTTCTGCAGTAATCTCCGTTTGGGCATTGGTTCGGTTGGCGAGCAAATCCGAGTTAAATGGGGTTGGAGATCCGTCCCCCACAACAAGCGCCCCGGCATTGCTCCGACAAGTGAGTTTGAAAGTGAGACAGGGTGGAATTGTTGTTTGTAGTGGGTGTCTTAAAGGCCCGATAGCAATGATTAGACGTATTGTCCAAGCTCCTCGGTGCGATTGCACATCGACAAACCTATATACCGGGCTATCGTTATACTAGAATGAAATTGTTACTGTACGAGGACCGAGCTCAGCAGAATACGATAGGGCTGTGACGCGGTACTCCCATCTCGACCCGGTTAGATACGAGACCATTTGCCACGTCAGGGGTGGAGAACATCTGCACGAGGCCGCATCTAGTAATACTGTAGAACTTCGAACGTCTTCACTCAATAGGCGAAACGCACCCAGAAGCGAGACATCCAATGGCGTGTTTCTCGATTGATGGGAATTGTGGCCAAACATGACTTCTCCCATACCTATGAGACTCTATTGGATGGCTCGCGTCTAGGTGTGTCTCGCTTTTGGACGGGTGGCGGGCAACGTTGGAAGATAGATTGGTGCATCGTTCCAGTTATCTTTTGGTGTGACTGGTGCCAACGGTTGAGGCTGAAATGTCTCACTAGAATTTGCACGGACCTGAACACGCCGTTGAACCGTTCTGGACCAGCTTTTCAGCTTGAATCCTTTTATCTGGCCACTGGTCAATCATTCCACGTGGTCGTTGTGCACAGTGTCCTGAAGGTTGACGAGCATTGATGGACTCTCCGAGATTATGGGGGTGTTTGGATTTCGTAAGTCTTGACTGTGTACGGCGAACGCTCCTAAGGGTTGGCATGGGCAGTCTCGACATACACCCAACACGCCCTACAATGAGTTGGCAGTTCGCTGGTTTTTGCCAGGTTTGCCGACAGCGTTCGCCTACTGCTTGCGCAGGTTGTTGCAATCATGCTCACCCTAAAAACAAGTTGACGGATTCAAATCATTTCCCGAGATACCCATTCGTCTTAATTTCGTCGACCTGTTCTTGTGGTTCTTGTTCTTTGGTGAAAATTGAAAGCCTAGGGCCCGAGGCGTAGAGATGGGATGGGGGCCAATGCATGGATGGCTGTTGCCCGCTGCGCGTCTCGGTCGAGGTTTTTGACGCTGAAAATGGAGCAATCGCCTGAAAAATGCCGAGCAAACTGCTGATGGTGAGGTAGGTCACAGGTGAGAGGTTGAAGTGTGGAGATGGCGGCGGCGTCGGAAGAGGACCGAGCGTTGAGTCAGCGGTGTCACCTAAACTCCGTCACCGTTCCGTCGCCGCCTGGCTCGAGTCACATTTCACCATCTGTATATTCTATCACGCTTCGCAAACGATCTGCCAATCCACTCCCACATTGCTGCGTCTTCGTCCACATTGCGCACCGTACTCGCTCTTCACACTACAAGAAACATCCATTTCACCCCGCCATCTCACTACCATTACCATAACCCATGGCAGACACGGACGATGAACGCGAAGAAGAACTCTCGTCGATTGCAGCCATCTTCCCCGAGCTAACGCTAGACCCGGCGAGCGCTTTCAAAGCCTCCATCGACCTCCCCGTCGCGCCCTCCGCTCCACTCGCCGTTACGTTTCCGCCCGTCGATGGCGCGCCACCTGCCTCTCTCCCGACACCTCCGACCTCCGACAACGAGGGTCCTCCAGGATTGAAAGCTCCTGTTCAGGAGATCCACCGCCTCTCCCACCTCCCGCCGCTGCGATTGCAGGTAACACTGCCCGACGGCTATCCCGCGGACAAGCCGCCGCAGTTCGACCTCTCGACGTCGCCCAAATGGTTGCCCGACACCACACTGCAGAAACTGGTGGACGAGGGTCCCGCGCTGTGGGAGGAGTACGGCCACGGCCAGATCGTCTTTGCCTTCATAGACTTCCTACAGCAAGCCGCCGAGCGGTGCTTCGACCTGACGGGCGACGCGGGCGCCGTCATCGAGGTCTCGGACGCCATCAAGATCCCCTTGCTGGACTACGACATCAAAACCAAGCGCGAGAAGTTTGAGCAGGAGACGTTTGACTGCGGCGTGTGTTTGGAGCCGAAGAAGGGCTCCGTGTGCTACAGGCTGCTGCGCTGCGGGCACGTCTTCTGCGTCGCCTGCCTGCAGGACTTCTACACCAACTGCATCAAGGAGGGCGACGTCACGAGTGTCAAATGTTTGGACCCGGACTGCGGGAAGAAGGAGGACCGGACAGCGCGCAAGAAGAGGTCGGAGCGGACGCTCAGCCCGGGCGAGCTGCTGCAGATCCCCATCGAGCAGGAGCTGGTCAAGCGCTACGTCGAGATGAAGCGCAAGAAGAAGCTGGAGTCGGACAAAGACACCGTCTACTGCCCGCGCAAGTGGTGCCAGGGCCCCGCGCGCTCGAAAAAGTACCCCAAAATCACCGACCTTTCGCAGCTCGTCGACTCGGACTCGGAATCCGAGGATGAGTCCAAGGGCGGCAACCCGCCACGCGACCGGGTCGAGGAGCAGATGCGCGGCTCCAAGTCGGGCGACCGGCTCGCCGTGTGCGAGGACTGCGAGTACGCCTTCTGCCGCGTGTGCCTGGCGGGGTGGCATGGCGAGTTCGTGCGCTGCTACCCGCGCAACGCGACAGAGTTGACCGAGGAGGAACAAGCGTCGTACGACTACCTGCGATTGCACACGTCGCAATGCCCGACGTGCTCGTCGCCGTGTCAGAAGACGCACGGCTGCAACCACATGTGCTGCTTCCAGTGCCGCTCGCACTTCTGCTACCTGTGCGGCGCCTGGCTCGACGTCGGCAACCCCTACCAGCACTTCAACAACAAGAAGCTGTCATGCTTCATGCGCCTCTGGGAGCTCGAGGAGGGCGACGAGGGCGGCCCCGACGGCAATGTCCGGTTTGAAGGCGGCCGCGGCTGGGAAGCCGCCATCGCCGCCGCGAACGAGGCGGACGCGCAGCACGCTGAAATCGCCATCAACGCCATCCCGAACCACCCCTTCCAGAACGCCGAGCACGACGGCGATGGAAACGACGGGGCCTTGCTCCCCGCCGCCCCTATGCCTCCCCGCGCAGACGCCGACCCGCCCCTCGTCCTCGCTATGAACCAACTCCGGCTCGGCGAACCACCCCACCACCAGCAACAGCCGCCCGACGTCGCCATCCAAATCGTCCGGAACAACCACCACCACGCGGCTCCTGCTGCAGCACCGCTGGCGGCGGCGCCCCCGCAAAATCGCCCTCATCCGCCGCGGCAGCCCCAACAGCCCCAACAACGCCGCGCCCCGCAACCGAACAACCGCAACAACGCCAACCAACAAGCCCCAGCAGCAGCTCGACGCGCCCCGCGCGCCGCCCCCCTCCCCGCCGGCGGCGCCGAGGCCGACGGCGGGCGCGGCCGGCACGTGCGGTGGCGGGGTAATGCGCGGGTGGACGTGGCTGGAGCGGGAGGAGGAGCGGTGGGGCAGGACGACGCGCTGCAGCGGTTTTTGGCGGCGGCGCAGGCGGATGAGGAGGATGGGTGGGATAGCGATGAGCTGGATGGGGAGTGGGAGATTCCGGAGCGGTGACTGCCTGCGGTGAAGAGGTGAAAGCTCTGTGGGGGATGAGGATGGGGAGGTGTGTGTGTGTGTGTGTTGGATGGTTGAGGTGGTGCGCCTCGCCGCTACCCGCCCGTTTACCTCTACGATGGCGGGGGAAAGATTTTGTTACTGATTTTGCTGCATTGCGTGGAGTTTTTCTTTCTTATTCTTCTTTCTCAGGGAATGGAAAATGGGCTGTGGGCAATGACCCGTTATAAGGCGTTCCTTTGGTGATGCGATGGATTAGCGACGGTGGGATAGGGAACCCCCTAAAGTTTTATTTATTCTAAATTTCTCTTCTACATTTTATTTCAGTTTCGAAAGGGGAAGGCTCCCATATGAGCAATGTACAGCACACATAGTTGATAAAAGACCAAAAGTCATGTCTCGTCAATGCCGTCGTCCTGTCTTGGATTCTGTGCAAGTCACCCGGCGATTAGAACCACCCAAGCCCCAACGTCTAGGATCAAGACGGTCCTACTCCAGCCGGATGGATATAAATAGTAAGATGGGGGCTGACATTGAAAATAGTGGTATCAATAGCGAAGAACACTATGCGAAACAAGAAATAAGGGGAACCCCCCATCATCCACCCTTCCCCAACCCCAGCCCCTTCCCCTTCCTCGTCTCCGGCGTATGCACCAGCTTCAACCCCCCGCCACTCCCCCCACCACCACCACCAAAGCCCTCCCTCCGCCGATCAAACGGATTGTCCTCAAACCCGGTCATGGCCGTCGTCGTCATCATCGTCTTCGGCGTGCCAAACAACTGTTGCTTCGGCCTGGGCGTGAGCGTCATGCTCGTCCCCGTCGCCATCGTCGTCGGATCCTCGACCGGCGCGCCCGGCGCGAGCGGGTCGGTGCAGAAGATGGCGAGGAGCTTGTCGACGGTTTCACGGAGGTGGTCGATGTGGAGGTTGAGGGATGTGGTGGTGATATGGTTGCGCTTTTTGTTTTAAGGCTCAGCAAGGGAGAGAGAAGTTTATGGGGTTTTGGGGGAAAGGGGGGAGGAAAACTTACCATGGCGAAGACGGTGCCGCGGTAGGCTTGGTGGTAGACGAGCTTGTACTCTTCGTCTTTTGCTGCGTCTTCGGGGGAGATGGTGGCGTCTTCGGCGGCGGATGGGTAAGAGGAGGTGGCGACGTCAGAGGCCATGGAGCCCTTTCGTGGGCGGGATGGCTTCTTGCGCTGCTGGAGGCCGTACATGCGCATGCCGGCCATGACGAGGCGGGAGATGATGTCCTTGTTTCGGGACTCGGTGGTTGGTTCCTCGGTTGGGTCGGCGACGCTGGTGACGCGGGAGAGCGAGGAGCGCTTGCCCTGCTGCCCGTCGAGCAGGCCCTTGCGGGTCAGGGCTTGAGGGTCGATGCTCAGGCTTGGGGAGCGTGAGATTTTGCGGCCAGGTTTGATTCCTTCGGAAGATGTGGGCCGGCTGGGGGCGTCTCGGACGTGGTTCTGGGGATCGAATAGTTCTTGAAGGCCCATTGAGGAGGTCGAGCGTTTGTGTTGCAAAGGGAGGACTGGGCCGTTCACCTTGGATGCTGCGGCGGATATGCTTTCTCCGCCATGGCGGCGTGCTCTCTTGCGCCTTTCTGTTGCTTCGTCGAAGATGGACGAGACGCTCTGGCGCTTCCGCGTATTTGCTTCCTGTACTTCGGGTGGGTCGAACAGCGGTGGCAGAAACTCTGCACACACATCGTCCAATTCTGACTTGAAGGCTGGTAGCTGAGGCGAGAGAGGCGGAGTAGCAACGGCTGGCAGCTTGTGGAGAAGGTCGGAGGACAGAGGGAGCGCATTTATTCTTAGGTTGAGCTCTTCAGGAGATAGCGTATCCGTGCTTCCAGGTCCCGAGCCTGCAGCGTAAAATAGAATTTCTGTCAGGTTGGGACTTGGACTATCGCCATTTTCCCTCCTGGCTTCGGTCAGGATGCCAACGGGTGATTGCGCCGTGGCGGCCTGCCACCACGGTTCAACGTTCTTAGCCGTTTCATGGCCGCCGAGAAGAAGTGCACTGAACCAGTCCTGGGTTGCTTCCGACTGAGAATACACATCTAGAGGAGACCCGATAGCCAGGTGCAGAGGAACGCGGGCGACGTCAACCACGGCAACAAAGCGGAGCGAGACGAGGTCGAAAGATGGACCCACAGCACGCGTCGCGACCAGCTCGACTTCTGGAAAGTCTGATCAGCACCATTCAGAGAGCACAGACAGGGAAATAAACCTGGAATGGAGCCCCCGCCCGGAAGCTCAATGTCGCCCGCCCAGACATCCATGTGAGGGTGGGTGTGGGGTCGTTGTCTTGGCCTGATGGCCGGAGCGGCAGGATTCGGTTGACGCGCCGCGACGCGTCCGGACAGAGCTCACGATCACATGATTTTTTCCCTTGATCTTCACTCATTCAGAAGAATCGTGTTTCATGTATTGGACTATTCTATTCATTCAAGCTGCTGTGGTGCTACGACGATCTCCAGCGTTTCCAAAACTTCCACCCGCCTTTCGCCCCTCTTTCCCGCTTGCTTCCTATTCTCCACCAATACAGCGGCACACCGGCCAGAATGAAAGCCAACACTACCAGTGTCTGTATCGGCTCTGCAATGACTTCTCTGCTGACAAGAAACAGGCTGACGCAACAGAATATGGCTGGCGTCGTGATCCAAGTCTTGTACGGTCTTTCCAGCTCCGGTTCCCTGACCCTCAACACGATGAGTCCCAGCACAGTAAAGAAGTAAAACGTGTATCCGGCCACACCGTAAAAAGTTACAAGCGTGCTGAACTCGCCGACGATAATGTAAATGGCCGTTAGACTGGCGTTAAGGACCATGGCGTTGATGGGCGTGAAGAACATGCCGACGTCGTCGGAAATAGCTCGTGCAAAGCGTCCAGCTTGGCGGCCTCCTCTGCTTCCCAAACGCACGGCAGTGCGGTTGCCAATGCCAATTTTGCCGAAAAACTCGGGCAAGTAGCCTTCCTTGCCTGCGGCGTACACCAGTCTCCCGCTCGTGAATGTCGTGGCGTTCAATGCGCCGAAACAACTACCTCCCACGATGAGTGCGAGGATAAGAGAACCAATGGGTCCAAGCACTTGCGATCCAAACGCAACCGCGACGGTGTTGCTGGACTCTATCGTGGCCAGCGGGAGAACAAGGAAGTACGCGACATTGGCGAGAAGGTAGCTGAGGATGACGAGAGGGAGAGAAGTATGGATGACCCGCGGGAGATCGCGCGCTGGGTTCACGAACTCGCCAGTGACGTAATTAACCTGTTTCTCATCAGCATATAAAAAAGCTTGGGTTGCGAAGGACGTACGTTATCCCAGCCATCAAAGGCCCATAGCCCTCCGTACAAGGCGACAGCCAAGTTGGAGATGTTTTCATTCGTTCCTTCAAACCAGCCCTTGGCCTTCCAGTCGTCGCTGGCGTTTCCCTTCCATGACCAACCCGTACACGCAACGACGATCCCAGTGATGGTAACTCCGAGCAATCCAATAAATTTGAGAAACATGAAGAAGTCGGCACTCCGGGTGCCGAGCCTGGTGGAGACGCAATTGAGAAACGTCACCAGAATCAGGCCTCCCAGCGCAACACCCTTATTGAGCCAGAAGCTGATCTCCATGGCGTCGGGGCCAATGACGGCACGCACGCAGTACTCTCCGAAGATGATGGCGATGATGGCAGCCGACCCGGGCTTCAGGACCACGACGGCGCACCAGGTGAAGAGGAAACCGGCCCATTCTCCGAAGATCTTGGATAGATAGACCTGAGCACCTCCATTTAACGGGATGGCGCCGCCTAGCTCCGCATAGCTCGCCGCGCCAGTCCATGCCAACACACCCGCAACCACCCAGATTATCAGTGCAGCGCCTGGCGACCCGGCATTGGCGTTGACCTGGCTGGGAGACGAGAAGATGCCTGAGCCGATGATCAGGCCAATAACCAGCGACAGGCCGTTGAGGTAGGTAAGCGACTTGTGCTTCTCCAGCGACCCGCCATTGATGGCGTTGGATGTATCAAAGTCGGCAGTGGAGGGCTCGCCTAGGGCAGTGTATCCACCGGCGGTGGTGGACAAAGGAAAGAGGTTGGAGGCAAAGTCGAAGGCGGACGAGACCGAGTAGGAGCGGTTGCGACGGCCCAGACTGGCGGGATTCTGGTCGTTGAGCGGGTCCTCCTCGTCCAGCGACAGACGGCGCGAGGAGGCAGCGCCCGACTCGGAGGAGAGAGAGGACCTCCGGGAGTGTTGCGACGAAGAGGCAAGGGAGGCTAGCTCGAGCGAGTCGCGGAGGGGTTCGCGGGTCGAGAGGTTGGCGTAGCCGCCGTTTCGAGACATGGCGGGCTTGGAGGCGGAGGTCGGGGAAGGGGAGGACTAGCTATATCGCTGGCGACGCAGAGCCATGCTCGACGAGAGGAGGAAATGTCTGGCGCGTGGAGGGCAGGTTGCGCACTTGGCGCAGGGAGACTGTGACCGGTTGACGCGCCGAACCTAGTGAGGCCAGCGGACAGACCAACAGCCGCCCCGAGCTTGTTCTTTTAGATCCGCCTTCTTTGCCGTTGTCCGACAATCATGCTCCACTGACGTCCGTCCGCGCGCGCTGACAGCAGATGAAGAGCCTCAACGCGTTCGCTGCGGGCTTGCGGCGGCCCACGAGGCTGCTGCCCCCGCTGAACGCGCGCGCCGTCTTCCTCCGTACCGCTTTCACCTCTTCCGATCGGATCGACTTCCAGGCAATTGACAAGAAATGGCGACAGAGATGGGCAGACGCCGCTGCGAAGGCACCGTCCACTGCATCTACGGCCAGATCTACCGCCCTGGCCAGTCGTCCAAAGGCCTATGTTCTCCCAATGTTCCCGTACCCGTCCGGCACTCTCCATCTCGGTCATTTCCGCGTCTACACCATCTCCGACGTCCTCGCCCGCTTCAACCAGATGCGAGGCCACGATGTGATTCACCCGATGGGCTGGGATGCCTTTGGTCTCCCCGCTGAGAATGCAGCCATCGAAAGAGGAATTGACCCTGCGGAATGGACAATCTCCAACATTGCCAAGATGAAGGAGCAGCTGCAGGAAATGAACGGACATTGGGACTGGGATCGGGTATGTCGAGGTCTAGCGCACTTTCGTAGCTACATAGCTAATTCAAGTCGCGTCTATCTAGGAATTCATGACCTGTGATCCGTCCTTCTACAAGCACACCCAGCGTCTATTTCTTCTTCTGCACGAGCGCGGCTTAGCATACCAGGCAAATTCTCTCGTCAACTGGGACCCTGTCGAAAAAACGGTTCTCGCAAATGAGCAGGTCGATGTCAATGGTGTGTCATGGAGATCCGGCGCCCAGGTGGAGAAGATCCACCTCAAGCAATGGTTCCTGCGCATCACCGAGTTCAAGGAAGACCTGCTCAAGGATCTCGAGCTTCTGGCCAAGGAAAACCGCTGGCCGGAACGGGTCCTGTCCATGCAGAAGAATTGGATTGGAAAGTCCAAAGGATCCAAGCTTCACTTCAAGATCGAAAGCTCTGAAGGTGACAAGTCATGGCCTACCGTCGAAGTTTTCACTACCCGCGCGGATACGCTCTTTGGTGTTCAGTATATCGCCCTGTCTCTCAATCATCCGATTGTGCAGGAAATTGTCAAAACCAATCCTGACCTGAAGAGCTTCGTGGAAAAGGCCAGCAGCTTTCCTGCAGACTCGAAGGACGGGTTCCTTCTTCCCGGTCTACACGCCATCAACCCAGCTTCTTCTTTGCCCGATCAAAACACCTCAGTCCAGGATCCACTACCGATCTACGTGGCACCGTATGTTTTGGATGAATATGGATCAGGAGCGGTTATGGGCGTGCCGGGCCACGATATTCGAGATCGCTCTTTTTGGAAAAAGAATCAGGGAAACAAGCCAATCCGCGTAGTAATATGTCAAGATGGCCCATCGTTCCTCAACCCAAAGCAAAAGGTCGAGGCGTTTGTCCACAAGGGAATTCTCACCGAGGCGTGCGGTATTTTTGCTGGTCTCACTTCAGACGACGCCATTGACCGAATCGTCGAGAGCCTACGCAAACAAGGACATAAGGCAGAACACACGGAGAACTGGCGTCTTCGTGACTGGTTGATCAGTCGTCAGCGCTACTGGGGAACCCCCATTCCGATCATCCACTGTGATTCTTGCGGCCCCGTGCCTGTACCAGCGTCTGATCTCCCGGTCGAGCTTCCAAAGTTGAAGTCTGGCCAAGTGCTTGGAAAAGGAGGCAATCCGCTTGATGATATTCCTGACTTCGTCAACACCACTTGCCCTAAATGCCACAGCCCCGCCAAGCGTGAGACCGACACAATGGACACGTTTATGGATTCCTCCTGGTACTTCTTCCGGTTCGCCGACCCGCATAACGAGCACGATCCCATTGCTGCCGAAGTTGCAGATGCCCGTCTGCCTGTGGATGTCTACGTTGGTGGCGTTGAGCATGCAATCCTCCACCTCCTTTATGCCCGATTCATGTCCAAGTTCCTAGCTACCACTCACCTGTGGCCCAGCGGAGGCGGTCCCGACAACAATGGCGAGCCGTTCAGAAAGGTCATCACGCAGGGCATGGTCCATGGGAAGACGTACACCGACCCGAAAACTGGGCGCTTCCTCAAGCCCGACGAGGTGGACCTGTCAACTCCTTCAAAGCCGGTAATGGTTGAGAATGGCCAGAAACCGAACGTCAGCTTCGAGAAGATGTCCAAAAGCAAGCACAACGGTGTGGATCCTGCCCAGTGCATCGCCAAGTACGGCGCCGACACAACGCGCGCGCACATGCTCTTCCAAGCCCCCGTCAGCGAAGTCCTGGAATGGGACGACGACAAGATCGTGGGCATCCAGCGCTGGCTGCAGCGCGTCCGCCGCGTCACCCAGCGAGCCATCGATCTCAAACAGCCCGAGTTCTGGGGCAAGCCCGTCCACGACGTCAAGGTGGCCGACGACGCCACGCTAGCGACGCACCAGACCATCAAGTCCATCACCAACTCGCTGAGCACAACCTACTCACTCAACACCGTCATCTCGGACCTCACCAAGCTCACCAACACCCTCGACGAGCAGTACGCCCGCGCCCTCCTCGACGACGCCATCAAACACAACGCCGAGCGCGTCTTCTTCATCCACGCCTACCACCGCTGCGTCAAGATCCTCCTCACCATGCTCGCCCCCATCTGCCCGGCCTTCGCCGAAGAATGCTGGGCCGCGCTGCAATCGCACCTGGCCACCGAGCAGCCGCACACCGCCACTTCCTCCAGCATCTTCGCGCAGCCGTGGCCATCGCACAGCGACGACCTCATCCAAGCCCTCTCGTCGCGCTCGCAAACCGTCGCCGTCCAGATCAACGGCAAATTCGCCTTCAACCTCCCCCACATGCCCTCCCCACCCGACCACACCGTCTTCGCCCACGCCTTTGCCAAATCCCCAAACACGACCAAAGCGCACAGGGACAACAGCCCCCTCGCCAGCCCCTTCGACCCGCCCCCCGCCCGCGTTGCCGGCATCCCCGTCCCCACCGCTGCCGTCAATACCGCCCTCGACATGTACATGGTCGAGCAGATCTTCTCGTCGGAGCAGGGGCAGAAGCTGTTCCAGCACGGGGCCAAGTGGGCGCAGAGCGACCCGCGCAAGCAGATTAGCAAGGTCGTCGTGGTGCAGGGCGGGCGGACGGTGAATTTTGTGATCAAGAATATGTCGCTGCGGAAGTTTCAGATCGGGGTGCAGAATAGGATTCAGGATATAGAGAGGGAAGAGAGGGGGGAGGAGAAGGCGGCGAGGGGGGAGACGTCGTCGTCGGATGAGAGGAGGAGGGAGAGGAGGGGAAGCGAGAGGGGTGTAAAGGAAGACTGGGGGAGGGGAATGGAGGGAGGAAGAGAGAGAGGGGGGGAGAAGGCGGCGAGGGGGGAGGAGACGTCGTGGCGGCTAAGAGGAGGAAGGATAGGAAGGGATTCAAGAGGGAAATAAAGGAAAACTGGGGGGTAGGAATGGAGAGAGATGGAAATACGGAGGCATTAAGGAAGAGGCGTGAGGAAGAGGACAGGGAGAAGAGAGAGAAGAGATAGAGGAAGAGAGGAGAGGGGAGATGAAGGCGCAGAAGTGCGCCGGGGAGTTGTTATCATGAAGCAGGTGAAGGAGATGAGGGTTTTGTATTATAGAGTAGAAAAGGTATCAGTGTGGAGATGAAGAAATTTTTTTTTTTTTGCGTTCGATTGCATGTATTTGTTGGCATCTGCGAAGTTGAGAGCAACCCTCTACACATGAATGGCTTCGGTATGTAGTTGAAATATTCTTCACATGGATGTAAAACTACATATAACATACGCATCTGTACGAATGCTTCAACCCGGAACATACACATAAGATTGGAAGCCTCCTCCAAAATCTGCACCCACTAAATATACTCACCCAACCTTCACGCATACGGACAGTCAAAAAAGCAACCAGAAGTGGAGAAAAACAACCAGAAAGAAAGCCCTGCAAGTCCGTCTACGCAATCACCTCCGCAACAACCCACCCCTTGCCCCCCACCTCCCTCCTCTGCACCACCCTCTTCGCCGGCAGCGGCCACCCCCTCCCGCCCATCTCCCCCACCAAATTCGGAATGACATAGCACTCCCGCCTCTCCCTGCCCAGCTCATCCCTGTCCTTCTCAACCATCTTCCCCGCGGGCTTGCCCCACTGCAGCAGCGGCGTGCCCGTGGCCAGCGCGATCAGCTGGGCACCGGTGATGGGGCAGAGGGCGTGCATGCGGACCTTCGGGACGGCCGTGGCGTTGATGGTGGAGGGACTGGCGCGCTGGAGGTGCGAGTAGACGAGGTATTGGGGGAGGGATTTGGGATTTTGGTGGGCGAGGACGGAGGAGGGGTGGAGGAAGACGAAGCGCGTGGCTGGGTCGTCGTCGCGGCCGCCGGCGTAGCGTTCGTGGCTTGGGAAGAGCGTGACGTAGGGGACGTCGGTTGCGCGTTTGGGTTTGGGGCCTGGGAGATCGGTGATGTCGGGGCAGAGGTCGGCGCGTTGGGCGACTTGGTCGATGAAGCCGGCGGCGACGATGTAGTTGAGTTTGGCGAGTTGTTCTTTTGTTGGAGGGGGCAGGCGAGGCTCGTAGCTTGTGATGCCGCAGCGGGGGTTCTCTTTGCGGACGATGTTGGTGAGTTGTTGGCGGAGTTGGGTGGCTTCTTGCAGGGCTTTGAGCCGGAGGAACATCTGAGAGGCAAAGTTTTCGGGTGACTTGCGCTCTGCAGCATACCCGCACAGAGCGGTCAAGAGCTTCGAGGCATCACTAGTGCGATCATGCTGGGCCAGTATGCCATGAGCCTTGTTGTATGCCTTACGGCGGCTTTCCCGTGCTTCATCCTCGACGTTATCCGCGTATGATCGGATGTGGTCATCATCTTGCGGACGCGATGTGAGATTGAGCAGGTTCTCTGGGATGAAGACATCGGGGACGGCTAAAGCCGAGACCAATGCGATGATGTAAGCGGTCAAGTTATGGTTCTGGCCAATGACGAGCATACGCGAGAACCTTGGACTGAGGGGATAAACAGACAGCTGTTGGCCTTGAGATGTGATTTTCCCATCGTCATCAATACCGCCAAGATATTGTAGCAGCTTCTCCGCTTTCGCAAGCTGTTGTCGATCTGGTGGCGTGGGGAACGGATAGTTGACGACTTTGTGGATGCCCATGCTCTTGAGCTGGAGAACCAGCCCCTCGATGGGTGTTCTGAGGATCTCGGGTTCCGCATACTGCTGGAAGTCTCTCTCGTAAACAGCAGACGAGTATAGCCTGTAGCAGTGACCAGGCCCGGTACGACCAGCACGACCAGCACGCTGTTCCGCGCTGGCTTTGCTGATCCAGCCAATCTCGAAGCTTTGGACGCCTGTGGTCCGATCGTACTTTCTCTCTTTTGATCTTCCACAGTCAAAGACGTATCTGATGCCAGGAATGGTCAAACTGGTTTCGGCAACGTTCGTGGCCAGGACAATCAAACGTGATCCATCCGGTGGCGACTCGAATACCCGCAGCTGTTGCTTCGTGGGAAGTTGGGAGTAAAGCGGAAGAACATGCACCTTGAGCGTCGGAGTCTCCTCCCCATCTTCCGCGATGTCGAATTCGTTTTCGTCTTCGTCATCAAGGCCGTGAATCTCAGACTCGGCATCCGAACCATCATCGTAATCATCAGGGTTCTTCTCATCGCCAATATCAAGATCCTCGGCCTCAAGTGGAGCATCGGCTGCCGATATCCGCACGGGCGGTTGCTTGACGTCGGCTCCCTGTGTTGATGGGAAGTCCTGCTTCAGTCTTTTTGCCAGAGCAGTGATTTCATTCTGTCCAGTCATGAACACAAGCATACCGCCAGGAGGCAGTTTTCTGTGACCTCTTTTGATCTTTTGGTGAACCTCCTCCAAGTAGTCCATCCTGGTGCGTCTTGAAAAATGAACCGTGACAGGATATTGCCGTCCTTCCGCCTTGAGCAGTGGGGGCGAACCAAATCTAAACAGGCGCGCGTTCTCGGTGAAATCGGAGATGCGGAGGGTGGCCGACATGATTACGAGCTTGAGAGGCTTGATTTTGGGATCATCCTTCATGAGATTGCGTCGCAAGTCGACTATGCGGCTCATCATGCCAATGAGGATGTCCGTGTTGACGCTGCGTTCGTGGGCTTCGTCGATGACAATGGCGGAATACTGAGGCAAGGAAATATCCTGAGCGATCTCGCGGAGGAGAATACCGTCTGTCATGAACTTGACGGCGGTGTTGTCTCCAGTTGAGCTATCGAACCGGATCTGGTACATATTAGCATCATGAAAGACTCTGCCAGAGAGTGAAGGATCTGTTTGCAAAACATTGCAGCTTTGAATACTCCACGCGGGAAGAATCTCATTACTGCAATTATTTTGAAAAACATCCAGGTCCTTACCTGGTAGCCAACCCTTTTCCCGGCATCTCCCAGCTCTTCTCCCACACGGTTGGCCATGCTGACAGCAGCAACTCGTCGAGGTTGTGTGACACCGATCATCCCGGGTGTCGGTCCTTTTGCATCTCCGTACCCTGCCTCAAACAAGAACTGCGGCACCTGCGTCGTCTTACCACTGCCCGTGGCTCCCCAGACAACGACAACATCGTTGTTATGGATCGCTTCCATGATCTTCTGTTCCTCAGCAACGACAGGCAGATTCATGCGCGCCTCCTGCACCTCCGAAGGCCGGTCCACCGTCACGCTATACGCTTTCCTCCACGAGTCGGTTGCCGTCGTGGTCGCGAGTTCGGGCGGCAGAGGATCGTTCTCAGGAGCGCGAGGTTGGAAATTTGCTGGCTTTGTTGACAGTCCCGCTAACGCCTCGATATTAGTCGAAGGGGTGTATCCAACGGTCTTATTTCGTTCTTGCGTTGCCCAGGCTTTGAACGCCGACGATCTCTCTTTCCGCTCTACTTTCCCGGCGCCGTTCGATTCTTCTGAGGATTCGTCGTCAGGATCCTCCTCGTCCGAGCTCGCTTCTTCGTCGTCTTCCTCACTAGACCCTTCGTCTTCGTCATCTTCTGAGCCCTCCTCTTCATCCCCAATTGCGCTCCATCCGCTGGCGCTGCTCCCACTATCATCGTCCCCGGAGCCTTCTCCCTCCGAGCTAAAACCTTCCCACTCAGGCTCCACTTCCGGCACCACGAACTTCGGAGCGGGCTTGGCCGTCTTCTTCCTTTTCTTGATCAAGGGCTTTCCATCCTCATCCAGGTCGAGCGGCCTCTTCAATCCAGTTCCAAAGGACACAGCAGGCTGTGCTGGCTTTTCCTCGGTCGGTTGCTCCTGCGCTTTGGAAGCGATCCCAGCTGCAATTCTTCTCTGGCGGACCCCATTCTGCTTATCGTCCTCCTCTTCGTCCGAGTCCGTATGGTACCCCAGGTCCTTCTTCTCGGGTCGCGATACGTCCTTAAGGATATTCTCGTTCTTCTCGACATCAATGCCAGCTTGCTTCTCTTGTATCGCTCGGGTAAGGATGTCTCGTCTCGACTTCGTGGTGTGGCTGAGCTGCTTCGAGCTTTGGAAGAGGCTGGTGTCGACCTTGTGTGCAGCGAGCTTCTTGATGATGTCGAGGTTCTCCTCCTTCTTGAGCTTGTTGTCCTGTATGACGCATGTAAATTAGCCACATTCCAAGCCTACATCCATATCTCATGGCCGCATGGACAGCGCAAGTCCGCCGAGTCTCCAGAAAACGTACAATGTACTTGTCTAGCCGCTTTTGCTTCTTCTTGCTGATCTTGCTCTGAGGCTGGGCGGCGCGCATCTCCTCCCTCAGCTTCTTCCTCTTGTCCTCCTTATCCTCCTTCCCTGGCGGCAAGATGACGTCCGCGTTCGCATCGCTCACTGCTTTGATTCCGACTTTGGCCGCAGCTGCCTGGCGTTCCTCCTCTGCGCGCACGCGTTGCTTGTGCTTACGCTCTCGCGGGACGAATTTGCCCATGGTGAAGGGAAGCGAGGCGCAGAAGTGTGGGTTCTGTTAGTTGCGGGTGCACAATTATTTCGGAGAGAGCTCTGGGAAAAAATGTCGGTACGCAATGCGACAGGCAAAACAAGTCGTTGCCGCTCAGTCACCCGCAGTCTCACAATCCCGGCGACACAGACTTTTCTCTCGTTTCCCTTGCCCGCCGCATCGACGGTCCGAGCGCATCACCGCCTTCGGAGCTCTGCCTGCTGCAAACGCCGATTGAGAGCTGATGGGAAGCTCGACGCCATAGCATAGCTTGCCCGCGCGAAAGAAAAAAAACCCCCCATTCTGGGCACAATCACGAATTCTCGAGCCTAAGAAGAAAGCGAAACCTCCACAAGCCAAAGCCGCAATGCCAGACTTCCCCGTCAACCCCGAAGCCTTCCCGGCCAGCACGCGCACCGCCGCCGGCGCCATCGACGGCGTGCCCACGGACGTCATGGTTTTGGGCTTCGCCGACAAGATCATGGTCACCATCACGCAGGGCGGGCGGCTCGCGCACTGGGTGCGTATTATACTTTTTCCAGCAGCCATCCCCGCTTCCTTCTCCCCCCGAAACACAACACGCATTTCCCAGCGTTCTTGAAACTACCCGTTCTGCTCAGCTGCCCATTGCTAACCGCGTCCAGGTCCACGTCCCACTCGACCACCCCACCGCCGACCCAACCGCGACCGCTGCCCCGCCCACGTCGTTCGAGGACGAAGAGGACGCCGCGCCGGAGCTGGACCTGCTGCCCATGGCGCACCTGACGGCGACGACGGTGCTGGGCGGCACGATGCCGGAGCGGGATACGGTGGGGCAGCTGGTGGCAACGCAGGTGGCGAGCGCGATTGCGACAAAGGACCCGGAGGAGCGGCGGTTGGTGGTGGTGGGAATGGGGCTGGAGAAGAAGAAGGGGAGCGACGAGGTGATGAGCAGGGAGGCGTTTATGGATTTGGTGGGGTTGGTGATGGGGTGTTTGTGATGGGGGCGGGGGGGAAACTAGTCCGCCTTTTTTTGTGGGAACTGGTGTCTGTGATTGGGATGGTGGCGGCGGGAGATGGGCGGCAGCGGTATATCTTTCTAATAGTAGGGGGGATTAAGGGTTGCGGGTATGGTTGGCGGGATATCCTTCCGTATTTATGTGGGGTTTGGTTGCTGATAGTCACAGACGCCCGAAAGATCCGGCGGGAACACATTACACGTGAAAGAGATATGGGAAGATGTGAGGCAGGCAAGTCTTCTTTGGAGAGTTGCATCTATTCTTTCGTAGAATCATGATACCCAATACCCTGGCTCATTCATTATGAGCTCTTTTGCCCAGTTCAGCCCTAAAACGCCGTGCCCGTCTTCACAGAAGATGTCCTCCCTTTTGGTATGAGTCCAGACGTTTTGTTCCCCAAACGCCTTCAAATGCAGAAATGGCTTCTCCAGCCCTCTAGGCCTTCGGGGCGTTCTCCTCGCGCAGTTTGTCGATTATTGAGTCGACATCTTCCATCGACGCAGCATCCAACTTCTTGCCTCCATGGTATGTCTCGGGCAAATGCTCTACAGCAACGTCGAGGCCAGGTTGGAAGTTTCTCGTCGCCGAGGACAAGGCGTTGATTGCCTTCTTGCGAGCAGCCTGGTTGGATTCGTTGACGGCCAGCTTGACGAGTCTGGGAATAGCATCGTGCTCCAGGAGCTGTCGTCACCAGTCAGTTACTGCCCCTAAACGGTGTACACGAGAGGGAAAAGACCCACCTTCTCCTGCGCCTTGACGTTGTTCTGCACGGCCGTGCCAACGCACCAGGCAGCCATCCTCCTGAGATCGGCCTCTTCGCTTTCGAGCTGCTGGAGCAGCGGCGGCCACAACCCCAGCGGCTCGATGTTGTTGGCGTTGTCGATCTGCTCGACCAGCTGCTCGAAATTGTCAAACGCGGTGAGCTTGTTCTCCAGGTCCATCTCGTCCGAGGTAATTGCCCGCATCGACTCGCGCATCAGGTCGGCGTCCGATGGCCCACCCATCAGGGCGGCCAGCACCTCAGGCGTCAGCTCTGACTTCGGCTGGCTGGCGACGGTAGGATCGTTGCGCGTGGCCTCGGAGTTCTCGACGCCCCAGCGCAGGAGATTGTTCAGACGGGGATCGTTCATGGCGGCGGTAATCTCTCGATATTGTGGGAAGAAGAATGCGTAATCGAGGGCGGTTTGACGTGCGGTTGTTGGGATTTCACGGCGTGGAGGGCGGGCAAGTATATCACGGCGAGTCACAGAAAATTGTTGCCGATGACGAAGGCGCGGGAAGAAGCGATGGGCTTCGGCGGCCTTCGACCAGCGCAACCGTTCCTGGCGCCTCCAGCCGCGCACCCCAAGGCCACACTTCCTATCAGCGGCACTTGTGCACATCTAGAACCGTAAGCGGATAAGCATATCACGAAGCTTGTCAGCAACTCGATCTGGCGGGCAGCAGCACAGCGCCGTGGGAGTCAGCGGAGCCCGCCCCTGGAGAAGGTCCCGCCGTCGGACGTCCGCTCCCTGCCGACACTGGCCAGCGCTGCCCCTCATTGCACGTGACCGGAGATATTGTGATGAGCCCGGCGCGTCAATCAGGAGCTTGGTAGCGAGTCGCCGCGGCCGGAAAGGGGCTGCGAGGTATTCTTGGCGGCTTCTGGAATTGCGGGCTGGGGGCTCAGTGGGTATTGCGTAGGCGCGCGCGCAAGGCGGTGGACAGTGGGCAGCGGGAGCTGCGGGCAAAGGCGGTGGGAGAGAGGGTGGTAAAGGGCTGCCTGCGCCAACTGCCAAGAGGGCGTTGTCAGCGGTGGCGGGTCCGACGCGTGGACGCAAAGGACCAGCGTCGCAGGAATTGCGCTGCCTGGAGGGCGCAAGGCTATAAAGACGGCGAGAACAGCACATCAGTGGTGGTGATTGCAGCAGTACAGCTGAGTGTCAGCGCGCAGGCCAGTTCGACCGTCCCCTAAAGTGGAATGCACGTTGGGTATCCGCTTATTTAGCACGGCCTCGCCTCCCGCACAGAACCTGTGCCCAGCTGTCCTGCCCGTAAGACCGCTCTTCCTCTCTCAACTCCACGTCAACGACATCCATCCCCCGACCTCCATCCAGCAGTTCGCCATCTGCTGCACCCCACCTACGCCGCGCCTCTTCGCATTTAATTCGCTTCACCAACCCTCACCTTTCCCCTCGACATCCTCCTAATCAGACACAATGGAAGGTACGTGAAGCCATGCCCCAACCCGGCACCTCCTGACAGGTGCCGCCGACGCCTATCCCCTCCCTCGAGCCTCGCCACCGCGCCTGTGTGCCATCGCGTGCTAATATCTCTGTCTGTCTGTAGAAGAAGTTGCGGCCCTCGTCATTGACAATGGGTAAGAATTGCGCTGCCTGCCGCCCCTCGTGTGTGGGGTCCAGCCACCCTCCTGACTGCGACCACCATGCTACTCCGCCCCGCCCCGCATCCGCATCCGCAGGCCCTGATGGATAGAGCTGTGCTGACGCTGTCGCAGTTCGGGTATGTGCAAGGCCGGTTTCGCCGGTGACGATGCGCCCCGCGCTGTCTTCCGTAAGTCTTCCCCGCCTCCTGCTGAGCTAGCCGCCAGGCCGCCTATCAGCCTCATCTTTGCTTTGAGAACCACCTGCTGAGATTTGCCGCAGCCTCCATTGTCGGCCGTCCTCGCCACCATGGGTATGTCCACCTGTCCGCGTGCCCCGCATCGCGCCGCCCGCTGACGCAGATGACAGTATTATGATTGGTATGGGCCAGAAGGATTCGTACGTTGGTGATGAGGCACAGTCGAAGCGTGGTATCCTCACCCTGAGGTACCCCATCGAGCACGGTGTCGTTACCAACTGGGACGACATGGAGAAGATTTGGCACCACACCTTCTACAACGAGCTGCGTGTGGCGCCCGAGGAGCACCCCGTCCTGCTGACGGAGGCTCCCATCAACCCCAAGTCCAACCGTGAGAAGATGACGCAGATCGTCTTCGAGACCTTCAACGCCCCGGCCTTCTACGTCTCCATCCAGGCCGTCCTGTCGCTGTACGCCTCCGGTCGTACTACCGGTATCGTGCTCGACTCGGGTGACGGTGTTACTCACTTGGTCCCCATCTACGAGGGTTTCGCCCTTCCCCAGGCCATCTCCCGTATCGACATGGCTGGTCGTGACTTGACCGACTACCTCATGAAGATTCTGGCTGAGCGCGGTTACACCTTCTCCACCACGGCCGAGCGTGAAATCGTTCGTGACATCAAGGAGAAGCTCTGCTACGTCGCCCTGGACTTCGAGCAGGAGATCCAGACCGCCAGCCAGAGCTCTTCCCTCGAGAAGTCGTACGAGCTTCCCGACGGTCAGGTCATCACCATCGGCAACGAGCGCTTCCGCGCCCCCGAGGCTCTCTTCCAGCCCTCCGTCCTGGGTCTCGAGTCCGGCGGTATCCACGTTACCACCTTCAACTCCATCATGAAGTGCGATGTCGATGTCAGGAAGGACCTGTACGGCAACATCGTCATGGTAAGTTTTGCGCAGTCATGATGTTTTCTAGTGCGGCGTTAACAGTCCCTCAGTCTGGTGGTACCACCATGTACCCCGGTATCTCCGACCGTATGCAGAAGGAAATCACCGCCCTGGCCCCGTCCTCGATGAAGGTCAAGATCATCGCTCCCCCGGAGCGCAAGTACTCTGTCTGGATCGGTGGTTCCATTCTTGCCTCGCTGTCCACCTTCCAGCAGATGTGGATCTCCAAGCAGGAGTACGACGAGAGCGGTCCCTCCATTGTCCACCGCAAGTGCTTCTAAGGTATGTTGCGCAGCTCTCGCCTTTGCCCAACCGCACTGACTCTTGTTACAGCGAAGACTTGCCTGCAACGGTATTTCTGACGATGGCATGCCTCCGGACGATAGCCTCGCTCGGCCCCGGCTTCGCCTTCTCCCTCGTGCTTGCTCTACATCTCTTACCAAAATGGCGGTCAAGAAGTTTGGGTGGTTTTTGTTACACTGGTGGAGGTGGCAGAGGACAAGCGTGCGTTGATCATCTTGCGTGCGTGTGGTAGGCTAGTAGGGACAAGGCTGCGAAAGGTGGTGTTTATGGCGGATGACGGCCCTTTAGCAGAGTTTTAGCCTAGAAATGCTTGCTGTTTACCACCGCAATACGACGTCCTCACGATTTACCATGCTATGCTTCGTGATGGTGGACGGGTTCAGAAGTTGCGACAGTCAGTCCCCAAGCAGTGACACATCATCACTGTATGGCTGAGCCGACGGGGGGCCACAAAGAAATAAAAACGGGGCGACGCACACGCTGCTCCGCAAGCTTCCGGCCGGGGACCTGCCTTACGCGGACAGCTTTTGTCGAATGTAGAAAAACGAGCTCGCCCAGGCACTCACCCTTGCCTCCGATCACCACACCCTAAAGTCACTTCATTCCATTGCCAGCCCTCCCATCTCCTGTTTTGTCTTGGTGTACGAAGCTTGTCTTTGTTTCTTTCTGTCTCAGAGTAGGTCAGTCATCTAGCCGGCAGATTTTTGGCCTGCAGAAGCAGCTGTGGCGGTTGTTGGGGGTTGTTGTGCCAGTCTGATGGCTTCATGGATTGGGCTTCGATATCGTCGACGGCTTTTGTGAGATTTAGTTTCACCTGCTGCTGATGCTCCGTTCCGCAGTCGGTCGCAAAACAATGGCGATGATACCGCATCGCACTCACTTTTCAGCTAGGTGCAACAAAACTACTCCGAAAAGTATTGGTCGGGATGCAGGGAGTAGAAATCGCCATCAGGATGGATACTTCAACTCCCCATCAACAATATACAAAACCAAGTACGTCCACCCGTATAGAGAACTGACGCAGTCATCCGGATGTACGTGAATATAGAAGATAGAAGCCATCTGGATAAGTGCTTCAACTCCCCATCGATAATACAAGCTTAGTTAGTCTACCTGTATAGGGAGCTGAAGCATCCATCCAGACGGCTTCCATGTATATAGATAGACATGCCGCTAATCCGTACACTCGGACGAATGCTTAAACTCCCTATCAACAAGTTTTGTCGTATCTTGCGGAACAGCTGTTCTGACGGAAAGGCCTGCGCAGCACCAACAAAAATTAAAAAGTATATTCTATTACTATATTAGTAACTTAGCTTTTAGGTATATATTAAAGGTGAGGGTAATCAAATTGAGCATTTAGATACTGGATTTAGCTCAGTTGGTTAGGGTTGGCAAATAAGTATACGATTGGGGTTGGGCTTGGGATTTGCCCCTTTTGGAACTCATTTACCATTGTAAGAAACACTATTTCATTGGGAAAGTCATGTACCACTTGATGCGCCAGAAAACTTGTTTAAGAAAGTAAAAGGAAAAGTCAATGTGTTCATCATCGTTACCCCTAGATGTAGATAAGGAAAAACCAAGGAAATCATGAGAAAAGGGAATCTAAGTCAAACGCACAGGCGCGACGACCTTGCATCCGGTCACTTCCTCGATTGACCTGAACAAGACCCCGGCTTCCGTCATCAAGCCGCAACCCACTACTGGGTTCGATCCGAAAAGAAGGCCACAGCAGGCGCCGGTGGCTGCGTCGAGTACCAGTGAACCCGAGTCGCCACGTTCTGCAAAGGCGCTCTTCCCGCCGTCGGAAGATTCCACCCTGATGCATGAGACAACAGTCTTGTACGATGGGAAAAAATCCTCTCCCGCCTCTTCGGTCAAGTCCATGTATGCCTCTGCGTAGTTGATGTGACCGGTAGTCCACCCAGTCATCCTGCCGATCTTGCAAACTTCCTCAATTTGGCGGGAGGGCGGGATGTCCGTCCAGCGCGATAGCTCCGAACTAATCCAAGGCCAATCCATCATCTCCTTTTTGTCGATGTCCTCGTAAGGGAAGGATAAGTCGTATTGTCTTTTCTCGTCAATGGCGACGAGTGCCCAGTCCAGTGCAAGCCTTTTGTTTCCTTTCGAGGCGAAAGTGTGTCCTGACACAGCCTTCAGGGTGCCGGCGTGGTACTTGGCCTTGTCGCTCATGTCATCCAGGGTTTTCTCGTATCCGGCAATTACTGTTTCGGCAGCTGCGACCGCCTTGATGGCTTGCTCTTCGCCCAGCTCTGCGCGTCATCCAATGGTGGGTTTCTGGCCTCTTAGGTCTTCACCGGTCCCATGGATTTGCCGGCGCTTGACCTCGATGTGCTTTTGGATCCACTGCTTCTTGCAATCTGTATCAGCATCGGCTGGGACGCTGATCTTGTGAGCAGATGGTGTCTTTGGAAAGACAAAGTGGGTGAGGGCCTCGTTTGGAGGATTGGGAGCAAGCACTACAGACGAGTTTGTTAGAAAGGAATGGTAGCCAAGAGCGGGGTGTTGCTTACAGCCACGGAGATTGGGGGGATCTCTGATCACATGGAAATTGGTCAGCATGTATGGAGTGCAAGTTCCGTCGGGTTTCTTCAAGGTTATGAAACCGCCGAGCGTGCCAACGCAAATGTCGCCTGTCGGCGCAATGCCACCGCCCATTCGCATCGTGGGCTCCCACATCCGTTGAGGCAACCTGCCACTGCCGGGGTCGGTACTCGTGAGCGGTTGTGCTTGCCATACTTCAACATCGCAGCGATAGTCTAAAACCATCTGGCGAATATTTTGGGCCAAGCGTTGCCACTGAGCTGCTTCTGCGTCGCAAACGTCGAGAAGCACTGTCGTACGGGGCTCCTTTCCGCTAGAAGGGACAGCCAGCTTGACTAGAGAAAGAAGAGACCACGCAGCGTCATTCTTGCGAAGGTGATTGATGACGGCTGGGGCAATCTTAGTCTCCCAGGCGGGCGGAAGAAGTTCTAATATACCCTTTGGTTTCAGGGTCCAGCAGCAGATACATGGTAGCGTATTGCACTTGTGACCAGGGCTCGCGCGATTCCCCGTGGCATTATTTGCTAATCATCTGCGTGTTTGTCCGGACCGTTTCTTCTACTCCCCATGATGATTACGGTTGTTTCCTTCGTTTGCCAGACACTGCTGTTCGCCCGGACGGTTTATTCAACTCCAAATGATGGTTGTTTTCTTCGTTGGCCAAATATCGAGTATTCCCCAGTTTCACCCAGATGGATACTTCCGCTCCGAAGAGAAACCCTTTGAGTGTCACGCGTATGTTGCGAATCCAATTCAGAAATGCATTTCCTCTCTCCTCAGGAAAGCTTTCGTCACCGCCACCTCCCACACACTCCCCTCAAACCTCCCTCTCCTTCTTCCCCTCCCCACTTCCCCTCCCGTCCCCCCCAACCACACTCCCCCGCTCACTCCCCTCCTCCTCCACCACCTCACCCTTCCCCACACCCCCATGCCCCTGCGTCCCAATCCTCAGCCACGCACACAGCGGCACGCTCACCGCCGCGATGCCCGCACAGTACAAAAACGCGGCCGCATACGGCTCGATCGGATCGCCCGCCCAGTAGCCCGTCTGGCTCGCGGGCCTGCGCTCGACGGCGTCGAAGACGGCGGTGCTGATGCCCATGCCGATGGTGACGCAGAGCTTGGTGACGGTCTGGAAGATGCCGCCGGCGACGGACTGCTGGTCGGGGGCAAGGCTGGACATGACGTACATATTGGCGACGCAGAACTCGAAGTCGGCGCCGACGACGGCGAGGATCAGGCCGGGGAAGATGAAGGCCCAGTACGAGGACGAGGTGTGCTGGAGGCCCATGAGGAGGAAGGAGGCGGTGTAGGAGATGGCGCCGAGGAACATGAGGAGTGTGTTGGAGACTTTGTGCATGATGAGGCCGGCGATGATCTGGGTAGGTGTGTTAGTGTAGGGAGGGGGTGGGTTGCTGTGGAGGGGTACTGACGTTTACGATGATGCCGCCGATGGCCATGGGGAGCATGTGCACGGCGACCATCAGAGCGGACCACCCCTTGACCTTTTGCATGAAGAGCGCGACCCAGAAGGCCATGATTGGGAAGGCGAGGAAGCCGAGAAGCAGGATGATGATGACGAGGGAGAAGTCGCGGTCTTTCCAAATGTTCATGGGAACGAGGGGATACTGGCACCACTGCTCCCAAAAGACGAAGGCGATGATGAAAAGGGCGCCGAGGATGAGGAGGACGAGCACGTAGGGCGTCTTCCAGCCTTGTGGAGCATCGGATCCAAGACTGTTGGGTGTTAGCACAAGCTATAGTAATGATGATATCTGGTGCACAAACCTCAGTGCTGCTGAGAACATGCCGATGCCTGCGATTGTCAAGATAGTGCCGACGACGTCAAACTTCCTCAACGCCTGCATGGAAATCTTCTCCTTCTGCGTATGGTCGACCGGGACGGTGAACAGGGCAATAGCCACAACGACGACATAGATGATGGCCAGCAGGAAGAAGCTTGCTCTCCAGTTAAAGAGCTGCACGGCAACACCGGAGAAGATGCTCCCAAAGACAAAGCCCATGGGATTGCCGGCACTGAAGCAGGCAAACACTTTGTTCTTGCGCTTGGAAGGCCGCTCGTAGATGTTTCCCAGCATTCCCTGAGCAGGTGGCACGGCGGCAGCAGACATGAGACCCATGACGCCGTTGAGAATGTCGAGCTGGAGGGGCGTCTTGGAGAAGCCAGCGGCCAAGGAGAAGACGGCGAAGAGGGCCATGCTGCCTACAAACAGCGTCTTGCGGCCAAAAAGATCGGCCAGTCTGCCGAAAAAGAGCAGAAAAGAGCCAGCGGCGAGACTGGTCACAAGAGTCAGCATTTCGTCAGTACAGAATTAAAGTATCAGATGACGCACGAGGAAGAGCCGGCAAGCCAGGTGAGTTCAGCAGTAGACATGCCCAAGTCATTCTGTACCTGTGACGTGAGCACCGTCACGATGCCGCTGGTGAGAGAAGACATTGCGATTGCCATGGTGGCCACGGCGAGGAAGAGAATCTCCTGAACAGTAGAGGAAAACACGGCAGGCCTGGCTTCGTCATCGACAGGTGCTGGCACTGTGGTTGAATTTGTCGCGCCGTTTGCCTTCTCCGCGAGCGCGCCATCACCCAGGCGTTCGACATCTTCGTTTTGAGCCATGGCTGGGATCCGCAGGAGGTGAAGATTGATTATTGGAGCAAGGCATGACGAGAACTGGCACCATGGGGCGATATGTGCCTTTTGGAAGGCACGAAGGATGGATGATTATAGGGAAAAGCGGAAAGCTTCCGCCGGAGTCGGAGCACGCAACCTAGGTGCTTACATGACTCGGCAAGTCCGAGAAGAGCTTCGGCGATAAGATGACCTGAGCAGAGATAGCAGGATTTATTATTGAAGAGCACAAGCTGGCTGTTGTCGCCGTCATTGCTTGCATCAGCATCGTGCCTGGGCCTTGGGAACTGGGCGTTGAACAAAGCTGCTCACAAGCAGTCGTAGACAGCGGCGATGTTTCGGGAAAGATTCTAGGGCTTCTCTGGAAGTTCGTGAAACGGCTCGAAAAACGGCCATGTTTTTCTTTCTGCGGCCCTGCCGTTTCCGTGCCACGCTGGGTGGACTCCTCCTGCAGGGATCTACTGATCGTCGCCAGCACTCTGTTCCTCCGGCCGTGGTTGCCGCCAAGGGGGTCAACTCGACCTCAATCCTGATAAAACCCATGTCAGTAGAGCAGGGACGGACACATAATAATGCTGGAAAACACAGGTGTATCAGCTTGTGTTTGACCTGCAGTTGTGAAACACGTGATGGATGCACCAGCGAGAGCGGCCTGATAAAGAAAGCTGGGCGGGCACTTCGCTGTCCCTGTCGACTGCCGCTGCTCAGAAAACACACATCGCAAAGCTTCAGACCGGCACGCCCTAGCAAACAAACAACCAAGGCGTGGACGTCGAGATTGCTTGTCTCTTTGAAACCGACTTGGGCCGCGCATTGAGCGCTTCATCTTGGCCGGCCCCTCCTCCACCCGACTCGCCCTCCGCTACTTCCACAACACCACACCGCTCCCCAACCACCGATACTCGAACCCCTCGCGCCGCCCACGAGGGCCACACCCGCCTGAGCCATGTCGTCCTACCTCTCCAACCTGCTCACAAACACCACCTCCCGCTACAACTCGTTGCGCCGCAACCTCCTCGACAGCGAAGCCGACGGCGACACCGAAGACGACTCGCACATCGCCCGCGTCCTGCGCGCATACTACGTCGAGAAGGGTCGCCACCTCCCCCCGTGGCTGCCCCAAGACCCCCGCGGCCCCGCGCCCCCTCCTCCACAGCAATTCGTGCGCTCCACCGGCCCCGCCGCCCAGCAAGCCCCCGCCAGCAGAGGCGGCCTCAGCGACCTGTGGGACGGGCCCTCGGCCCAGACCCCACCGCCGCAGCCAGGCTCGCTGAGGAGCAGGGCGCCGCCGCGAGGCGGTCCCGGGGCCGGAAGGGGCGGCTTCCTGCAGCCAGAGCAGCAGGGAGGCGGCGGAGCGGCGGGGCGCCCGCTGCCCAGCCAGCGCGCCGGCAGCTACCAGAGCTCGTACTCGAGCTCGCGCCCGTCGTTCGACTCGACACACTCACAGGGCCCGCCGGGCAGCTCGGGCGGCGGCTCGGCGCAGGACCGGTTGAAGGCACGCCTCTGGGGCTCGGGCAGATCAGGCAGTCCCACGGGTTCAGCAAGCAGCAGTCCGGCAGGTTCACCAAGCGTCCAGATGGCGGGGAAAGGAGACCCCTTTGAGAGATCAGGCAGTGCTAACCCTGGCGGTAGATGGGGCGGCGGTAATGAAGGAAACGGCAGCGGCCATGGCAGCACCGGCAGCGGCGGCAGCGGACGAGGGCGAATTGGACTACCTAGCGGGCCTAGAGCATTCAGATGAGCGGGCAGAACATGGTTTGGCGAACTCGACCGAAACAGATGTTGCGGGAGCATTGGCGGTGGTTGCAAAGCGTTTAGCGGGGGCGCATTGTTGGCGTCAGAGGTACACTGGGCATCTTTTTGCTGTGCACATGGCTTTGGGACATGTTTTCTGGGACTGCGATTTCTGGCACAGCTGGCCCGGACTTGCGCTGGCTATGACGCGCGGGGTGAGGCACCCGACGATGGGATTTGCCTGGTAATAATGGGCGTGTACACAATCAGGAGACAGCATTTGCTCCAAATCCAGACTATAGCACATTGTTTGAACGTCTTCGTCTGATTTCCAGAGCTCCCACTCGCACCCCTCTCTTGTGTCTTTTGGGTCGGTGGGCGCAGTCACTGCGCCACACCCCGCGATCTCGGATGACGCAGCACTCCCGTCGTTCCCCGGCACCTCAGTCCGCCCACTCCACCTGCACCTGGAAGCCATATGACCGCCAGGCAACGCCCGTTTGCCTGAGCTTTTTTCCGCCACCACCACGCGCCGTGCCGTGTGACGCGTCAACAACTAGGCATCGCTTTAAATCTCGCAGTGGAAAGTCGATCCCACGCCATGAGCTCCTCTCCCCCACACCCGCCGCCACCCGATACAGGCAGCCAAAGTCCGCCGTCACCAACGGCATCCTTCTACGACATGAGCGACGACGAAGAGGGCGAGTACAACACCATCCGCCACACCACCAGTGGTAGGGGTGTGAAGCTTCTGTACTCCAAAAGCAAGGTAAGATTTGCCTGTCGCCTGCCATCAAAGAACACCCGCGTTCCAGGCAGCACCGCTCCGCCTTGTGCCCACGACTCTAACGCGTAGTCTCGCAGGTCTATGTCCACCCGACACCCTCGGCGAAAGACAACATTCCTGGATTCATCGCCCTCGTCCAGCAAAAATCCCCAAACACTGACGACTCCCGCCCTACGTCATCCTCCTCCAAAACATCCATCGCCGCCTCCTCCCTCCTCCTCTCCTGGGTCCCCGAGTCCGCCCTCGGCGACGCCTACGACACGTACATCAAAGTCGACCTCTCCGACTCGTCCTCGCCACCCAAGCAGTCCTACCTCGTGCCGCCGCCGCCCACCACAACCACGCACAGCAGCGCCATCGGCACTTATGCCTTCGCCGTCCCCGTCAGCGAGATCTTCTCGCTGCTCGTGCGCCCGCCGAGCATCGGCTGGTGGTTTGGCAGCGTGGTCATCAACACGCGCGCGGGCGACAGCTTCCCCGCGCTCTTCTTCCATGACAGCGAATGCCAGTCGACCATCATGCAGCGCAAGAAGCTGGCGCGCGAGAGCTTCGACCCGTTTGGCGACGGCGGCGGCATGTTCTGGGGCGGTGACGAGGTGCTGCGGTGGTTGAAGCGCTATGTCAACGCTGTGCGGTCGGCGGCTGAGCCGAGCGTTTACCTCATTGAGCCGAGCGAGGAGGACTTGCTGTCGTTTGGCCAGAAGCCGACGACGGCGAAGACGGAGGGGACGCCACCTGGGTCGTCGGGTGAGGGTGCCAAGGGCGCGAAGAGGGATGGGGGAATGGATCCGGTCATGTCGGCGCTGAAGTCGGCGAGATGGAACTTCTTGGAGAAGATGAGCCAGGTCACCACTTTCACGCGCCGGACGGCGCAGGCTGTGGCTGATAACCCCAAAGTTCCTCCGCAGATCAGGCAGCTGATGAAGAGCCCAGAGGTTGAGAGGTTGCAGGAGGAGTTCGACAGTGCGCGGATTTATCTTGCGAGATGGGCAATGGGCATTGCGGAGCAGAGCGAGAAGGAGCGGAAGCAGAGGATTTGGACTGCTCAAGACGTTCTCGAAATGGAAGACAGCGCCGTTGGGGAGTTTGAGATTCTGGAAATGGAGGCGGGCAACCTGTCGCTGAGCGAACGGAGGAAGCCCGTCACCATCGACGAGTGGAAGGGCTTTTTCGACCTGCACAATGGCAAGTTGCAGATTACTGCGGACGAGGTCAAGGAACGCATTTTCCACGGTGGGCTCAGCCCCGATGATGGTGTGCGTAAGGAAGCCTGGCTATTCTTGCTGGAAGTCTACGAATGGGACAGCACAGCCGAGGAGCGGCAGGCGAAAATGAACAGCCTGCGGGATGAATACATCCGCCTCAAGGGAGCCTGGTGGGAGCGGATGGTAGAGGGCCAGAACACCCCTGAAGAGACCGAGTGGTTCCGCGAGCAGAAGATCCGAATTGGTATGCACTCCATGACCGCCGCATAGGCCTTTTCGTTTACGTCGGCTAACTTTTGCCCATTCCTGGGCGTTCGCGCGGTAGAGAAGGATGTGCATAGGACCGATCGCAACATTGATGTCTTTGCCGGCGAGGACATCCCTCATCCGGATCCTGATTCGCCCTTCGCTGATGTTGGAACGAACGTTCATCTCGAGCAGATGAAGGACATGCTGCTCACGTACAACGAGTACAACAAGGATCTCGGCTATGTGCAAGGCATGAGCGATCTACTGGCTCCAATATATGCTACCATGCAGGACGATGCGGTAGCATTCTGGGGCTTTGTCGGGTTCATGGAGCGGATGGTAAGTCATCTTCCGATTTCATCGGCTTTCCAGCAGTTGCTAACGCAACTTAGGAGCGAAATTTCCTCCGGGACCAATCCGGCATGCGGAGACAACTCGTGACGCTGGACCATCTCGTGCAACTCCTCGACCCGAAGCTGTACCTGCATCTGCAGTCTTGTGACAGCACGAACTTCTTCTTCTTTTTCCGCATGCTGCTCGTGTGGTACAAGCGCGAGTTCGAATGGCCTGATGTGCTGCGCTTGTGGGAGGGCCTGTGGACGGACTATATGTCCAGCAACTTCCACCTCTTCATCGCTCTTGCAATTCTGGAGAAGCATCGGGATGTGATCATGGAGCACCTGAAGGGCTTTGACGAGGTGCTGAAGTACGGTATGTTGCAAACCTCGATTCCGATTCCCGTCAAACCTTAGGAGATGGATAGCTGACAAGCCGCAGTGAACGAGCTCTCCGGCACCATCGACCTCCAGACCACCCTCGTCCGCGCCGAGGCCCTCTTCCACCGCTTCCAACGCACCATCGAGGCCGTCGACCGCAAAAACAACAACAGCAGTCTCCCGGTCCCCTCCACTGTCCGCCAACGCAAGACGCCCGCCGCTCCCGCAGCGCCAGCTTTCGACTTCAACCCCTTTGGACGCATCGCCGCGCTCAGCGCCGGTACCAACAACAACGCCGCCGCCACCGCCACGGCGTCTGGCAGCTCCGCGCAGGCGCAGAACCAGAACGGAAAGGGCAAGCAGGCAGCGACCACGGAAGTGGAAGACGACAGGCCGAAGGTCATCAGTGAGGAGCTGAGGGAGCTGCTGAGCAGGAAGGTGCCGAAGTTGGAGAAGAAGCAGAATACGGATGGGTTTTTGCACCAGCAACCGACGGCAGCGGTAGGGAAGGATGAGGAGAGTTGAGTGGGGGAGGGGGTCATCATCTTTATGAAGTTATGATGGATGGGTAAGGCTGGATTCAAGCATCGGGTGGCTAAGATTGTAGGCGTTTGTATTATCTTATTTTCTTGTTTGGCATGGTTCGTCGGTGGGGTTGTGGGAGCTCATTGTGTTTACATGTATGGGATAGTAACGGTCTTTCTCCTTTGTTGATTTTTCTTGTTTTGCGGAAGAAGAAACGAAAAGCTTCGCATGCTGACGTTTACTAAACGTTCGACTCATCACTGCACTTTCCTCCAAGTAAAAAAGGTGTGTTTTTTCAGTGTTGGTTCCAGTGGCGAAGAGGGAAGTGATCAGTAGGGACTGGTCGTTGGCTGGTACCTCGAGGGCCATGGTTCCTGCCCAAAGCCTCGTGCGCGATCAATCAGATCGGGGAGCCACACTTGCCTTAAGATTGACGAGTGACGTTTTCTCCCGTCTTTCGCTTCTCATCCTTTCCTTCAACATTGTTCTTCATCGTCCGCGCAGCACCGACGGACACGATCCGCGGGCCGGCATGCGAAGAGTCACGTTCGCCTTACCCACATCATCATATTCTTTGGTTGATCACCATACCTTCGACTACCTTTTGTCACCTCCACCGCAAAGCCATCAGCAATCATGGTTGACAATGGCTTGACGCCCGGGCAAGAGCAGATCGTGAGAGAGATTCACGAGATGCTGGACCGCCTAGCCAGTTCGAATGATGATTCGACGCCAGTGGAGGCCATCGAAATGCTTCCCCGGGCAATTACGCCTCTGCCCATCACCCAGCCTCCGTCCACCACCTCGTCGAAACAAGCTCGTCCCAAAGTCGATCACTGGGTCAAAATCGCAAGGACGTCCAACGCGCTCGCCTGCGTCTCAAGCTCCATGCTTATTGTCTTTTACATCGCTCTCGTGACCGCGTTGCTTCACAAGTTGTATCGGTAAGCACGGCTCATACCATTGGTCGTATTAGCATCTACCTCCCATAGTGGCGCCCGCATCATAGCCTGTCATGGATACTCCACGCCACCAACTCCCTCCTCTCACTCTCCTCAAGGCAACAACCAACAAATTAACCAATCCCTTACGTCACAGCCGCAGTCGCCGCAAGGCCGCCAAAAAAGCCGACGAGTATCCCGACGACACTCCCCGGCCTCGCCTTGTCACAGATGGCACCGTCGCTCATCGCACCGCCCCAAGGCGCGTCTCAACAACGCGGTCCATCATCGACCCGCGCGTGCCTTTCCAAATCACGCCGGCCAGCCGGGCGTCGCAGATGCACCAGCAACGAGATGGCCATTCTTCATATGCAGGTACGTATAGTCGTTCCACTCCAACACAGCGCCATGTTCTACGGAAGTTGATGCGTATCCCATACAGCCACGCGCCGAGGATCAGAAACGCCGGTCGTACCACATGCGCATGAGGCGCCGCCGGAGCATCAAGCACCAGAGAACGGTGGGCACGTGGGGCCTCACTATGATGTGGGAGTCGAAGATGTCCCGGAAGGCCAGGCGGTTTGAGGCAGGGGGTGGGAATAGCTTGCTGGATCTGAGAAATGCGTTGGAGGGCATTTATGAGTTCTTGCGTTTCTGCGTTTCACGCGCGTCATGCCTCTCTTCGTTCTGCTGTCGGTTCACACGTTATTATTCGGCTTAGGTGTTCTTCTTTTTCTGCTGGACGATTGGCATCTTCTTAAGCTGATGGGTTTGAGGCGGGGCGTTGGCTTTGTCGTTGTCGCGGAGGTAATGAGGTGATGTTTTTCCCTAGATTCTCTTGTATTCCGTTCGCCAGGAGCGCCTAAGGTGGTTGGTTTCGGCTGCTCCTCTCCTTGTCAGCTACATCTCTGTCCGTAGTGCATTCGTTCTCCAATCAGACGTATCTTATGCTCATAAACAACCTTTACCGTCAAGATATGTACAATTAGAGGGACCAGTGTACACAACTGCACAACGTGTTGAACAAAGGTGACATCATGCATGCATTCTAGCACAGCATGATGTCATTAACAAGAAAGCAACAGGAACAGACGGCACGAAGCAGGATAGTTGTGAAGAATTACTGCTTGAAGGAGTAACAAGAGACGAAAGCTAAGGAAAGTATGAAAGAAATAAGGTTTGGACAAGGGTGTACCGGAGACAAGGCGCTTCACTCAATGGGGAATAATGGAAAAGAAGCCAAAGGGACCGAACCACGGAGCCCAACAACTTTACCCATGCAAAATGTCCCCTCTGCGTGAACATGAAGCGGCGGTTGCGGGCACCTGCGGCAATAAATCTCCGGTAATTTGTTATGTGACGGATCCCTAGGGTCATTGGTGCCACCGAAGCATGGTTCCGTTGTGTGCTCACCTCCAGGCTGATTACCCAATCAGGTTAGTGTCCCTCGTTAAGCTTAGTCATTGGCGCGGATCATCGGTTTGCACTCCGTCTATGTGCTTTCCCCGGAATGTGCTGGGATATGGTCTTTTGGGGATTCCCTACACTGGGAATTGCGGAGAGGCGTCGGCTTTAGTCAAAACAACACGGCTGCCGGCCGTGGACCACCTGGTGACTCTGTTCGGCGTTATTGGCAGGGGAGCGCTGGCTATAGTTGTCTTGATGATGAGTAGACAGCCGTGTCGAAAGTGGGCCGGCGGTTTTCAGCGTGAACTACTGACCAGTGCTGCCGTTGTACTACGTGGTATGTACATACATACAATCTTATTGGCGCGGTCTGGAAGGGGCAGGTGCCTCCCGTCACTGCTTCCATACCTACATCGTCGACCGCGTAGCTTGATGCACCACAATCCTCCTTATTGCAGATCTGAACAAGGCTCAGCTCGCTGGTGGACCCGGTGAGGTTGAAAATGACGCTCGGACGGCATCCTTTGGGGTGCTGACTGCTCCGCCACACGATCCTTCCGCTCTCGCAACCCACTTTGCAAGTACCACCATTGCCAATTGCGGTATGGCTATAGCTAAATTAAGACGTTCTTGGCTGTGCATCTACCTTTGTTTCTTCCTGTAACCTACTTGTCATCTCAGTACTTTAACGCGAGTATTCCCACGGCAAATCAACAGTACTCCTCGGCTCCAGTTACACCTGCCCGTTCCACCTCTTTGACTCTTACCAAAGTTCCTCCTGCAGTGCCAGTCTTTTCACAATGGGTTCCAACGGGAACACCCAGCACTCCAAACTCCAACCTTACCCTACGGAGCTGGGCATCTTCCCCGATTTCATCGCCCGCCAGCCGGAACCGCTTGTACTAAAGGAGAGAATCATGTCACTATCCGGCAATACCTTTAGCATCAAGACGGTCGATGGTCGTGCCGTTGTCCAAGTGACGGGCAAGTACTTCTCGCTCAGCGGCCGCAAGGATGTCCTGGACATGCAAGGCAATTTGCTCTTCACTATCCGCAGGGATTACTTCTCCATGCATGGCCGCTTCTACGGCGAAGATCCTTCTGGCAAGTGCCTATTCGAGGTCAAGGGAAAATTCGGCCGTGAGTCCTTCTCTCACAAAAAGACGGGTTCAGAAATTAGCTAATGTGCACAGTACATCCGAAAGCAATATGCAGGTTCACGTCCACTAGCGGCAAACAGGAGACGCTGTGTTCGAAGGGCAACTACTGGAACACACACGTTGACATTACCGATGAAGCCACTGGCCAGCTGGTTGCGACCATCGAGCACAAGCTTCATGCGCGCCAACTCCTCACCGGACAGCAGAAGTACACGGTAACGGTCGCGCCCAATGTCGATATGGCTCTCATCATAGCCATGTGCATATGTGTGGATGAGAAGCGCGCCGGTAGTGGAGCGGCCGGTAGTGGAGCGGCCGGTAGTGGAGCGGCCGCAGGGGCGGCTTGATTGGCATTTCTGGGAATGAATGTGGTACGGATATCTCGGGTTTCTTTGTGTGGGCGTCTGTCGGCTGTCCTTCGGTTTCGTTTGCGTCAATACCCTGTGGGAAGACCTGCACATCAGGCTTGGATGAGGCTATTCATATGAATCTGCAACGAGTGTTGGTGCCAACCATTAGCGTGATTTGCTCTCGACGTGCAGATTCAATCGAGGAGTTGGAGCATGCGGCCGGGTGCATTGCCGGTTACCGTAAAGCATCAATGCATTCGGATGGATGCATGGGAGTTTTGGTGGTGGTGATGTTCTGGCGAATGAGCGGTGCAGCGTTTGCCAACGTCATTTTCCGTTTGTACCCGCTCTCTTTCCGCTTCCCTTGTCAGTCCACTCCTCTCGCCCGCCCGCACACAACACTACGATTCATGACTCCGAATACCTACAGATGACCGCAGGCTCAATGCGGTGCATTCCGCTTTCGAGGCTTGCGCGCGCACACAGACTCACCACGAGAAACCCCGCCACTGCTATCCCGGCCACGCTACGTCACAGCGTGCGCACCTTTGCGAGAGCGCAGCCGCCTGAGGGTACACAGACGGGAGAATGGTTCAGCGCATCTACGCCCAGTCCGCTGCCGCCTGACCACAAAGGCGAAGGCGGCAAACCTCCTGACGAGCGAACCCTGAAGCTAGGAAAGAGTGAGTCTCCCTGCACCTAATCATCCAGCCGTCTCTGGTGAGAACTTTCCCCGCGTTGACGGCGGCCCTGTAACAGCTATCCGAATCCTCCACGAGCGTCTGCCCACACTTTTGGCATCCCCGCTACCTCAAGACTTGTTATCGCCGCAAATCAAGCTCCATCTCTTTCCCTCGACGCACCCGCACCTGCCCACCGTCGGCGGACGCATCGCGTACACTGCGGCGCTTTGGACGGCGCCGGTTGCTTGGGGCCGGGTCCCCGTCGTAGGAAATGTCCGGTTGGAGATATTATCGGAGCGCATGGTGCGCAACGGGTGCGACCGCTCGTCCGGCGTAGCTCACGAAAAACTGATCGTGAAGTGGAAGACGTGTGGCAAGACAAAGGGTAAAGGCGTCGGCGCGTTGTACCGCGGCATCTCAGGCAGTGAACAGGTTGACAAGATTACAGAATTTCTAGGCGGAGACGCAAGGGATGACGAGGAGTTCGTGGGGCTGTTCATCTTCGAGTTTGACGAGGAGGGCCGCATCTTCACGCACACGATCGAACACGCCGAGGAAGGCAGCAACTGGGATAAGATGACGCGCGTCATCAGCGTCACGGACTGGTTGCTGGGCAAAGCTTGGGGCTCGAAGCAGCCTGCCGGCCTGGCGCTGGGCTTCTGCAAGAACGACGACTTGTACAGGAGGCGACCACACTCCCGGAGCAGGCAATTCTGACGGGATGGCATGTGGATACATTGGTTTTGGCGTCTGGGATGGGGCTTTGCAGCTTGGGATGGCTGCACTGTATATCACACCTGTACACTTTACTCCATTCATCCTATTTATACCACTCTTTGGTAGCCGTTGCTGGCGACTCTCGGTACCGGCCGGGCTTGGAGAATCCACACGTGGGGAAATGCGCCGTGTGCCCGCATCCGTCCGCACGGCTCATCAACCACATGCGCCGATGGCGTAGACGCAGAGCGGCGGGTCAAAATCCTATTGGCCTATCTTCATGCACTGCAAGTGTTTTTCTTATTTTTCCGGAGTGGCGGGTGATGTTCATGTCGCCCTTCTCCGGCACCTGTTGGGCAATGCGGGCTGCCAACCCTAGCCACCCGTTGTTTAACCCTTCGCACGAGGGTGAGGAAGGCTGGGAACAGGCAGCAAGCAATGCGGCTGCTGGCGGCACTGACGTCTAGCTGCGGGCGCGGTGACACGACAGCGCAGCGCACATGCAACGGTCAAGGCTTTCCCACGAGCTCTCCATCGCTACAGGCCGGCTAAGCGGTGATCGTTGAGTCTGGCTGCATTGGCCGGAGCGGGCCATTGGAGAGGCGTCTCTGGCAGCTCCGCTCAGCTGCAGCGTCCAGCCAACTGTTTGTTGCCAGGAAAGTCACGCTCCGCGATTCGCGGTGCCCGTGCGTTGGCGCATTGCGAGCGCCAGCAGCCGGGACACCTCAAGCTCCTCTCCCGAGCTTGGGACCTTGCTCACCACTCACCACGGCATCTCCGCTATTGTTTCACTCTCACGCCTGGCACGCAAAAGCCGCATCCCGCTCGCTCCACCTTAGCTCGCGCGCCGTCCCGCCGTCCGCCGCGACCTACTCCATCCATCTCCCGCCGGGCGAAACGTCACCCTGACCCTGACGCCGCCCGCTCCGCCCAACCCACCCCAGCCACCCATCGCATGCTGCGCAGTCTGCAGCCTTGCGAAACACCATGACGGATCTATCAGCAAGCATGGAGCTGAGTGAGTCTCCCGCTGCGTCATCTGCGCCAGCCTCAATCGGTGCCCTCGAGTCTCCTGCTGACTGTTGAAGACACCCCGCTCAACCTGACCCCGGAGGAGAAGCGCGTGTTCGGCGAGCTCTTCCGCCAGGCCGACACCGAGCAGATGGGTGTCGTCACCGGCGAGGTCGCTGTGAAGTTTTTCGAGAGGACGAAACTGCCCCCGCAAATCCTGGGAGAGGTGCGTGCAGCCTCCATCCGCTGTCGCCTACCGCGATGCGCCACACCACATAAGCATTGCCACCTTGAGCAGATGACCGCTAACTGGGGCTGTGCTGCAACATACAGATATGGCAGATTGCCGACACTGAGAACCGCGGCCTTCTGACCTCGTCTGGCTTCTGTCAGGTCCTCCGTCTCATCGGCCACTTCCAGGCAGGCAAAGCGCCGACTCCTGAGCTGGCTTTCCAACGTGAGTGCGCATCCGGATACACACAGTGGCGGTAATTGACAAGCAAAAAGCCAGCCCCTTGCCTAAATTCGACAACACTCCGCCCTCTGGAGCTCCCGCTCCCGGTCCCATCACCCCCCAGATGAGCGGCGCCATCCGCGTGCCGCCCTTGACACCTGATAGGGCGGCGCAGTATGCTGCACTGTTCGAGAAGTCTGGCGCAGTGAGCGGAGTACTGCCAGGTACGTGCCACCGCTGTGCGCCCTCGAGGAGATACGCTGACTGGCAATAGGGGAGACGGCCAAGAATATATTCGAGAAGGCGAGATTACCAAACGAGACACTTGGCCGCATCTGGGCGCTCGCGGATACAGAGCAGCGGGGTGCTCTGGGAATCACGGAGTTCATCATTGCCATGCACTTGATACAGTCTTTGAGCAGTGGTGCCATGAAGGGCTTGCCTTCTTCGCTCCCTGCAGGTCTTTACGAGGCCGCATCGAGACGCGGTCCTCCTGCCATACGCCCTCCTGGACCTCCCCAGGGGCCCATCCCCCGTCAATTCAGTGGACAGAACACGGGTCCTCGCGGACAGAGCCCTATGGGAGCAAGGCCGCCATATGGGACGCCGCCGCAGTCTGCCCAGCCCACCGGAAATGACTGGTTGATTACTCCCCAGGAGAAGGCGTCTTATGACAACCTATTCAGCAAAGTTGATACTCAAGGCCGTGGATTTCTTACTGGTGAACAGGCCGTCGTCTTCTTCAGTGACTCTGGGCTGCCCGAGGAGGTTCTGGCTGCGATCTGGGACTTGGCCGACATTAATTCCGAGGGTCAGCTGAACCGGGACGAGTTTGCGGTTGCCATGTATTTGATCCGTCAGCAGAGGCCCAAGCCTGGCATCCAGCATCTGCCGCCTTCCCTGCCACCTGCCCTGGTGCCCCCAACCATGCGCGGCAATGCCAGGCCTCAGGTTCAGGCTCAGCCGCCTGCAACCTTTGGCACCACAGCTTCCTTCCCCGCTCCCGCTGCTCCTGCGCCCAAGTCTGCCTCTGAGGATCTGTTTGGCCTTGATGCTTTGTCCTCTCCTCCACCCGTGCAGCACCAGTCTACTGGTGGCTCTGCCGGAAACTTCGGCGTAAACAAGGATCCGTTCGGAAGCGGAGCGGCTTCTCCTGGTTCCCCGTCTCGCGTGGCTTTCCAGCCCTCGCCCCAGAACCCAGCCAGCATGTTCAAGCCGTTCATGCCGTCATCTTCTTTCGGCCAGACCTTGACTACTCACGCCACTGGTGGGTCTTCGTCTCAACCGCGCAGCCCAGCACCTGTGCAGCCCTCAGCGATGGACGATCTTCTTGGCGACAATGATCAAGAGCAAAGCAAGAAGCTTACGGATGAGAGTGCTGAGCTTGGGAACATGTCGAACCAGATCAACACTCTGCGCACCCAAATGCAGGAAACGCACAACCGGAAGGCCTCTACCGAGGGCGAACTCAACCAGAGCAGCGCTCAGAAGCGTGATCTGGAGATGCGTTTGTCGCAGTTCAGGGCTCAATACGAGTCCGAGGTGCAGATCGTCAAGCAGCTGGAAGAGAGGCTCAACGCATCTCGCCAGGAGACTAGGAAGCTCCAGCAAGAGTTTGCCATGATCGAAGGATCGTATCAAGATCTTGCGGGCCAACACCAGCAAGTCGGCAGTGCTCTTGAGGCCGATCAACGCGAGAACGCTAGCCTGAAGGAGCGCATCCGCCAGACAAACGCCGAGGTCGCTCAGCTCCGGCCTCAGCTCGACAAGATGCGCTCTGAGGCGCGTCAGCAAAAGGGCATGGTTGCTATCAACAAGAAGCAGCTTGCTACAAACGAGGGCGAGCGTGACAAGCTCAAGAACGAGATGAGCGAGCTGACCAAAGCAGCGCAGGATAGCTACAACCGCAGCCCACAGGGCACTCCTGGCCCTGTCGCCGGAAGCCCTGCGCCTTCTAATGCAAGCCACAGCACCAACCCGTTTTTCAGGAGATCGCCGCAACCGGCTGAGAACACCATGTCTCCTTCTGGGTTCTCCCGTGAGGCAAGCCAGGCCAACTTTGACAACTTCTTTGGCCCGTCCATCTCATCTGGATCGCCAACCGTTCCTTCGACTTCGTTCAAGGGCGAGTCCAACGTTCCTGCTTTCTCCCAGCCCTCCGGACAGTCCGTCCAATCTTCCGAGCCGGGCGTTCCTACGCCGTCAACCTCGCCGCCTCTTTCGCAGTATCACGAGTCGCCGCGCGTGGGTGAGCCTCCGGCGCCCCCGGAATCTCGCCAGTTCCAATCCAACATTCTCCCCATCCGCGAGGGTGTTGGTCGCCAGGAATCCTTCAGCTCCTCGGTCAAGGCTGCTCCACCGGCTAGTAGGTTCGGTGGCACCGGCAACGAGACGCCCACGAACGCCCCTGGCTCGCCGTCGGCATCTACTGCTGAGCCCGCCAAGGATACGTCCGCGCCCGATTTCGGCCCTTCGCCCTTCAACCGCAACTTGACCTCTTCGCCTGCTGCTAGCCACGCCAGTGATGCTGCCAGGTCTGCAAGTGGCCAGGAGCGCAAGGATACCTTCCAGTCCTTCGGACCGCCGTCGGTGCCCACTGACATGCCCGGCGCGTTCCCCGAAATCAGCACACCCCTTCAGCCCGAGACTACTGGTCAAAGCGCCATGAGCGACCGCAGCAAGGCTAGCCTGAGCTTCCCGCGATCTGACCCCTTTGGATCGCAGCCCCAGCGGCAAGGATCTTCAGCCAAGGCTGACTTTGACGCTGCCTTTGCCGGCTTCGGTTCCGGCAAGCAGTTCCAAGAGAGACAGAACACCGGCTCATCCCTGAACGGCTCGGTTGGTTCGGCGTCGAAGTTTAACCAAGAATTTCCCCCGATTGAGAACCTTGACCGTGAGGAGGACAGCGAGTCCAACAGCGAGCATGGTTTTGATGACAACTTTGCCCCCGCGTCCCCGCAGAGCAAGCGCGAAGACGCAGCCCCGGCACCTGCGACCAGTGGTCCCGAAGGTATGGGAGATACAGGTAATCCTTTCTCCCGCAACACTAGCAACCTTCCCACCCCCAGCGCCCAAAAGCCGCCCCCAAGTTACGAGCAGACCACTGGCAGCCGCAACGGCACCAGGGGATCTGACTCCTTCCCACCCGAGTTCGGCGGGCTGCTGCCTTCTCGTCAGGACCCCACGGCCCAGTCCGGATCACAGTCCCCAGAGAAGACCTTCAGCTCCCCCGCGCTCACCCCTGGTCAAACCCTTTTCGGAGGTTCCAGCGCTGCTGGAAAAGCCCCGGCCGCCGGCCCCTTTTCTGGATCAACCTCAAATGCTAACACACCGTCGTCAACAGTGCCGTCAGATGCTTACCACTCCGCGCAATCCTACCCGTCCACGGACAAGGCCGCTTCGCCCTCGACCCAGGCACCTCACAAGCAGTCCTTCGGCGACGATTTCGATGCCGGATTCGACGATCTCGCCGAGGCCAAGGACGACACCAACGCCCACGACGACGACGACCTGTTCGGCTCCAACCACCGGGAAGGCCTCGACGAGTTTAACCCGGTGTTTGACAGCCCCGCCGCCAGCAAGAGCAACACCATGGCCAGCCAGGCGACGCCCACCAACAACGCGAACAAGGGCAATGCCGAGGACTCCTTCTCGGACTTTGAGCACCTCACCCAGAGCTTCTCCTCGTCCAAGCCTGCCACGCAGAGCGGCGCCGCTTCTGGCCACGACTGGGACGCCATCTTCTCCGGCATGTCTGACAGCCAGCCCGCACCCTCGACTGGTGGCAACACGGCCCCGCCGACGGCGGAGGGCAGCCAGATGCTGAGCGCACCTTCGGCGACGGGTGACGACGCGGAAAAGCCGCACCTTGGCAGGGCGTTGAGTGTTGGCACGGAGCACGACGACCCGATTCTGAAGAACTTGACGGGAATGGGCTACGATAGGAACGACGCATTGGCCGCACTTGAGAAGTTTGATTACGACATCAACAAGGTAGGCGATGATGATGACGAGTGGTTGAGTAGAAGGGGTGACTAATCACGTGGTTTTTTTGCAGGCTGTTGAGTATCTTTCGAGTCAGTGAGACGGGGGGTTTTCTTTCTCTCCTGCGAGTTAGGGTTCCTCCTCCTTTCTACTTTGTGGTATATTACTTTCCTTTCGCTCTAGGGAACCGAATTTTGTCTCTTGCTTCTAACCATTAATCCCCCGCTTTCTTCTTTATCGCAGAAAAGGCGGAGTACTTCTCGACGTTAATCCTTTGGCTTTTGTGTTTCCCCACCCCTATTGAACCTGGGGGGAAGGGAAATTGTTTTCATTTGTTTTGATTTTTTTGGGAGGAGCGTGGGGGGTTAAAATGTCTCCTCCCCACTCTACGCTACTCTACTCTTCTAATTGCTCGATATGTGCCTTTTTTATTTTTGATCTTCTGGCGAGAGCGAGAGCGAGACGAGAGAAAGAACTCTTCGTTCATTGCGCACGGTTTTCTTTTTGTTATCCATCCATCATGTTTTTTTGGGCAAAATTCAGGGAAAGCATAGCGAAGGAGCGTCGCGCACGCCTGAATGGAAATGTGGTTATTTGTTGTTGCTGTTGCTGTTGTAGTAGTTGTTTTTTTTGTAGCAAAGTTCAAGCAGAGCATAAGCATGGGGCATAAACCTGTTCATTGCGAAACATCGTTTTGTCAATCTTTCCCTGTCTTTGTTTTTCAACGTTTGTTCACTTACACTTGCTTGCTGGGTGGTGTAACTGGTTCTTGTTTTCCATTCCCACTTATACCTACCTGTAGTGCGGCCGTTTTATATGGTGATGTGCAGATGAGTGAGCTTGTTCGGCTTTCTGTGAGCATTTTGGCTGCTGCATGGATCTCCTGCCTACTACGTACACTTGAGTGTTTGCCCTCTTGACGGTATTGTCGAGCGTAGGTAGTTTGGTCTCCTTTTCTCCAATGGCTGTCGTACAGCCTTCGTTTCTCCATTTCCTCTTTCTACTTTCCTTTTCCTTCTGGCTTTCTCTCTCTCGACCATTCAGCCGGTTTAATGAGGGATCTGGGAGGAAGGAAGGAAAAGCCAGAAACCCCACCCCAGGATCGATGACCACGAAGGAGAAACGAAACAACCCGTCAGCCATACAAACATACATACACGTTACGTACGCAATGCCTCAACCGCAGTTTCGCTTTGATCCATTCCCCCCTTCCCACCCAGCACCACCAGCACATACAAAAACGCCCCCTCCCCCTCCCCCTCCCCCTCCCCTAAAACCCCCCAACGCCAATCCCACACCCCCGACAACTCGGCGGCACCCACCCCGGCTGCGGCTTGTGCAGCGCCTCGCGACAAGCGCGATGGTACGCGCGCGTCTCGTCGCCGGCGGCCAGGGTGTTGCGGGCGACGACGTAGACGCAGAGGGGGCAGGTTAGGAGGACGGCGGCGGGGAGGGCGAGGAGGAGGAGGAGCGGGGTGGTGAAGAAGCGGTGGCAGGACTGCCGTTGGCGTTCGGTGGGGGTGAAGGGGGTGAGGCGGGTGCGGAGGCGGTGGAGGCGCGGGTGGCGGGTTGACGAGGAGCAGGAGGAGGTGAGGACGTGGAGGTGGTGGTGTCCTCGGAGATGACCTTGCGGGTCTTGCCCCAGCCGACGGAGTCCA
>JAJMVL010000059.1:0-206469 GCA_023082095.1 Dothiorella sarmentorum
TGAGCACCATTGGAAGGAGAAATGATGAAGTGATTGCTTCAATTACCGAAAACCCCCCCCCCCCAAATTTTTTTATTTCTTTTTTTATTTGACGCGACATGGCGGGCGATGCTGTACATCTTCATGACTTTCTCTTTCTCAGTTCTCGTTGGCTGGAGGCACCTCAGGTACGAGCAGTTTAAATGATATATCCCCAATGCGGCTCCCTTTTCTTTGACTACTGAAAGACAGCACCTGCAGCCGGAGAGCTCTGCCCGTTTGCTGCTTGTCCTGACTGGGACTGCTTGTTTCTTGGATGGATCGAAGTCTAACAGTAACTCTTTACTCCACGACCATGGCAGGAAGAAAGATCTCACTACATCTTGTTTTCACGCCGCAGCTACTGATATCCCGTCCGATGTTTGCTTGGGTAGGGCTTCTATTGATGGTTACACGTGCGAACCATCTTGAACCTGCCAGGTTTGCCAAAGGCTCCGCGGAACACGGGCTTGTTTACAAACTGCAGGAACCCTCGCATCTTCAAACCACCGAGAAACGCCGCGCAAACAATTCGTCGTGGGAGCGCTGGAGAAAAGAGTTTGGCCGGCAGAAAAACAGTCGCGTAGCTCAGTGGTAGGTATCCAAACTGGCTTGATTTCACATAAAACTGCTCGGTGGTCGACGTTCGAACGAACCCCTTTTCTCCTCATCGTGGTCCCCTCGAACTCTCATGCAATTGACTTACAACAGACCACCATTCATTCATCATGGCCAGGGCATTCCTCACGCCTACTCTTCGATCCCAAGAGTCTCACTCCTCACTATCATCATCGTCGGTTGAGGATCTAGAGGATATCCCCCGCCCCCCCAGCCGCAGAAGGACCAGGTCAAAGCAACCCTCGACCTCACCGTCATCGGCGCCTGCGCCGACTGGACAAAACCATCACTATCGCGATGACCAAAGTCACGGTGGTTGGAACATCAACTACGCCGTTGCCCACCTGATCAACCATCTTCGCAACTCGTCCGACGGCGACACCACCGACAACGGCCTCTCCACCACTGCCAACAGACCTACCGCCGCTCAAACAATCACCACCGCCCGCACCTACCCCGTTCCACCCTGCCAATGGCGCGACTACCCCGGCCTGATCCTCCCGAGCCTCAGCGACACCGTGTTCGCTGGTAAACTGAATGAGCAGGCCGTTAGGGTGACGTGGGAAAGGATGGACGATGGGAGAGTGTCCGGGAGGACGAGGCCCGTGGGAGGTGGCATGGTAGAGGTACAGTTGAATGCTGCGGCGCTGCAGGGCGCGAATAGGGATGAGATCGTTGGGACGCTGTTGCATCATATGATTCATGCGTACTTGCTTGTTGTGTGCGGCGCCAACGAGCGGAAAGTGGCTCACCAGTCGGTTGATGGGGATGAGGATGAATCCAGACGCCACGATGACGAGAGCCTCTCCCATAACCACGCCTTCGCCACCATCCTGTGGGAGATACGGGCACAAGCTGCTAAAGGCGAAGAGGATGGCGCGCGGCCGCTGCCAATTGGCTTCGGACATCGGCTCCCAAGTGCTTTCCCGCATTTCATGGCTGCTGCCGCACCCCGCCCTCGCGCCTCAAGCTCGAGTACCAGGAAAGCCAAGAGCCGCGGTAGTATCAGCCACATGACAGCCCCTTCGACCCCTCACAACTGCACCCACTGCCCCGTTTCCGTTCCTACAATTACCTCGGAAGACACTTCAGATTGGTACACGTCCGAATGTGCCCCCTTCCTCTCCACCCCTGCCTGCATGCACGGCAATGAGCTTTACTCCTGCAGCCTGGCCGGTGACCTGCATCCAGTTTCGCGCACGTCGGCTTCGTCATCGTACGTCGAGCTCATCCACAGAGGAAACAAGCCGATCGGGGTACCCCGCGCTGCTGTCGATCAGTTTTCGAGCTTGAAGAGCGTGCTTGGTGGTGACAAGGGAAATGGAAGGCGCTGGCTTGAGCTCCCGCGGACAGGCGTAGGCCGGGAAGAGCTGGGCGCGTTGATGACGTTTCTGAGGACGCAGACGTACCGGCCGGTGCTGAGTCCATGGGGCTGCGACCGCAATGTTGAGGAGCACCGACAAGGAGCAGAAGACACGCGGTACGGTCCACCACCCGTCATCCAACCCAGACCAGGTACCACAAGCACCCGAACTAGCGGCAAAACCTCTGCCTCGGACTCTGGCACAGGAAATGATGGACCAGAACCGCAAGTCCACCTTCTCCGTGACATCCACGTTCACCACTTTGCCAGCGCCATTGACTTCCACGAACTCGCGGCGTACGCGCTGCGCCGTCTGTACCATGCCGAGCCAACCACGCACGAGGATCCCATTGCCCTGCTCGAAGCCGTATACTTCCCCGGCGTCGGAGGATCTGAAGTGTCGCAGCAGCTACGCGCCTGGGCTTGCTCGTTCCTGTCGCGCCGCGACCAGGGGTCGGGAGGCGTCTTAAACATGGCGAAGTTAAGGACGCATGTGGCTTGGAGGCAACGGTGGAACGGGCTGTTGTCTAGAGGGGGTGGCCAGGGGCGAATGCTGCTAGAGGATGTCAGAAAGGTGTATGCGGATGAGGAAATGCGACAGCAGTGGTGGAAGCACCGACAGCAGCACCCTGACATTCCGTATGCGGACAGAAGGAGGCAACATCAGCCTTTGTACGCAGAGCATGTGGCGGTTGAGGGTTCAGGCCAGTCTCCAGGAACAAACGGTGGTGAGGATCAGGACGCCAGGAGTCCGGAATCGAGCTGGCCGAAATGGTGGAACCAATACAACACAAGGCACCATCCAGACTTCTCCATACCTCAACCAACATCACCGAGGCCTTTCCCTCAGCATTTTCCGCAATGGTGGTGTGGCCCACAACACAATCCATACGCTTACCCTCTGCCGCTGGTGCCGCCATTTGCCCCTTTCTACCCGTACTACGCGCCTCCGCAGCCACCCCCGCAACAAAAGCAGCCACCAGCGCAGATGCAGTCAAGATGCAATCATGACACTTCTACGCCCTGCACCACGGCTGCCACTATCGCTGCAGCGGCTGCTGCAGCTACGACAGCAGCTACTAGAGCATCGACGGTGACAGCAGAAGCCACGGGCCGGCAAGGAGACCAGAAATCTGATAAGAGGGGCAAGGAGAGGCTGAGGCGACCGGCGTCGCCCATATCTCGCTCTGGACGGGGGACGAGACGACCCTCAACAAAACAATATCATCCAGCTTTGATGGACGAAACATGGTGAGGTTTTTGCAAGAAAGAAACTAGAGTGAGGGAACACGAAATGGAGGTGAGTTTAAAAACCAAGCTACGCGTTTGAGACAGGGGAGGAGTCCACGAGGGTGAAAAGCGGCCAAAGATTTGATCATGGCATGCACTGATTTGATGGTCGCTTGAGAAAGAATGGTGGAAACAGTGTGGTCGTGGCTCCTCGGCTGATGACAGGCGTTGGGAACCTAGAACGTGTACCTTGCTTTCTTTTCCCGAATAGTGACACTAGTCTGCGTGAGTGGCGCTGAGACCTACCTGGTTCGCACGACTGAGCGCATCGCAAGGGCGGGCTTTGGACACGCTTTTGCGCAGTCCTGGACATATCTCTTTTTTTATGTTGTATCTTTGCTGTCTGTCAAACATTAGCGTTCAGTTGGATTGAAAAGCATCGTAGTTGCAGTTAAGACATTGCCATGACTTCACACGCCCCATTAAACCGACCTTCTACGGTGCAGGAGGCGCCATACATGGCCGGCTATTCTCAGACTTTCTTTTCCTATTCGTGATACGGGTTGCAGGCAAAAAGGTGGGTGATAAGCAAGGCATTCGTCCCGTGTTTTTGGAAGAACTAGTTCCATGCTCTTGGGCTCACATGCCCCGCGTGCCCGCATCTTCCAATACAATACGGCGAACCCGACAGTTATGTCAGACCATTTGAGGTGCGGGTTTCACAACCCAAGACTCATGCCTGTGTCACGTTGGTAGGGGTGTCTAGTTGACCTTGTGTGAGTATATGCTTTTTTTTTGTTTTCGATCGCCCGGCTGTTCTCAGACCTCAGCTCTGATGGATATCCAAGGCTTGGCGAATCTAACGAGGAAGGTGGGAGCCTTTGCGTAGTTGTTGCTCACGTTACTCTTCTCGATATAACCGAGGGTGGTTATGAAGGAACCAAGCCGATGGGAGTTGGTTGCCACTGCCCTGTCCACTTCCGCCAGCCACCGGAACGTGGCTGGGTCTCCCCGTCAGCGGGTAGGGATGTCGGAGATTCGGCGGTGCTTCTAAAACCGTCAACGAATGTCTCATTCCTTGAAGAAATTTGTACACATACATCGCATCCTGCATCTCTTCATCCGATTGGGGCTCAGGCACATGTTCGTTTTTGGGATCAGCCTCGCTAGACTTCCCTTCACCGTCGGGAAGACTGGCCTCGAATATCGGTAGCCACTCATCCTGGAAATCATCGTCCCCCTCCAAAAGCAACTCCTTGGCAAGCTTCTTGGACCAGTAGCCCGGCTGGGTCATGCACGCAGTCATGGTGGTGGCCCATACCTCCTGTCGCACACGGTGTGGGCAGACGGATAACCACGCTGTACTGGTCAGCACATGGAGGATCCAGTCGTACATAGCCGCCTTGAATGCATCCGACTTGGCATCAGCTTTGGATGGCTGAACCATGTGCTGGAACATGTGCTCGACGAGAGATTCAAAACATTGCAGTTCGGCGTTCAGCCGACACAGCAGAGTGTCCCAGATTAGATAGGCTCCGTCCAGGGCATCGCCAACCCTGTCGTCGGCGGTCAGCGTCACAAACTGAGCATGCAAAGCATCTCAGCGTACGCACCTGGCATCTGAAGGCACTATCATCCGATCGTCCAGGAGAAGCGAGATTACCTGCTGGCCGAGGGGTGCTGGTCCTTTCGTGGACCCTAGTGCAACAATCTGCACCATGGCGATTCCACTCAAGCGGGATTCCTTGCCTGACTTCGGGCCTTCTTTTCTGATTTCCTCTCGCCGGCCGCTGACGAAGCTCCTGAGAATACGGTGCAGGCTGGCGCGGAGCAAAGAGACCGGGTGCTCGGCTGCGGCTTGGTCCCTGTTTTCAGGTAAAGGCTGCAAAGAAACGTCAAGCTTCGACCAGTAATGGTGCCACAGCCACTGCAGCGCCTGCTCCGTGGCCATCTGGAGCCTGCGCAGAGAGGGCAGGTCCTCGTGCGTCGCCTCGTGGCGCAGCTCGACGAAGCTGCCGGGCATGTCCAGCTCGGCGGCCATGTCGTACATGGACATCTTCTTGAAGCTGTTCTGCACCGTGTCGCAGAAGCCTGTGACGAACCTGGGCAAGCTGCGTCAGCCCTCTGCGGGCTTCGAGGCTTGATCCGAAGTGGAAACATGTCCTTCTGCCGAGTCACGAGTGGAGGAGATGGAAGAAAAGAAATTCGGTCTAAGCGCGTACCGGTTGAAGGCGGCGCAGTAGGCATTGCGAATGGCCAGGAGCGAGGCGGACCGCGGATCGTCGTGGAGCGTAGCATCGACGAGTTGGGCGGTCGAGTCAAGAGCATGCGGCAACGGCGCTCGTCGCTTCCACGCGGAGATCTGTTTTGGGGGTGAGCTCAGCTCCGTCATCATGCAGCGGGGGCCAAGCAGGGGCCGCGGACCAGATTGACGGCGGCCTGGCGCTCGTCGGGGCCGGCGAGGTACAGGCGGTCGCGGAGCAGCAACAGGTCGGCCTGATGGCGCCAGGGGGTGACTTGGAAGCGCGGCATGGGGAGGAGGAATAATGGAACAGGCAAGAGGTCGTGGACAAGGCGGTAAGGCCATGTGACAAATAGTAGGACGAGGCCAGCGTTCGGCAGTTGGGGGGGGGTGGGATCAAAGTCAGGCGTGCGGTGTGTGCGGTGCGTGCGTGTGCGTGTCACGACGGTCGAAGCATCTTTCGGGCTGCTGAATTAAAGAAGCCGCTAGCAATTTAGGCCGCGCCACCCCTGCACCAGCGCCTCCAACCCTTCTAAACGCAACGCATAGCCTTCCACCGCTAGCGTTAGATTGCCAGGAGCGCCTGTCTCTCGCTGGAGCATGCCGCTACGAAAGTATGATGTCTACCCTCTCTCGCCCTCTCTCCCTGTTCCCTGCTCGCCCTGCGCTGCCCGCCCTGCTGCCCGCTCCGCCACCTGCTGTTTCGCCTTGATACTCCCTGCCCGTCTGCTAGTCTGTGGGACCCGCCATGCATTTCCTCAGTCAGATGCAAACCCGATGAGCTGGAGACATCAGCCAAGCCTCAAGCCGCGCGCGTTGCACATGGCACAGCGCTCGTCCCGCTGCCGCAACTGTACCCACCCTTGCGCCCCGTGCGAGCAAACTATCAATTTATCTTATTTTTTTTTTGTGCGCTCCTCGCCCTGCATGACCAGCCCTTGCCGATCGAAGCGTTCGTCCGGCCAGCACTGTGCCGCAAATAATCCCGTACACAACATGTTTTGACTATCGTATTTTATTCTTGCTATCTACCAAAACGCACTGGTGGGGTATCTCTAAGTGCCGTCCGTCAGGCCGCCAAGGTCCTGCGGAGGCGAGCGCGCCGACAAAAGTCCCAAAAATTGCGCGCCACTGAAACCAGCGGCTACACAGAACGCCATCGCTATGCTTTGCTATGTAATCGTCATCCCACTTCCTAACATTGCGGTTGCAGCCAGCCGTAACCGAGTCCCGCATCCTGTGCCGAGGGTCGCTTCAGCTGCTGGTACCACCATTCATTCGTATACGTCTCTTCGTCCTCCAGCAGAAAGCTCTGTCCAGAGAGATCTGCTGCGGGCACTGCTCGGGCTGCTGCCTGCAGTGTCCAGCATTGCTTGTCGTCCGCCTCGCCAGCCTGCTTCGGAGGCTCGGGTGCCTCCTCAATGCTTTCCTCGTCCGAGCTGACATCGTCGTCGTCGTCGTCGTCGTTGTCGTCGTCGTCTTCTGCATCTTCGCTCTCAATCTCTGACGGCGGCTGCCACCTCTCTTCCAACTTCAGGCCCTTGCCCAGCCCGGACGTCAACATGCATTCGTAGTTGGGCGTATCGTAAAGACCCATGCCGACCAGCACATTGCCCGACTCCTCGGTTGACAGGTCTTCCATGTAATCGGCGTCGTCTTCCGAGCTCTCATCCTCGGTGCGAGGGTGAGACATGGGAGCCTCGGTAGAAGCCCACGCCTGTTGCGCGGGTGCAGATGTCGCCGCAAGAAAAGGCGACATGGCAACAGTAGACTCCGGGGCACAAGGATCCTGGTAGTCGGGAAAGGGGGTGGTGTCCATTGAAGTGTCGTTGTCCAGGGTAGCAAGGGGAAAGGTCTCTCGTTTCCGTTGTGCCAAGGCCGAGAGGTAGGCCAGTGCGGAATTGGAGGCGTAGCCGGAAGCGGGACTGGGGTACGCTGACGTCTGATCCGGGAAACCGTAGCCATCAACCTGGCTCGAGAGATCATTGGCCGGACTCGAGTCAAATGAGTTAAAGTAGTTTGATGAGGTTGGATGCCAGCTGACGGGACGGGTTGACGAGAAGGTAGTGGTGGTGGTGGTGTCGTCTTGCATCTCCTCGTCACCCGATCCGAACATCATGTTCCAGCGGTCTTCGAGCGTGACATAGCGCTTCGCAGCCGAGGTCGTTTTCCTTCTCTCAAGCGTGGTGGGACTGTTGTGGACGCTGCGCGGCTTCTCAATGCGAGATGACCGCTTGGAGGTGTTGTTGCCATGCGCGCCCCGCGGCTCCCGTTGCGAGAAGAGCGGCGAGGTGGAGGCGGTGGTGGAGAATGGTGAGGTGTCGTTCATACTTGGTGTCGTGTTTGGGTGGTGTCCAAAAGGCCGTCGAGGGAAGAGGCTGACCCTCGGATTTATTATATGGGATTGATGTCAACATACGTGTTCGGCGGGACAAGGGGCTGAGGCAGCTAAGAGGATCGTTAGGTCGGAGCTCGCTCAGACAGACGAGTATTACTCCATGTGTCAAGGTTCGGTGGGTAGTATACGGCGGCTCATGGGCTGTACTAGGGTCAAGTACCCTCGGTGCAACTCCCGGTTCACAACTAGGGCCAGGCCTGCGCACGTCGTCGGTTCTTAGTGAAAATCCCATTTACGGGGATGGATGGCAGCAGACGTGCTCATGGTCAAACCAACTAGTTGGGTGCAGGCAGCCGGTGTGGCACGGGCTGGAGGCTTGGGCAGGGCAAGCTGATCTTTAATCATCATCGTGGATGCAGCCGACGAAAACTAACGACAGCCGAATCAGAGGGCCAGCCGGGGAACAGTGCTAAGGCGGGCAACACGACGGACGCGGCTTGATTGCGCGGGTATGTATCATGGCGCAACGGAGCTCCTTGCCGCAGGCGCTGCTTGGAACCTGGACGCTAATAAGCAGGTGGCAGGAGGCGCGAAAACACCACCAGCTGCGGGTAGGAATGTGCGACGGAACAGGGTAGGGTGACGAGACTGCAGAGCGCGCAGCATGACGATGGGGATGGGGGTCCGGCGGGCAGGGGAGCACTCGTGGCTGGAGGAAGCGGTCAATCGCCGCGCGGTGGCACTACTAGCCGGGGCGACGATGTTCGAGTAAGGAAGATCACGCATGAGGCTCGGCAGGTTGGAGGGCCTGCGTGCCTGTCCGCGCTTTAGCCGCGCCGGTGCGTGGTGCAGGCGTGGGTGTTGCTCAAGGGCCACGACCGGGGCTGCAACCAATCGTACGACCGACGCCACCCTGGCGATGTGCCCTAAAGATCTGTCCGGCGGCCGGCAGCGCCAAGGGGTCTTTGGGTGCTGGGTCTCGGGGCGCGCGGTGCTGGCGGTAGTGGAGGTTGGCAGCGCTGCCGGCCAGCGATCCGGGGCCACGACCACGCCAGGAAGGGCCGCTATTCGCCGAGGGCGCGAGCCAAGTTAATTCTGGAAGCCTGGTGCGCCGGCAGCATCCATGCTGCAGGCCGTGAGCCTTAAACCAAGCGCGGCCCCTCGTCGGGCTGGTGATGCAGGATCGCATCCTTGGCTTGGGGTTGCAACGGCCGTGCCACAACCTCAGCGGAGATTGCGAGCAATCAGGACGGGCCTTGCCGTGCAGGCGTGGCAGCTCTGCGCCGCGCCGGTGGTCCTTCACGGCTACTCGGCTGCGCGGCGGCGCAACTCCAAGGGCACTAGAAGGTGGAGTCTGAAACGGCGAAAATGCTAGAATCCGCACGTCAGACGGATCAGCCGCCGTCATGTCACCTCCTCCGCAGAGCGGTGAAAACCTTCCACGATCCATCTCTCTCTCGCGCCGGTGCTGGGCCGAATCAGGCGGCGTGCGTCAGCAGCCTGTGTCCAGGTACGAGGTTTCACTGGCGGGGTGCTTCGAAATTTGCTGGCCGCGGCCAATGCCGATGCCGCTGGATGGATGCGGACTGCCAGTGTCGGTCTCATGGGCAGCGCCAGAGCGTGGCTTGCTGACTCTCTCTCTCGTATGCGTACGAGGGCACCGTGTGTCCCGTCGAAGCGCCGAAGAGGTTCCCACTCCCAGTTCCCCCTGGCGCGCACCCGGGCGCCGATCAGATTGTGCTGCAAAGTGCGCATGGACATGCGATCTGGAGGCCCCGCAACGGTCCCTCTGCACGGGCGGCCCATGGCTCGCGCACCCCATGTCGCTGGAAAAAAAAGTTGCTCGCTTGGCTTGCCTGCTGCGTGTGCGCTGGCCGCGCTGCTGACAGGCTGACGCAAGGAGCTGTGAGAAACGCCTTAACTCTGGGGCCGCCCTGCCGCGCCGGGCTCGCGCGACCCATGCTGCGCTTGCTGAGAGAAGACAGGCCATTGAGATCTGCAGGGTCGGTCGGCGTGGCCACGACTCATCATCAAACCCTCAGGCTCGGTGAAACGCTGCTGCCTGTGCGTGCGCGATAGCACTTTACATGTGTTGCACAGCAGCAGCAGCGCCGCAGGGAAGATGACGTGCCGGCCGAGTGGTGGATGGCGGCGGCGACAGCGGCATATGACCGAGCGGCAAGCAAGCAGCAGCAGCAGCAGCAGCAGCAACGTGGCTGTGTGTGGGCGAGTGTTGCTTGGTGGCCTAAAACGGCATGCCGGCCGAAGACTCCGCGGCCTTCCGTCTGCTGCAGAGTTTCTGGAGGCGTGCATTATTATTATTTTATTACTGCTGCTGCTGCGGGACATCCCGGGCGCGGAAGGCACAGGCCGCCCCCATGCGGCGCCCGATTGGGCCTGCCAGGCTTTTCAGCCTCCATCCGGACGTCGCAGCACTCCAAAGGTCTAGATTCATGTAAGAAGGCGAGTCATTCACCTCCTCTGCTCCCTCTTGGATGATCCTCATCTTCGGCCAGCGTTTTTGCCCGCCTCTCACTGGTCCGTCGATCCCCGGCCGACCGTCGCTCCATGCGGCACGAAGCGCGTCGCAAGGCCGGAGCCGTGGCTGCCACTGCCACTGCCACTGCCATGCCACGGCGAAAAGCATTATTAGCTCGCGCCGTACCCACTCGCGACTGTTCGCTGCATCATGGGCCAGACACGGCTCGCACGCTCGCATCCACCGCTGATCTCCAGCTGCGTGCCTGCAAGAAATTTTCCGCCGTGACGCAGCAGCTGGCAAGTATTGGTGATGCGGGTCCCTCGTATCATCTGCGAGCTGCCGAGAGTGACAGCGAGCCGCCGCGGCTTTCCTTCCTTCTCTCCCAACATATGCAGCGCGTCATTGATCTGACAGGCCGCTTGTTGACGATCGAGCTGCAGCCGAGGTTCCCCCTCCCGTCTCCCTGATGGATGGAACAGGAGAAGAGGAGCTCACAGGGGGGTAGTGGCGACTATCGATCATGCTGCATCACACTTCCTTTCCGATTTCGCTGCAGTACCCACGCGAAGCTCTGAGATGGCCCCGTCCAATCATGCGTCCGGTGACTGGTCGTTTAATTCCCTTTCGGTCCTGACTCATCACTCTAAAGACCCCCAGCCAAGCTTCACCGCCACTGGCCGCCTGTGGTCCCGTGTGGCAACCGGCCACCCATGGGACGAAAACGCTCGACATGCAGAGTGAAGATGGCCGACAAACAACCCATCACGAGGCCCGCTGTTTGTACGCCGCGACCAGGCGAGATCATCACTCTAGCCTACCCCGCTCTCGACCACCTGCTGATGGTTGTAAGCTTGCCCGGTTATTTACTTGTGGCAAGTTGCAACCCTCTGCGCCGCCCGGATTCTCTTCGTCACCACCTCTCCAGTCCCGACATGCACGAGAAAGCGATGCGTTCGTGTCGGCTGTTTGCCTGGCCGTCTGGCACGACGGCCCGCGCTTACGCTGTCCCCATTCGTCCGGATGCGTATACCAGACTTCGCTTGATGGCAGCATGCCCTGCGACTCAGCCGCACATGCAACCGTCTGTGTGTTAGTCCATGTGTGGGTGTGCAATCCACGTCATTCCATTTGCTGCTGCACCGTCGGCTGCAACTGCTCGCACATCTAGGCTACTGGACATCCGAAAGGCAGCACGAAGTTGGTAGGATGCTGAGTTGCTGCTGCAACATTCATTCATATCACACCTTTCCGGATCGGGTCAGCACTTCTGAACCACCAGAGCACCTCAAGCGTCGTACTATGCTACCACAAGATACACGCTCGAGCCTCGAATGGACCAACGTGGCACTCGGTTACTAAACAAGTCTACCCAGCCTTGCTGCCGTCGTTATTTAGACTACGTGCTTCCGATCATCCACCGATCTTAGTTCGGAACTCCCTGCGGACACAGAAGCTTGTGCAACAGTGGTACCTCGTTACTCGACTGTGTTGCGCTGCAGTCTGTATGCACCAGCTTGAAGGCTGTCTCTGGAAAGGTGCCACAGGGTTGGCAGACGACACACGCGTAGCTTGTCTCACGCCTACTTATCATACATGGGCCACGTAGCGGCCCTCTCGGCGTCTCTGAACATATGCGGCACCTCATCGCCCCTGACTTCTGGGTTCTACTTTCGCTCCGCTTTGATTTATTTTCTCGTCACGGATATGGTGGTATCCGCTCTGTATTAATCTAACCCGTTTCTCCTTTGATGTCAACCCATGTTGAAGGTCACTTGGTGGTCATTCTCATCTTAACTGGTTCGTTTTCTCTCACCGTTTTCTCTGATGAGGAGTGACCAAGGATGCGCTCAATCAAGTCAAGCCTGCGTTTCGTCTATGCAGGAGGAGCTGGAAGGTCCGAGCTGACGCATGGAAGGCATGTCCTTTTCGATCACCTGCATCCCGGGGGAGTCAGCCGGGCTCCGGCTTTGTGTTGAGCCTTTCGATTCACTTGGTCGTTTAGACTGAAAAGCGATTTCTTACCACAGATAACGACTCCACGACCTTCACAAAAGAAAAAAGGACATCAGCGATCGGCACGGCTACCTTGTGAACTATCGAAAGTCCGTCCTAAAGCTAAGGCCAGCTTAGTCCCATGTAGCAAAGACCGTGAACATCTGTTCAGCAACAACACCTTGAAGACTAGAACGTGCGTAGAGCAGGTTTGCGGTCTCTTTCTTGAGTATTGCCGATGATCTTCAGAACTTCAAGTTTTTCTCTGAGCTTCTCTTGTCTCCTTAAACCCCTGTCATCACCGTGTTGCGTGGCTTTTAATATGTCCACGCTACACCGCCAATTACCTGCCAGAATGCTCTATACAACCGACTAGTGGCCCATCATTCGCTCCCTTGCCCCTTTGAGAATCCTATTGTCTCTCAAGTCCCCACACAGACGACCACTCTTTCAGATCTCCAACACTACCTACCAAGGCCGGATCCCCACACGAGGTATCGTCGGGAGCGCGATTCACTTGCTTTGTCGTCTTCAACATCCTGGATCCGTCTTTGGTGAAGAGCTCGATACCACAGGCTACCGTTTTCCATGCCCGCGACTATGATCTGGTGGTGCCGCATTCTACCGATGGACTTTCCGTTATCCGGCTGTCATGTAGGCGACTGATGTATGTCACCGGTGACCAAATGATAACTTAGGAAGAGAATGTGAAGGGAAGCAACGTTAGAAGGAGGAACATACTACTGAAACATGGCATCGAGGGAGAGATCGTTGCAGGTATGATGAGAGCTACTTAGACGTCATCATCTTCTTACCAACAGATCATCATTATTGAAAGAGTCTGAACTCCAAATCTTGTGCTCATCATACAAAGTGAAATAAGACTTTACCCTCCCTGGCGTTGACGCACCGCAATGCTTCCAGCTCCATCTTGGCATAGCTGACGATACGCTCATTGCGTGGGCGCCGCATCTGCGCTCCTGTTTATTCAATGCTTCTGAATACGCCCCGTCAATAGAGGCTGTTGTTTTTTTTTTCTTGACGTAATCCGGCCGGCGATATTGGCGGCATTGCGGACTTCAAAGCCACAAGCGACGAGTCAGTCCGGCAAGACCGCACAGTGCTGAACGCTCAGCATCATAAATTTCTTGTTCTCTCACTGGTCTTATTGTCTTGTTATAAGCTTGGTTGGGGCTGCAGTGTTGAGCATTTTGCAGTTTAGAATGCTTGTGCCATTTGCTTTTCATTCATTCTAGATGCTAAGAAGGAAAGTATAGAGCAGGCACCAACGCTGGAGGGATAGCTCTTGGGTTTAGCGCCGGCCCGGGATTGACGGCGGAAATATGTTCAAGGGGAAAGGGTGGGAAGAGTTCAAGGAGAGCCAGAGCAGTTGAGCTACAAAGTGTCTGTGACGTACACGCAGGCATTTATTACCAGCGAAGTTGACTGCGAAGTCGAAACCGGTGAACGAACGCTAGTGCCGCCAGGAAATCGCCGAGCTCAGTGTCACGAAGCAGTCACTGAGTACCGACCGATAGTAGTGGGGCTTGATCCTAATCTCCATACATATGGTACATCGCAGCAACGCCTTTGACCAAGTCTGTCCCATCCAGGTGTATCCCGTAAGAACAGACTGCGAGGAAGTCTTCGAAAACTTTGGTTCTTGAGTGACAGCGAGCAAGCACCCTGTGAAGGGGGTTTGCATTATATGTGTTAGCGGTTACACGTTGTGTGCCCCAAGTTCAATCGTTCAACCTTGGGCGGTGCTCTTTTCATCTTCCATCTGTGTTGGGGAATCCTCTCCGGAATGTTCAAAATTTCCTCTGGCTGAAAGACCAGTACGCCTTCCATGGCAGTTTCCAATCCGTGGTCCTCAGTTTTGGATTGAAGACGTCAAAGTCCATCTTTTGCAACTTCTCCAGCCACAGCGCCGTCGCCATAGCCGGCATCAGCGCGCCGAAACCCTTCTCCACGTCCTGCTGCTGCGCCTGTGTACCCGCGCTCAGTTGTTGCGGGCTGTACCTATGCTCTTCTTCGTGGGCATGCTCGAAGTCGTGGTCAATCTCGCCACCCGCCCGCAGACTGCTCAGCATCGACCGCGCCGTGATGAGGTGGTCATTCGCCCGTGTGGCTACTGCAAAGACAGCATCCCGTAGTCCATCTGCATCTGCTCCGTAACGCAACACTTCTTCCTCCTTCACACCGGCCTCGGCCATTATGTCCAGTGGGAGAAGCACAGCGCCTTGCCGGCCGGTGGGTAGTGAGCCCCCGAACCCTGCCTGGTTAGAGTGGTGGTTCGGGGGCGGAGGGAACGCAATCAACGGCAGACCGCGTAGGACTGTTGCAATGCCAGTTGCTTTGCCAATATGCGAGGCTAGATGGTCGGCAGTTATGGAAGCCAGCGGCAGAGCCTGCAACGTCAAATACAGCAAGGTCGAATATGTGTTCTCGGCGTAGGATTCGAGTGCAGCCAGATTAGCGAAGGGCGGATTGCCTAATGCCTTTTCACGCTCCGAGATGATGCGCAGAAACCACGACTTGCCCAGGCGGGCATGGCCATGGGAGCGAGCATAGAGAGCTTCGGCGGCGTGGGCGAGCAGGACGGCGACGGGCTCTTTCGGCGGTGAGCCCTGCAAGGCGCGAGTTACAGCATCGCGCCAGAACTGCATGCGCATACGGCCGACAGTGGTGTTGGAGGTTTGGTCGGCGACGCGGGAAACGTCAATGTTGAAGGCGCGAATGGCGAGGTAGGCATCGCGGGCGTGAGGCGGGATGAATGTCTGCAGGGTGAATGAAGGAGAATCGTAGTGGCTGGGTGCGATTGGCAGTCAGCGGGACAGTTGGTTGCAGAGAGTGAAGGGGCATTGAGCTACCGCAGAAGGTTGGCGCAGTATGCGCGGGCTTTTTCTATCTCAGCAGCAGAGCCATTAGCAGTTGCATATGTCCTGCGACAGCGCGCAATGCGCCATCCTGTGCGGCAGGAAGAGTGAATGGGCTTCATAAGAAGAGAGGCGGGTGAGGCGAAGGGTGAGAGCAGAGCGGCATTGTCATTGCTGAGCTGTACTATGTAATGCTTTTTGCGGAGAGGCAATTGGTTCCCGCCATTGTTCGGTCATGACGTGTGGGCCGTGCAGGAAGGCGCAAACGCGTGAGAGCGCGTCCACCTACACGCCTCATCTCCGCCCGCACGCCTACTACCTAGGTACTCCATCCCACATAAAAGTATGAACTTCAAGGACTTCGACGAGCGCCCGGCGAAGAAGCGCCGTTTCTTCGTTGACGACGAGCCTGCCGCCGACGAAACACTTTCACACAAGCCAGCGCTACCGCACGAAGCCACCGCAGATGCTGATGTCGCCGCCAAGTCGAGCGCCTCACACAGCCAACAAAATGCACATTCGCTCGCTTTCGACGCCGACCTGTTCGCGTCATTCGTGGGAGAGAAGCTCTCTGCTGATACCTTGAAAAAACTGCAGGAAGTCAGCGGCAATGACATTCAGCGCGGTAGGCACAACCACTCAGTCCCCCCGCCTTGATGCTGATTGCAGCCCTCACACAGCTATCAACGCCTACCTCGATGGCTCATGGAACTCGCCACCGCATTCTGTGCCCCAGCGCTCCAGTGGCCCTCTGGAGGTCGCCTCGCAGCCTAATCAGCCGTCTCTCACCGAGGATTGTACACTTCCAGACGCACCTACCGAGATGCTGTCTCAACGGCCGCGTACAACGAGCACCATGCCAGGCAAGCGATACATCGGAGCATTTGGCGTTGCCGGATGGGCCACCAAGAGCGGTACCGGCTTCATCAAGTTCGGCGACAAGGTCAATATCGAACGCGCAAGAACCCAGCCGGTAACCAAGCTTGGTCGCGGGGGCAAGAAGATACTTAACAAACGCCAGGATATCGTTGTTCGCTTCACCAATGTACGCGGCGAAGAGGTGGGCCGCCTGGAGAACGAATCAGCGACGTGGATCTCCGCCTTGATTGACCAGAGGGTGTGCACTTTCGAGGGTTCTTGTGTGTACACGCCGGACCGGTTGCGGACAAACGACACCATCTATTTACAGCTGCGCGTGTTCTTGCAGAAGACAGTCTTTGAGGCTGGCGGGTTCGTCAAGCCAACCGATTCGAATCGTGAGACAATCCTCTTTGAAGCCAAGGAAACCAACGAAGAGCGCAGTCTACGGCTCCGCCAGGTTGCCATGGTCAGGCTGTTCGATGAGATCAATCTTCACCCCACTCGTGTCAATGCTCAGGCAGAGAAGCACAGGCGGCAGGGTCTACTCAAAGCTGCGGAGATTGCAGAAAAGAACGCACAGCAAGGCAACTCCAGTTCGAAATCTCAGAAATCTTCTGCTGTTGAGCCGGGAACACCTCCGTCTGATGATGCAGAAGAGGGACAGGAACTGGAACAAGACCAACTGGATTCTCTCTACAAGAAAGCGCAATCTTTCGATTTCGACACGCCCGAAGCAGAGCCGGCCGACACTTTCGCCATGGATCTTCGCAAGTATCAGAGGCAAGCGCTTCATTGGATGATCAGCAAAGAAAAGGATCAAAGGTCTGACCACAAGGAAATGACAATGCACCCGCTCTGGGAAGAATATACCTGGCCTACTAAGGATGTCGATGAACAACCTCTGCCCGAAGTCATTGACCAAGCCGCTTTCTATGTAAACCCGTATTCTGGGGAACTGTCTCTGGACTTCCCTGTACAAGAGCAAAACTGCCTTGGCGGTGTTTTGGCTGATGAGATGGGACTAGGCAAGACAATTGAGATGCTTAGTCTCATCCATTCTCACACCGCCGATCTTTCTTCCGAACCCAATGGCAGCGTGGCTACCGTCAATAACCTTCAGCGCCTGCCCAAGAACTCGTCCTCGGTTGAAAGAGCACATCGGACAACACTGGTGGTGGCTCCCATGTCATTGCTCGCACAATGGCATAGCGAGGCTGAGAAGGCATCGAAAGCTGGAACGCTCAAGGCTATGGTGTACTACGGTTCCGAGAAGAATGTCAACCTTCAGAAACTGTGCTGCGACTCGAACGCGGCACATGCACCAAACGTTATCATCACTTCATATGGTGTCGTTCTTTCCGAGTTCAACCAGGTCGCAGGCGTTGACGGCAACCGAGGTTCTCATGGCGGACTCTTTTCTGTGGAATATTTCCGTATAATCCTCGATGAGGCTCATTACGTCAAGAATAGACAGTCAAAAACGGCAAAGGCTTGCTACGAACTTTCTGGCAAACATCGTTGGGTGCTGACTGGCACGCCTATCGTCAACCGTCTTGAAGATCTCTTTTCCCTGGTTCACTTCTTAAAGGTGGAACCATGGTCAAATTTCTCTTTCTGGAAGACTTTTATCACGGTTCCGTTTGAATCAGGGGACTTCATTCGTGCCCTCGATGTCGTCCAGACGGTGCTTGAGCCGCTCGTCATGCGACGGACGAAAGACATGAAGACGCCGGATGGCGAGGCGCTAGTGCCGCTACCGCCGCGAACGATTGAGGTTGAGCCAATTGAACTTTCAAAGGCTGAGAAGGAAGTGTACGACTGGATCTACGCAAGAGCCAAACGGACATTCGCAGCCAACGTTGAGGCAGGCACACTGATGAAATCCTACACCACGATCTTTGCACAAATCTTACGTCTTCGACAAAGTTGCTGCCATCCTCTCCTGACTCGTAGCAAGGCTATTGTTTCTGAAGAAGAGGACGCTGCTGCGGCCGCTGACCTTGCCAATGGTCTGGCGGATGACATGGACTTGGATACTTTAATCCAGCAGTTCGAAGCTGAAGATGAAAATGGCGAGCAAGACGTCAACAAGTTTGGTGCTCACGTCTTGAAGCAGATCCAAGCGGAGCAGCATTCAGAATGTCCCATTTGTGCCGAGGAGCCGATGGAGGAGCAAGCCGTGACAGGCTGCTGGCACTCTGCTTGCAAGCAATGCCTGCTTAACTTTATTGAGCACCAGCGTGAGAAGGGTGAGATTCCCCGTTGCTTCAATTGCCGCGAGCCTATCAACTCCCGAGATGTTTTCGTCGTGGTCCGTCACGACGCATACGATGACGACGAAGCCCTCTATTCATCTCCTGGAAACTCTGGCAACCGTACGCCACGCATCTCTCTCCGGCGTGTCAACTGCGCCGCCTCTGCAAAAATCGAGAGCCTTCTCTCCCAGCTGAAGAAAATTCGCCGCGACGAGCCCGGCACCAAGTCGGTGGTCTTCTCCCAATTCACAAGCTTCCTGGACCTGATCGAGCCTGTGCTCTCCCGAGACAACATTCCGTTTGTCCGGTTCGACGGTTCCATGACGCAGAAAGCACGTGCTGCGGTTCTCCAGGAATTCACCAACCGGCCGCGAGGCGTAGTTTTACTACTCTCGCTGCGCGCCGGCGGCGTTGGGCTCAACCTGACGGCAGCGCGACGCGTCTTTATGATGGATCCATGGTGGAGCTTCGCCGTCGAGGCCCAAGCTATCGATCGCGTGCATCGAATGGGCCAGACCAGCGATGTTCTTGTCAAGAGATTCGTAGTTAGGGGCAGCATCGAGGAGAAGATGCTGAAGATTCAAGAACGCAAGAAGTTCATTGCCAGCAGCTTGGGCATGATGAGTGATGAGGAGAAGAAGGTCCAGAGGATCGAGGATATCAAGGAGTTATTAAGCTAAACCATTGAACGATGGCTTGTTAGACGCAGACGTGTTGAAAGGCTCTATTGATTGTGTGGGTTTAGTTGGGGATATCGGCGATATGTTCATAGGGTATTTCATTCTCCAGACCGGGTGGTAAATTTATGGAGTAATTGTTGCATTAAGTACAGTCAAAGAACATGATAGACACGGTTCATTGCGGTTGGAGATAAAAGACAGCAACAAAGCCGCATGTATAGACCTGGGACGAGGGCACTTGCAAGGGAGAGACGGGAGGCGTCGAAAGGCGGCGCACAAAGCCGGAGTTTTTCCGGCGGCCGAGCTTCGAAAAGTCCACTTCCTCGAAATTTTTGGAGCGCCCGCACAGAGCTTCTCACGACGCGACGGCCTCGAAGCTCCACCACCACCAACCTTCTCACTCGCCGTCCCAATACCCTTCTAGCTGCTCCCACCGCAAGAAGAATCGCCGACCGTCGCAATGGCTAAGGACAAGGTCAAGGACAAGAAGGAGAAGAAGGAGAAGCGCTCCGAATCCGACGGCATCAAGAAGAGCAAGAAGGACAAGAAGGAGAAGAAGCAGCCCGAGCACGTCGCCGAGGCCTTGTTGTCTAGCATCAGCGATGCTAGCTCCGGCGCTGATGTCAAGACTGTCGTGGTTCGGAACAAAGCTGCCGATGACAGCGACGAGGAGATGGAAGCCCAGCCCGCCTTTACCGCCGCCCTGGTGCCCTTCGCTGTGCCGCTCGCCGACGACAAGATCACGAAGAAGGTGTTCAAGACTGTGAAGAAGGGTATGTGTCTTGCCTCATGTTCTGCAACAACAACGCCAGTCGCACCACCACGGATGAGATGCTAACCCACCTCGCAGCTGCCAAGCACAAGACGCTCAAGCGCGGTGTCAAGGAAGTCGTCAAGGCCGTCCGCAAGTCATCGACCAACCTGCCGGCGTCGTCGCTCAACGAAGACCCGTCCGCCGTTGTCGTCATCGCCGCCGACATCAGCCCCATGGACGTCATCTCGCACATTCCCGTCCTCTGCGAGGAGCACAACATCCCTTACATCTTCGTCACCTCGCGCGCCGAGCTGGGCGCTGCCGGCAACACCAAGAGGCCCACTTCCGTCGTCATGATCTGCAAGGACCGCGGCTCCAAGAAGGCCAGCGACGACAAGGCCGAGGACGAAGCTGACTACAAGGAGGCGTACGACAGTGTCGTCAAGGCCGTCATCAAGGCCTCGAAGGGCGTGAGGCGCTGAGTCGCGCGAGGGATGAGGTGGCTCTGAAGCAGATGTGCAGGAATTTTCTTCTGCTCTGACGGACGAGCGTTGAGATGTTGGAAAAGAAAACAGCAGCGTCATCTTCGGGTACCGTTCCCCTTTGGATCGGGCACACGAAATGGAATGGGAAATGTTTTCCCCCTGCTGCTTACAATACATCATGGGAATGATACGGCGCACGCGGCGTTGCATGGTCGGAAACGGGCTTCTTTTGTGTACAGTGCACCGGGCTTCGACAGTCAACGAAAAGCAAAAATTCTGTGGCGGGTTTAGTTTCCTGTCGGTGGAATGGGAAGAGGACTTGGTTGTCCGAGCCAGTAAGTAGCAGCTGCCACCACCCATTGGGGCGGCTCCTACTCAATTAAGAGAAGTTCGAAATGACTGTGGTGCCTTTCCTCCACCGAAGTTCCTGATTACCAATGTGCGAACTAAACTGACCTAACCTGACCCATATGGACCGCGCCCTTGAAGGAGGAAGCCAAGCCCCTCCATCTGCTCAGAATCTTGCAAGGGTCGTTATCCAGAACACGATACTTGATTGCAATCACGGCAGTTTGGAAAATAATAATGCAGAAGAATTATTAGTTTCTTTTGCGGCTCATCTAACTGATCTAAGAGTCCGCTTTGGGATGAATTGCCCCAGGTCCTATAGTCTTTTAACGCCTTTTTCCTGTTTGTCCATCGTTGAATCCCTTTTGCGCCAAAAACCCTGGTATCTTGTGTCGAAAAAAAAAATACTCCGTCTCGCTCTCTAGCACGCTTCTTCGTCTTTCTCTCCAATTGTCTGACCGTCCCTTCTCAGATGCTCCTCTAGTGAAACACCCAAAGCGGCAAGCCGCCGGGACCTCTCGCAGCTCTTCTTCCGTCCTCTCCCTCCATTTCGACGTAGGCGGGCGTCGAGCTTCCACTCATCCTCTCGTCCTCGGTCTCGATGGGGCTCTCCATGACCAATTCCAACCAGTGCGCGAAGCCTGGTTCCACGCTGCCGGTCACCTTGACCTGGCCGACGCCGCGAACCTCCTCGAACAGCCTCAGCACGCTGTAGTCGCACGCCTCAAACTGAGCCTGCCAGCACTCGACCTCGAGGCTGTCGCAACCGGAAAAGGCGGCGGCGACGTCGGCGGCGCTGAAGAAGGGATCGGTGTCGAGGCGGATGCTGACGCGCCAGTTGCGGATCTGCTGGGTGACGGCGTTTTGCAGAATGGGGCGCGATGGGGAGATCAGGAAGGGCATCTTGGAGAGCAGACTGCTGTGGGCTGAGAAGGTGTTGCGGGCATAGAGGATTGGCGTAGCCTCGTCGTGGATCTGGCGGCAGGTGCTGAGGATGGCGGGGTGGATGTCGGCCTTGGGCAGGGCGCTGTTGCACGAAGACGAGTGGAAACTGGCAGCGCGGCGTTGCTGAGCCGTCAACTCTGGCGAGGTGAGGAGGAGCTCGTAGATTTCATTGCGGAGCTCGCCAGGGAGGCGGAGGAAGGGCGAGGTTTGTTGTTGTTGTTGTTGTTGTTGTTGTTGTTGGTGGGGCCGGGGTGCGGCCTGAAGGGTTATTGTGGTTGGTTTTTGGATAGTGGTGGTGGTGGTGGTGGTGGTGGTGGCCATTGTTGTTGTTGTTGTTGTGGTTGCCACGATGGTGAATTGATTGTTGGTGTTTGTTGTTGTGTTGTGCCAATGGGCTTCAGTAAATGTTGACTGATGGTGAGCAATAAAGTACCATCGGCGCTTGGCGGGTTGATATATGTATTAGCCATGATGATAGGAGCTGTGCAAGGGTGCTGCAAGCATCTCAGCAAACATGTGGCACGGACGTGGCGTGTCTGGCAGCGCCTGGCCTTATCGCGTGAGTGGTTTTCGAGAAATCGGGATGTGCGACAGAATTAGGTGGCCGCACGAGGATGTTACGGAAGGACTCGCTCTGGAAGCTGGCAGAGGCCTCGGGGGCGCCTCGGGGCCGGGCAGTGTACGCTGATTCTCGGGTGCACGGCCCAGCTGGTGTGATATTTCGCGCGTCCTCGTGTCGTTCGACTCATCCCATCTGCCCACTGCGCCACTCCTTTCGCGACCGAGCCTCCCCGACTTTGGTCCTTGATTCTCCCTCCCGTTTCGGCCCGCTCCCTCTGCGTCGATCTGACCGGTTTCGCTCCGTGTCTGCATTGCAACAAACGTTCTGGCCGCGCCACCTCTGACTTGTTGTTATCTTCGCCCCTTCCACCTCCCTATGACCTGACTCGACTTTGTGAACAACTGCTGTCAGCGTGGCCCATGCCTTTTCAAGCCTTCGCATCAAAGCCCTTGTCGTAAGTATCAGTCTGCCAAGAGCCCAGAAAAGCGCGCAATCCTCTCCCTACTGCTGAACAAGGCCACCAGCCTTGGTCGGTTCGCAGTGTATGCAAAACAACGTCTTCTTCAAGACGTGTTGCTGTTGTGGAGAGGAGCCACCGTGCCACCACCAGCTCCCGGAAGATCGCCCCACTCTTTTCTTATCTTGAACGGGCGGCTTGATGGAAGATCCACAACAGTTGCACTTTGCCTCTGATCTTCTGATTTTGAGAGGACCGGGCGGTAGCTCCACTGTGCCACCCTCGGTCTCTTTGCTGAGATCGCGTCCTGTACGCTGGATGACGATGATTCTCACACCTTAAGTATACCAGGAGAAGTCGACCGCGATCCAGCAATATAAGAAGTTGTTCGATGTGTGCGAGGTGGCGCGTGCTTTTTTAGCGGCGACGAAATGCCTGGACATCGGAACGAAGGAGCCTTTGGTATGGTCAGTCATGGTAAAAGAAAAAGGAAGCCATTGCATACTGAGAGAATGGAGGCTACTGACTCCGCAAAGTCCGCCAACCCTACTCTGCGCTTTTTAACCATGGGACGACATATCCGCGTGGAGGGGTTAGGCGTAATCTGGTCGTCGCTTTGCTGAGTACGCCGGATGTGTAGACACATCTCTCGAAGTAGCGGCGGTGTTGGGTGTGGCGAGATGCGAGGCTTGTACGATGGCAGTTGTTCCATTAGCGCAAAGTACTTGTGGCGGCGTGTGTATGTTAGCTCTTCATGTCTTTTTGATGTTGCTGGTGTCTGATGTTCCATTCAGGTAGAAAGCATATCCAGGCTTCAATCTTACTCATCCTAAAGCCTTAGAGAAATCCAGTACAGCGAGGAAGTAAAGTACAGGCAGGGGCCACTAAGGCCAGCGGCGGTCATCCGGATGACTTTATACTCGGCCCCTCTCTGAATGTGTGTCAGTTGCTCTCGTGATCTCGTGAGGTGATCTGTGCAAACTCGTCTTCGGAGGTACGCGCCGGCGTCAGTACCGGTTCCAACCGACTGTCGCTGTATCGGGTGTTGCATTTTAACCGGAAGCATGCCGAGACGGCATCCTATGCGGCAATTCTCATCCGGCCGCGTCTGATGTCACTGTGGCTATTGGGTCTCCTAGCACATGTTGATGAATTCAATGTCCCAGACAGGAGCTACGATACGTTTTGACTCCAATACTCGAAATGAAAGCGTTGATGGCTCTAGCGCCGCACGTCGGATGGTAGACGAACAAGTAATGGCGCCAAGCATGTCCCTCTCTGACATCAATACGTCGCGGCCAGCCTTTCCAATAGATGATCCTTGGCCGTCAGCACGGTCGCCCGTTGTCCCGCCCCCTTCCCTTCGCCCCTCTCCTTCACCACCTGGCTCGGCACAGGCACCAATTTCGCATCATCCACCGGGTGACAGAAGTAAGCCATACTGTACCTGTTCTGACCCAAGCCTTCACCAGTCTCCTTGGGGAATACAACACGGTGAACAGTACTCTTCAAGAGCCCGTCCGTCCAGTAGCTCAGCAAGTCTCCTATATTAACCAGGATAGGTGGAGCCCTCTCGTCGCCCAGCGGATTGACGGGCACCGGTGCCCACACACCCTCGGGCGTCAGGATCTGCAGACCGGGCTGGCCGCGCGGCTGCTGGAAGAGGAGCGTGATACTGCCATAGTCGGAGTGAGCGCCAGCGCGGACGTCGGTGCTGTCGATAGGCGGCAGAGCGGGGTAGTAGAGCAGGCGGAGGATGCTGCCCGAGGGCCCGGCGCGGCGGTCGTGGCGCTGCGCGAACCAGGAGGGGCCGCCTTGCGAGTCGGGGATCTCAAGGGCGAGGCCAAAGACGTGGAGGATGCGATTGCAGAGGGCGTGGCATTGGTCCTGGAAGCGGCCGAACTGGGACTCATGGGGGCGGAGTGGGCTGGGGAGGGGTTGCGGTGCTCTGTCGTTGACGTATTCGCCTATGTTGAATGCTCTGGGGAAGAATTCAATGGTTGAGGTTGAGAAGAGAGGAGAGATGGGTCACCGACTCTTTGAAATCACCTCGCTACAATCTTGTTAGGAAGACGGCAGCTGGACATGGTGGGACGGAAGAATGGCACACAGTGAGGTTGGTACCTTTTGGCTCTTTGGATCGAGCGTCTCTGTGTGCATACCAACCCAACCCTGGTTCTTTTCCTTCTGATAAGGACATTCGGCCTTCACTTCACGGGGCGACATGAAAAAGGTGCGGGACTTTGATGGTCAGAAAGCCATGGTTTCAGAGGGGTCGAAAAGGCTCAAGATACCAGCTCGAACATGTCTTTGATGTCCTCCGGAGGCAAGACGTCGCCGTAGTTGGCGACGAAGACGAAGCCATGAGTGGAGGCAGCATGCAGTAGTTGGTTCGCGGCGTCGGTTGACGGGGAGGATATGTCAACGACGGGGATGTCCGGCGTGGAGTCGTTTGTCGCAGCCATTGTTAGTGTTGGTGTTGGTGTTGGTGTTGAGTCGCGGGCGATTGTAGGGCTGAGGGAAGGCTAGTCCCCATTGGTCGCTAGCGCATCGCGGGCGTCGACTCTCGGCCGTGCAACGGACAACGGACAACGGAGAGCTCCCGTCCTCTCGCCAGCAGCTGTACGCAGCCTCCTCCGCGTCATTCTTGCCCATTCCGCTGCCCTCTCCTAGGCGTCGGCTCCCGGCATAGTGCGTCCTTCCTGCACATCCTCTCATTCATCTATTGCCGCGTCTTAACCCTCCCCTCCTCCGCCCTCCTCGCCGCCCTCCACCTTCCATCATGATCTCGACCCATGACGATTGGGCCGCCAACTTGGCCGAGCACTCCAAGCTCGACGAGCTCTCCGGCTTCTCCATCGCCATCGACGCAGCCCATCATCTGAACCGCCTGCTCAACGACCCCCAATGGAAGGAACCGCTGCTCCCTGCCCTCGGTGGCCTTCCCTTCTCCATGAAGCGCCTCGTCCTGGATGACCTTCAGCGTTGGAAGAAGCACAACATTCAGCCGCTCTTTGTCTTCAATGGCTTGGAAGTTGGCAAGAGGGACAGGCCCTTCCGCATCTCAGACGACGCCTCGCGCGTCACTGCCGAAGCTTGGGAACTCTACAACCAGAGCGAGGCCGAGCGCGCTGTCGCAACCTTTGGAGAGGCCCGTGAGTGTGCCAGTTTGCCCTGTGCCGAGTGCTGCCGAATAACAAACTTGCCAGCTTCTACCCGGACCGACGACTACCTGCGCAACTTCCAGGCTCTGCTGCACGAGGCTGGCGCCGAGTTCATTGTCGCGCCCTACACGGCGTGGGGCCAGGTACCCCTTGCACGCCCGACTTGGCTGGGAGCACACACTGACTGCATCGCAGCTCGCATACCTCGAGAAAAACGCAAAGCACATGTGGCAGGCCATCGCCGGCCCTTCTGAGCTGCTACTATTCGACATTGACAGGGTCATCACGGCGTGGGACTGGGAACGCAACGAGTTCACATGGATGGGCAGGAGACAATGCATGAGTGACCTGGGCAACCTGGCCGCAGATCAGTTCGTCGATGCCTGTCTTCTGGCAGGCTCCGATCTGCTCCCTACTCTACCCATGCTCGAGACAACGCCCCGCAGGAACAAGCCCAAGATCAGGAGTGCCGTGGAGATGATGATGTCGTTGGGTCGCACTGGCATGTCTGTCTGCCAGAACTACCAGGACGATCCCAAGCTTCGCTCAATGAACTACACAGACAGGTTCATGCGCGCCAAGATGTCGATCCAGCACCACATTGTCCTCACCCTTGACGGCAAGGTCGACGTGTTCAACAATGACCACGCTCCTGGCGACATCCATGAGTTCATGAGCCAGCGCCTGCCCGATGAGATCTACTTCTACCTGTCCAGAGGCGCCATTGGCTCGAGGGTTCTGTCCATGCGCACCTCGGCAGAGATCATCGAGTTTGCCCCGCTGGACGGCGGTGAATCACAAGAATACCGTGAACTTGTGCGCGACCAGCTTGTGCCCCTCCGCAACACTACCATTTCCCTTCTCTCATCTTCCCTGCACCGGTTCTACCAGCACAAAGATGTCGCGCTCTACACCTGGTTCGACCGCACCAACGCCAAGACCATCTCCATGAGGGACACGTCGGATTTCCGGCCCATTCTGGCTAACTGGAACGTCAAAGCAGCCTTGATCCAGGAGAAGGTCAAGCAGCTGGAGGGAGCAGACACCATTGGCTTCGCTATTCAATCGTTGAAGGACTCGGACTTCGCCGCAAAGACATTAACCAGGAAGGACACGACTAAGCTTCTTACTGCGAGTGACGAGCTGCTGTACAACTCGGTTTGGCGCTTTCTTCAGCTGCGCGACTTTGTTGACACCAAGCACAACCTTACGCCGTGGGGTGAGGCTCTCCATGCTGCCATCACTGCGCTTGGCGGTCGTCCTGAACTGGAGGAGGCTGTTTACATTGCCATGGAGCTCACCCGTCTCAATGTTCTGACGTCCAAGAACATGTTCCCTTCGTATGGCGGCCCGCCTATCCGTGGCTCCGAGACCGACAGACGAAACAATCTGCTCGTCTCCCGGGTTGCCTGCTTGGGTAAGCTCCGCCACAGGCCCATCGGTTTCACGGGTCCGCTGAGTAGGCACCTGCTGGGCTACCACTCGGTCATCTCGTTGGTTCGCAGTTGTCTTCGTGATCTTGCCGAAGTCAGCCTTACAACTCTACTTCTCAACGGCGACGCCGAGCGCGACCGCAGCGACTACACGGACCTCGGCATCAAGCTACCCTTTCTGCTTCCCAACGATTGTGCTATGGGTATTGCTGTCAAGTCGTACCTTGATGAGCTTCACATCCAGCCTGACCCGACGACACCCGAAGCGAAGGCCAGCACCAAGACTCGTGCAGCCCGTGACTGGTTCCCGGAGAGCATCGACCTTTCGGGCGATCTCGACATTGCTTTCAAGCTCTGGGATGCCGTGTACGCCGGCGTCAAGAAGGCTAGCGAGGCTGGTTTGGTGAGAGATGGCGCGACGTGGGACGAGGTGAACAAGTGGCTGGCGCCCAGGCGTTGAAAAGTGGTACTCGGCATGCGGAATGATGGCATGGAGAATGGAGAAATATAAGTTGCTGGACGCAAGGCGGTTACGAAGCGCTGGAAATGCTCGGAGAAAGTCAAAGAAATATCCATAAGAGATGGCGATGAAGCTGCCGTCACAACTGAAAAAATTTGCTCAGCTATCGAGGGTCTCGTTAAAAAGGACCTGTGGCAAGAGCGAAGAGAGAAGTACCTCGTAGTCAACTGGAAGGCAGTTGCTTGGGACCACCGAAGAGCTAGGATTATACTGCTCTGCTACGGCTGGCCCTTGCACCTGCACAAGACATGATTAAGAAGCGGATTAAGCCGCAGGTAGAATCTGAAAATACTTTGAAAGCGTCATCTTCACCTGCTGTGACGATCTGCGCATGGGCGATGGGAATGAGACGGATCTACCAAGGCCGGCGTCGCGGAGAAGACGACGGCGTTGCCCCGCCGTCGACCGCAACCGCAACCACATCCAACCTTCCTCAAACAACCGCCACCCCGACCAAAATTCGCCTCGACCACGCAGCCCCCTCGATCTCTCGATAATTACGCACACGCCAATGGCCTCTGAAAACAGCGAAATGGCCTCGGCGCCGCCGACGACCAAACCCACCTCGACCTCTTCAGAACTACCCGTCGTCCACATTGGCACCCGGCGATCGGTGCTTGCGCGGGTGCAGACGGACATTGTGGAGGCAGCGCTGAAGGAGGCGTGGCCAGGCCGGCAGTACGAGATCCATGCCATGGCGACCATGGGCGACAAGAACCAGACGACGGCGCTGCACGATTTTGGGGCCAAGAGCCTGTGGACGCACGAGCTGGAGGCTCTGCTCGCAGAAGGGAAGCTGGACATGATTGTGCATAGCTTGAAGGGTAGGTTTCTTTCCCCATCCAGTGTTTGGCCCTCTCGCCCTTTCCTCCCTCATCTCGCCGCCTTAGTTTTTTCTATGATGCTTGGGATCAATTGAAACGTGAGCATTCCGACATGCAGCTAATGCCGTCTCCCCCAACAGACATGCCGACCCAGCTCCCGCCCAAGATGTCCATCGGCGCCATCTTCCCGCGCGAAGACCCGCGGGACGCCTTCGTGCTCAAGGCCTCGCTCGCCGCCGACCCGGCCACGGCCTCGACGCACTCGACCATCGCCGGGCTGCCGGCGGGCTCCGTCATCGGCACGTCGTCGGTGCGACGGTCGGCGCAGCTCAAGCGGCTGTACCCGCACCTGCGCTTCGCCGACGTGCGCGGCAACGTGGGCACGCGGCTGGCCAAGCTCGACAGCACCGACGCCGACGCGGTGCAGTACACGGCGCTGATCCTGGCGGCCGCGGGCTTGAAGCGGCTGGGGCTCGAGGGCCGCATCACCAGCCTGCTCAGCAAGAAGGAGGGCGGCATGTTGCACGCCGTGGGCCAGGGTGCCCTCGGCATCGAGGTGCGCAGCGACGACGCTGCTACCATCGAACTGCTCAGCCGCGTCGGCTGCGAGCGCACCGCCCGCGCGTGCCTCGCCGAGCGTAGCCTCATGCGCACCCTAGAGGGTGGCTGCAGCGTGCCCATCGGCGTCGAGACGGAGTGGGTCGCCGGCGACGACCTCGTCATGCGCGCCGTCGTCACCAGCTTGGACGGCACCGAGGCCGCCGAGGTGGAGCTCACGGAGAGGGTGGCCACCAAGGAGGCGGCCGACGAGTTGGGGCGGACCGTCGCGCAGGCGTTGGTCGAGAAGGGCGCGGCCGCCATTCTGGAGAAGATCAACCTGAATAGGGATATTATTGCTGGGCAAGGTGATGCGTAAGGCAAAGAGAGAGAGAAAATAAAGGGAAAAGGATCCCCGTGATGGAAGGTCTTCTTCTCTTGTTGCATATGTAGGGTCGGTCCACTAGAGGGTGGACCTGATATGGATATGGCTTTTTGCGTGGTAGTGGAAAAGGAAGGAGGGAAGAGGTTGGGAACGAATGACTGAGAGGGTTTTGAACCGCGCACATTCAGCGCGGAATATATTGCCGAATACCCCTTTGTTCGTGTATTGTTTGGCCTGAAGGGCAAAATGTAACCAGAAAGATGCCACCTTTGAGATGTAGTTACTGCTGGTTCCTTGACGAATGGAATCCTTGGCCTCTGACAGTCTTCTGCTGTTACTAATGCGAAGGACGAAGCTCACATTCAACCAGCATCTTCAAGATGGTTTCGTTGTTGAGTGTTTGAACAAGTAGTACACGCATGCTATGCTATGTGAACAGCGGCGGACAAGAACAAACCGAACAAATACGACTCGACCTTCTCCTCTTCTACCTCTCGTGCTCTGAATCCCGATATTGTCATTCGATCACAACATGTCCATCCTTTTCTGAATTACAATTGAATTACTTTTGTCTATTTCTTATTGGAGTGTAATATAAACTTCGTAGTACTTCAGATAGCCATTCTTTCTAATACCCCCGCGTCTCTCCTCCCTTCCCAACGGTCATAGAACAGTCCTCACGTATTGTGTATATTAAAAAAAGACCTAGTGCTCGCTAGTGCAACAAAAGTCCATGCTGAAGTGAAAAAAAAAAAGAAAACATCGTTCCCCCATGCTCGTCAAACCCTTCATGGTCTCCTACCTTCCGTCCGTCATGATCATAATCCACCGTAAAATGGCCATACGCTTTCTTCTTCCATCCTTTTACTTTCTGAACCACTTCAGACCGCTAGAACTCCTCCTATGATGGCTCTTGCCACCGTTGCCTTCTGCACCTTCACCACCCGCCTGCTCGCCCTCTCCGCCTTCGGACGCCTGTTGCTGATCCTGCGGCCGTGTTGGCTCGGCGAATCTGATGCCCGGAGTCTTCGCTCTGGCCGCCTCGGCTTCTTCCTCTTCTTCTTCCTCCTCCTCCTCTTCCTTTTCTGCTACTGCTGCTGCTGCTTCCTGCCTTTCCCTCTCTTTGTCCTCCCTCTCACGCTCTTCTCTTTCTTCTCGTTCTCTGCCCTCCTTCTCCTTCTCGGCAGCAACGGCACGGGTGCGCTCCTTTTCGGCACGCTTCTCGGCCGGGGCCTGGCGGCGGATGCCCTTCCCGCCCTCTTCCTCGCTGTCCGAGTCGGTCGAGTCGTCGGTGGCGCCCAGGCCGAGCGCGCCCTCACGTCTGCGGCGCTCGGCAGCCGTCTCGCCCTCGTCAAGGTGCGTGGGCTGCGCGCGAACCTTGTCGCCCTTCTCAGTGCGACCCGCGATCTTGACGCCCCGGCTGGTGGACGAGCCTTCTGTGCTGGGGCGGCTGAGCGGGCCTGCGGCGCCACTGGCTGTGGCGGCCGGTGAGCGGGAGGAGCCTGTGTTGGCAGCGGCTTTGCGACGGCGAGCTGCGGCGGCGGTCTCGCGGCCGCCCAGTGATTCGCGGACGCTGTGGAATGGGACTTCTTCTTCGTCCGAGTCAACGAGCGCCAGGCCCTCAGGCCCCTGAGAGCGTTCATCCGAGGTGGGGACAACAGCTGGGCCTGCAGGAGAAGGCTTGCGGCCGCGATCGCTGCTTTCGCCTCCGGGATTTTGCTGCCGGCGTTGATGCTCCTTGGCGTCGTCGCGGGCCTCCTCCTTCACCATCTCGGGCACGTCGCTGTTTTCCACGAACTTGGAGCGTGCCTTGGGGTCCAACTTCTGGATCTGCTGGATGAACTCGGCCTTGCTCATCCGGCGGCCGCCGGCATTGACGGTGAAGCGAATGTGCTCGTCATCTTTCGCCTCGTCCTGCATCCTCTTCTTCCTCTTCTCATCGCGAACAGCACCGCCCTTCTCGCCTTCAGGCTTGGCTGCTGCGCCAGCAGCTTCTCCGTGAGTCGCAACGGCTTCTGCCTCGCCGTGAGACATGCCAAGGTACGTGCCCATACGTGCGAGACGCGCCCGTGTCTTCTCCGTCACTGGCGCCTTCTCACTCGGTTGCTTGGACGAGTCCGGAGGAATGTCGTATTTCTTGAGCACTTCCCCGTCCTCGTCTTCCACAATGATGGTGTTGCCAAATTGGTAAGCCAGCGCTGGTCCACGCTTCTTCGGCTTCGCGTGATCATGGTCGACTTGGCTTTGGCGACGATGGAGCATCTTACCCATATCGCGCCAGTGCTTCTTCGGGTGTTCGATGCCGTCCTTGGCCTCGTGAGCCAACTTCTCGCCTTCGTGACCGTCATGCTCGTGCTCGGTCCCCGCCACGCCATCGTGAATGTCCTTCTCCTTCATAAGCCTGCGACCGTCTTGCCTGGCGTGGCGAGCGCGTTGCTGTTCATTTTCGCCCTCGGTGTCGCGAACTTCCAACACATTGCCTTCTTCATCCTCGATAATCATCTTGTCGCCCTCTTGGTACACTTCCTCCTCGGCAGACGTGATCTTATCAATATCAGGAGATTCGTCACTGTTGAGAGCAGTAGTCTCGGAGTCGTCGCGGGCCGTCGAAGGGGCATCGGTAGGGTCCTGTTCACGGCGCGCAGGGGCGATGGCAGACTGGCTGACAGGTCCACCAGGACCCATGCTTTCCCGCCTCTTGCGCCTCGATGGCTTGCGACTCGATGACCGACTCTGCATATCTTCGTCCTTTTTACTTCGGAGGAAGCCACGCGGCAGGCTGAAGGGTCCGTCTTGACCGAGTTCGCCCTTCTCGTCGTACGAGGAATCCGTCTCGTCGGGTCGGCGAAGAGACATGGAGCTCTTGGAGCGAGATTGAATGCGCGGCAGACGGTCCATCCAGGTAGGGCCCTCCTCATTAGCTTGGGTATACGACAGTGTCAGTGTCAAGGTGTTGATGTGCTTGCCCAGTGTGAAGACAGCAATTGACGAGCCGTGGACGACAATCGAGCAGATGACCAAGAAACACGTGATGGGCCAGATTAGCTCGATGATGTTGAGATGTGGGAACCCTTCTTCTGGAAGTTGTGCGAGGGGTGTGGTTTCTTCAGTCTCCAGCTCCGCGCGAGCGAGGATGGCGACGAAAATAGCGCCGACTCCGATGGGACCAAAGTGACCGGCGAAAAGGGCCTCTCGATATGTTTTGATATCTGGGATCATAGGCTTCAGCAGTATCATAATGGGGATACGACGGAAAAAGAGGACCAGGAGCGCGATGACGACGAGTCTCCAGGGGCTGAGCCCAATAAGCTCTGGGGCGTTGAACTGCTCCCAGGGGATGATGGTTCCGAAATAGACAAAGAAGCTCAAGTTGATGAGCAGATCAATGACGTTGGAGACGTGCGACTCTTCCGTCTTTTCCAAAAACCAGCCGTCATTACTGAAGCCGACTCCGCACGCGAAGCCTACAAGCAAGTCATCCATACCGAGCAAGCTTCCTGCACCCGCGCAGAAGAGGGCGAGGACAAAGTAAAAAACCAAGAAACTCTCGCGATCAATGAGATCAAGCTCATGAGAGTACCTAATCAGGCGCCTGGCGACGTATCCGACTGTCACGCCGAAGACGGTGCCGAAGACACACTCGTAGAGAATGCTGTAGCAGAACCAGTGCAGAGCAACCTCGTTGGGATGGTGGTGGTAGCGGATGATGTAGATGGCCAGGTAAATGAAGGGAAAGGCCATGCCATCGTTACAGCCCGACTCGGCGGACAGGAGGTCACGCAAATGCTTGGGCACACGCTTTGCGAATTTGCCCTTGCCGACGACCGACGACGCCAGGACGGGATCGGTCGCGGTGACACAGGCAGCTATGCACAGACTGTCCAGCCAGTTGAGCCAGTCGCTCATCAAGGCCCAGATAAACAAGCTCGTGATCAGCCAGCCAAACGTCATGACCGGGATGAGCAGAGCAGTGACGGATCTCCAGTGGCGTTCCATGTAGGCCTTTGGCAGTTCGACGCCGACGGCAAAACATTGGACGACCAGGACGATACGGGCGAACTCGAGGGTGATTAGGTCCGTGTTGCCCCATTCCAGCGGATTGATCAAGTTGGCGGCATGAGGGCCGAATATGATTCCACAAATGGTGGCGACGGTGGCTTCGCCTATGTACAAGCGCTCTTTGATCACCGAGGAGCAGAGCATGAAAATAGAGGTGAAGCCGCCCAGGATGATGTACACCAAGTGCGGCTTGGTGACGGACAGGTGGTCCCACGCCATGGTGACAGCCGTCCTCTTCTGGTGTACGGTAAAGGAAATGTGTAGCGGTAACGACAGGCGGGTCGTGCGGATTATGTGCCAGAGAAAGCCGAGGGCGCGTCGTGTTATGCGCCTTCAGTCGCTTTGCTCGCCGGGGGGTTCGGAGACAGAAACGGGGACGTATGCGGGATCTTGCTGCATGTAATCGCTGGTTGCGCCCAGTCGCCGCACCTATGGCCTCTCAGGGCGGTGTCGAGAGAGAGAGAGAGAGAGAGAGGGCGGGAGAGGAGAGAGGCGGTGGTGTGTGGGTAGCCGGCGCCGGTGTAAGGCAGCGAATCCTGGAAGGCGGAAGCGAGGCGGGAGTCTGCAGGTTGCACAGCAATGAGCCCGGCTGTGCGGTTGCAACAAACTTGAGAAAAAAAACAAAATAGGGCGGGCTCAACGTTTAACTAGGCTTGTGGCCTGGGCCGTAACTTACATGGATGTTGCCGCTTCGGGTGACGCAGCTATCAGAAAGCCCACCGCTCGGCCTTACTCGCTGGGCAATGACGGAGTCGCGCCCCGCCGTCTGCTGTTCAATGCGTGGGGGATAGAGCCTCTCCGCGGAATGAACGGCACCGCGACTCGCTCGTTTTTCACGCTCGTCTGGGGTTTCGCCAAGAGATACCGGTAAGCCTGGCAAGCGACGGGACGAGGGAGCTTTGCTGATACTTGTATTCGTTCTGCTCGCCACGACGCCGTCTCGGCACCACCTCAGCTTTCGCGGGACCTTGGCGGATTGCTTGGCCCGTCCTTGGCTGGCTAATCGCTGCCGACGTTACCACTCTCCTCCGAGGGGCGTCTTCTCCACCCCGAATGACTCGGTTGGAGTGCCGAGACGGCTGTGTGGATCAGTCTTGCTGTTGCCCAGGCCTTGACTAGACTGCGACTGACCGCCTCAGATATCACACTCACATCCCTTTTCCTTCTTTTGACATGTGCAGGGTTGTGGCCTCCCCAAGCGATCCCCAAACTCGAGGCAAAAACTAACCAATCACGCTATGCATTATTGGGAGAATCACCCACGCTATCTTATTCCCGCCCGACTACATGCGGTGTGGGAGTCGTATGCCAAGCCCGCCAACCAAGATGCAAGAATCAAACTCCCCGTCGCCCGCCCTCATTTTCGTGGGAAGTGACCATGTCTATAAAAACAAACGAAACAAGAGACAGCCCCCTCCAGAAGCCCATCACCCCCAACGCCGGAGATGCAGCTGTGCAAGTCGTGCAAATATGGCCCCGAAATATGATCCAGTAGAAAAAAAAACAACAGTCCGAGAGGAGCCATGCTGTGCCAGGGTTGCGCTGGCCCCCGCTAAGCTCAGCGAAAAACCCCGCCTCCCTTCTCCGGAACATCTCAACCAAACTATGTCGTTCCCCAATCATTTACCAGTCGTGAGAAGTCGTGAGAAGTCGTGAGTCGTGCTATACTACGTGCTCTCGTGTGTACACTACCTGTCGAGCGGCAGCCAGGTGCGCCGCTCGTCCATGCTGCGGTTTATCCGACTGCCTGGCGTCAGCGGCACGTCGACGCGGCCCGGCGTCCGTGCACTGTTTCCTTCACCGTCACTACTGTCTTCGTCGTACGCGTCTGACAACCGTGAAAAGTAGTCTGCAAGCCCTGACGTCGGGCTGGCAATGCTCTCGTATTGTGGCGGCGGAGTCTGCAGCATGGGCGGTGGTTCCTCCTCGTCGAACGCCGGCGGGTTGAACGACGGTTGGCGCAGCAGATGCATGGGCCGCTGCAGCCGTGGGTCTATCGGCCCACCGATGTGGGCCGCCTGCGGCCGAGCCAGCTGGGGACTGGGCACCTCCGGAACATTGTTGTGCGTCCGCGCGCTGTTCAGCGCGTTGATCGTCGGGATGAATGATGCAGGGGACCCGCGCCGGACTGGCGCCCCAGGACACCCGCATTCGGGCATTGTGGAGATGCCTTCGCCCGTCTCCGGGGACGAGTAGGCCGGAAGCGCCGTGTTCGCCTGAGTCGCCCTGCACGAGAGGATGTGGAACGGCGAGTCGATGGAGATTTCAAAGTGCCGTCTCTTCGCCGGATCATTCTGATCGGGTCGCGAAAGACGCATGACAATCTGGGAGAGACACTGTCAGCAAAGAGCCTTGCATGTGAGCCTGGGATATATACCTTGATCCAGTGATGCACCTGGATATTTTGATATGTCGTATCAAAGTGCAACTTTTGCAATTTCTGCTCCTTCTCGCGCTGGTTGTGACAGCTCGGCAGTTGCACACTGAATTCCATCTCCGTTGGTCCGATATTGGCTTCGCCATCAAGATTTCCAAGCAAATTGGTCGTATCCTGCAGAGTGATGGCATCGACCTCCCCTCTCGCGGCGGCGACCCGCTGGTCGTATGGCACACCTCCACCCGAGATGATCCTCATGGTGCTTCCCGGATATGTGCTGTTGGCCGGCCCGTCTGCCCGTTTCTCAAAAAGTTGGACCTTTCTTGTCGGCTCTATCCTGTGGACGCGCTTGTTGTTGCAGTAGTACTCGACGTTTTCCGTGACAAAGACTTTGATCCGATGACACTGCACTTTCGCTAACGGAGTCAATTTGAAAGCAATTGGTACTTGCGAACCCAAGGGAAACGATTTGCCGGAAATGACAATGTCGTAGTGCAGCTGATCCTCCCAGTTCCTACTAATCGCAATTGGCTCAACTTGCTCCAGGGATCCTTCTGAGGGCGCTCGGATGAGCACGACTTCCTTGTTTCCAACCAGATTGGCCCTAAATGCGCCGGACCGCTCAACCACCGCTTCAAGTTCGTACTTGACGGATCCAAGATCGACATCGATGGTTTCCGGCAAATGGCTGTCCAGCGGCAATTCGAAGCTGTAAATATAGTCGCCCGGCTGGAAGGTTCTGTATCCCTTTTGGGCGATCGACGGTCCGCCCGTGGAAGATTCGCCCTTGCCGAAGCTTCTCGACTGGTTGACCTGCAAAGATAGCCGTTTTGCCTCCTTGGAGCTGAGATTCAGGCTTGAGCTCATCGGAGAGCGATCGGAATCCAACGACAGTTTTCCATTCTTGCCAGTCCCCGGGACTTGAAGGCTGCTTTCTTTTCGCTCGTACAGCTCGACATGATCAGCGCAGGTGCCGTGCTCCGCGGTTGGGAACTGTGCATTAAAGAAGGGCCACGTGTGACTCATGATGCTGTCCGTCTCCTCGAACTCAGTCTTCTTCGGGGGAATGCCTGCACAATGTAAGCTTTGTGATGACGGCAGTCAGTGTCTGGGTTTACCTTCGGGCCACTTTGTCGTGGCCTTGCCCTTGAATTTGAGTGTCACGGCCTTGATCTTGGCGCTCTTTGTGACTCTCAAATGCAGGCTCCCCCGCAACATGGCCGTACTCCTCTCCGAGTGTTCATTGTGTTCAAAGCCTTGCAGGAAGAGAACAGGCTCGGCCAATGCGATGCCAACACTAATGCCGTTGCCTGACGCCAGGGGCTTCTCGTCTGGGATGGTTTGGGTGATGGATGAAACCATGCTCTTTCTGCTGCCGGTTGATCGACCCGATGCCGAGCGCACCGTCTCGACGAGGGCTGGTCTCGAAATCATGCCGCTTACGGGACCACCAACAGAGTGACGTTGGGTAGTGGGCACCGTCTCGCCGCTAGCAGCGCGCTGGCCCTCGGCCGAAGACGACGACTCGGTCTCTCCGTCGCCGATGCTGGGGGCGCGAGTGGGAGAGGGCAGGACCTTGTCGCCGTGTGAGGCTATGAAGGATCGGAGGAAGCGTTTTGCGTTCTCTCGTGGGCCCGCCAGCTTTTCTATGACGACGGGTCGGCTTCTTCTTGTTTTGCGACGGGTGAGCGAGTAGTCGGGCGGCACGCGAGCAATATGGATGCGCTGGGGTCGTCGGCTGCGGGGATTGAAGATTGGGCCTCTGGTTTGGAGGTGGTCGGAGGGAGTTGAAGTGCAGATGGAGTTGCGATTGCGCGAGGGCTCGTCGGGCAGGTAGCTGAGGCGCCCGCGTTCGGTGTGGACTCGGAGATACTCTGTCATGATGGTAATTGGCGTGAGCGTCAACCGTGCGGGCGCTGAGGCATGAAAGGTAGAGCAGACAGGAACAAGACGGAACGGGAGGCACACAGGCAATCGACGCGTGGTTTGGAAGCACGTCGCAAGGGCAGGTTGACAAAGAAAAGAGTGGAGTGAGACAGAAGTTGGGGCGGCATATGGTGCAACTTACAGGAACGGTATGTGGAAACAGCGGTGCTGGTGCGGAGACGAGGAGACATGCACATGCCGGAGAACCGATGTACCTTTTTTCGGCGGTCAGGCAAGAGGCTAATGCTTGCGGGTCATGCGTGCGCTGGCACAAAACACCAGAGGCCGCCGCTCCTTGCTTGATACGACTTCGCGGCCAGAAACAAGTAATTGCTGCAGGGTTAGAGAAGCTTTCGCGAGGCGGCCGGGGTTGCTGGACGGGCGCGAAAGGGAAGGTCGGCGCGAAGATCAGAGGGGAACGGTGATGCGCAAGCGTCAAAATTGGGAGAGGGTCTTTGTAACCTCTCACTCTACTAATAAGGCCGTGATTTGTGCCAGCCCCAGAGCGGCCTAGACGTGACATCAACAACGGCTTCCGACGGTTCCGGGGCTGTCTGGGCCGCGAGCACATCTCCGGGCGCAGCACTGCCATGCCCCGGACCATGGCTGGAACTGCTATATTGTTGTTGCTTGCGCCAGGCGCTACGGCTCAAGTCAGGCGCGCCAAAAGCACAGATGGCGCCGTCCTGCTACAGTAGCGACAGCCACCAGGCGCTGGAATGGACGGGCACACGGGGTAGACGTCACGGCTAGATGATGGGACAGCCGACAGGACGTCGGGTGCACCCTGCTGGGTGCGGAGAGAGTCATGGCGCGTGCAGATTTGCTCAACCAGGATCGCTGAAAGTGTGCTCTCTGTCAGCACTCACCGCTCCAAAGCGTACCGGATCAGCGCTGGTCGACCAAACCGTCCAACGCCGTGCCTCGAAGCAGCTCCGGAGATCGGGCAAGTCTACCAATCCAACGCAGAAGGTGTTGCGACGCCGTGGAAAATGATCGGATTGCATCACAGCAGCAGCACCAGCAGGTCTGCGCTCTGGCAATCACGCCCACGAGTCACCGATCTCTGATCGCCCCCGGGTGCTGTGCGTCGTGGGACTGACGTCGCTGCGGGCCACACGGTCTTCTATGCGAAGGACGGCAAAAACTCACATCCATGGTGGCAAATAATGGAACATGGTGGGCAGGTCTCCGGAAGCATGCATCCACACAGTGCTGTGCGCCATTGCGATACCTGGACAAGCCGACGTATATCATCACATCATGTGGAGGAGCTTATTAGATCCCCTGCACGCGACGGATGGCGAAAGCTTGGCGAGATTAACTCGAGCGGAAGGGATATGCATTAAAAATGAATAATGCACGTGATCGTGTGACGCGCTAGGTCGGCTTGTTCCACTCCATCGACGCGTCGACTCGAGTCCACTCCAAGCTACACGCGACGCCAGCGTTCGAGCCTCACCCCACGAGCGCCAGGATGCTGGACCAGGCTGATCAGAGTATGCTTTGCCCCGCCCCCGGCTCTGCACTTCTCCACAATGCTAACAGCCCTCAGCTCGCGCGCAATCGCCCCTCGCTGGCATCATACTGTGCTGCACCTCCGTCGGCCCCGAACGAAGAGTACGCCGCTCCCTGTCCCACCACTCTACGTGATAACTGAACCCCCTCCTCTACAGGATGAGCTTGCAAAATGGGCGACCGACATGGGCGCCGCCCACAAATACGACCTTACCTCTGACGTGACCCACCTCATCGTCGGCCACATCAATACCCAGAAATACAAATACGTCGCAAAGGAGCGCCCGGATGTCAAGGTCGTGACGGCCGACTGGATCGCCGCCGTTAGAGAGTCCTGGCTACAAGGCGGGGAGACCGACGTGGAGAAGCTGGAGGAGAAGCATCGCATGCCCACCTTCTTTGGCCTACGCATGTGCATCACCGGCTTCGAGGACTGTGAGTAGCCATAGGTTGTCTTGAGAGTGGCCCTGCTGATGGTAGGCAGTATCGCAGCGAAAGTACCTCGAGGATGCAATCACCTCGCACGGCGCAATTTACCAGGGTGATCTGACTAAACACGTCACCCATCTCATCACCGCGGCGCCAAAGGGCAAAAAGTTTGATCATGCGCGGATGTGGGGTCTCAGCTGTGTTTCTCTTGAGTGGCTCACAGACAGCATGAAGCGTGGATTGGCCCTCGACGAATCCTTATACGACCCGATATTGCCCAAAGACCAGCGTGGGAAGGGTGCATTCAAAGCGCTGCCGGCTGAGACAACGCCATTGGGAAAGCGACTGCGACAAGCCACTGGTGACGATGGCGAGGGCAGGCGCAAACTAAGGCGTACCGCGAGCACAAAGCTTGGAAGCCAGAGCTCAGCAATCTGGAACGACATCACCACCGGCAGTTTCGCTCTAAAGCAAGAGGAGGATGATTCTTGGCAAGACCAGAAACCTGACGGTCTAACCAGCAATGAACTGATCCCAGCGATGAACAGAGCGGATATCCAGAGAAGCGCAAGTATGGATCAACTAGATGGTGCAAGTGATCGGCCGCCTCCCTACGAGACAACCATGGGCTGTTTTGGCGGGAGGCTCATGCATGTGTATGGCTTCGACAAGGCCAAGGTACGTTGTAACCTGCTTTGGCGCTTTCGATAACCATGGGCTCATTGTAAGATAGACGGCTATCCTTCAAGAACACCTCCACCAGAATGGTGCTAAGCTTGCAAGCACGCAAGAGCAGCTTTATTCGCACTCTGAATCCGAATTGAGATCTGGCTTTCTAATCACACCCTCGGATGTTCCTCGCGATGCGCTCGAAAATCTTCCTCTTGTCGCCGAAAGTTTCACGCACGTCAACGAATGGTGGGTGGAGAAGTGTCTCTACCATAAGAAGATGGTTAATCCTGGCGAAGCGGTGATATGCAAGCCTTTGCCCAGGATCCCAATTCCTGGTAAGACCTCTGAGTTCTTTAGATCGAACAGTGTACTAACGTATTGGAGGCTTTGATGGCATGATTGTCAGTAGCACTTCATTTACTGACTACGATCGTCTACATGTATCCAAGGTTGTCGGGCTAATGGGTGAGTCAGTTCTTGCATATGGCATACGTAAGATGCGCTAACTTATACTCATATAGGGGCCATTTATGAAGAATTCCTGAGAGAAGGCGTGTCGGTCTTGATCTGCAATTCAGATTCGCTGAAGAACCCCAAGGTCAAGTTCTGTCTAGACCGCTCGATTCCGGTCGTAACGCCATCTTGGCTCTGGAGCTGTATCTCCACGGGTACGCATCAGCCATTCGACGAGTACTCGCTCCGCCTGCCGTCTGAGCGATCCAAGGAATCTTCGCAACAGCCGCAGCTGGACAAAAGCACTGGCGACAACAAGAAGCCTGCAACCAATGAACGGTAAGGCAAGGGCTCAGCTCGGCCGAGCTTGGCCATCTTCTATTGCGGAGGTCGGTTGCGTATTGAACGCATCTCAATCCTGTCCCACATGGTCGATTCCAACTTACGTCAAGCCCCACGAGAACCGCCGCTGACCAAGATCCATAGTGCTTTACGTCATCATGGTGGTCTTAATAAACTTACACTATCGAAAGCCACCTCTCCGGATCGCCCTAACCAGGGAGAAGAGGAAAACTTGGAGCACCTGCAAGCCGGGAAACCGGAACAGCGGCAGCAAGCTCATCCAGGCAAGCGCGAGCTGCCGCTGTATGAATCGGCGAACAAGGATGACGATGCCGGCGGGCCCGGTGGAGCAAATTCGCCGGATGACGATCCCGCACCTATCGGAGACATCCAAGATGGCACAACCTCCCAAAAACACCTGCAGGAGCTTTCCCCGTCTGAAGCCAATGTTCCTCGCAAGCCCTCACAGGAAAATGTCGCGCGTCCAGAGAGGAAAGAGCGGGGACATGGAAAACCATCCAATTCACCTGCCATAGGCCCATTGGTCTCATGCGAAAATCCAACAACTAAGCCCTCCGTAGCACGCGACTCGCCCACAGCCGACTCAGCCGCCCTCAGCACGACCATCGCTGCACTAAGGGACAGAGTCGAGCAGCGAAAAAACCAACTCACCCGCCCGGACTCCGCCGGTTCCGACCACAGCGACTCGCGAACCCGTCAGCGTCGTCGTCAGCTTGGTCGCGCGCCTAGCAGCCACCAGTCGACGACGCCGTCCTTCTCCGCAAGCAGTCCCAACGCGAACAGCACCTCCTTCAGCACCACCACCAACGCAGACGCCTCGCATGCCGCCACAGACGCAGACGCAGACGCAGAAGCGCCCGCGACGCTTTGGACAGACCCCAACCCTGTCCCGGCCCCCAGCCAGGCCCTCGTCTGGGGCGATGGCGGGGACGAAGCGCAGCGCGCCGAGATGATTAGGCGGCTGGGGGGAGAGGTGTTGGCGGAGGGAGACAGCTCGGGCGGTGCGGTGATGCGGGCGGTTGAGCGGATTGGGCGCGTGCGGGATGTCCGCGATGAGGTTGCCGAGGTTGGCGGCGTGGGGAGCAGGGTCATGAGGAGGAGGGCGGCTGGTGCGAGGGGTCAGTGATTGTTCAGAAGGAAGTGTGCTAACGTTTGAGCGGAGCATAGAAGGCTTTGTGGGCGGCCTTGGGAGAAGCTGTTCTAGGGTGTGCTTTTTCATTTTTTTCTTGCTGTAAAGCTCTTTTCCTGTCTCTTGGATATAGGCAGCTGCACCGACTAACTTGGAGACGCTTGTTGGTGGACATGTTAATATAGTGACAATGGAGGTTGGAAACGGGGAAGCTGGCCACTGGTAGGGGCGGGTCCTCTTGTGGACATGGTGGTGTTGGTCAAGCCATTGGCGTCTCGATCAAGGTACCTTTGGAGCAGTTTCTGCAGTTAGGATTCCCACACACACTAGATTGAGAGGAGGAGAAAGTAAATAAACGGTCTTGACAAATTGCTTACTATCCAACCACAAGCCCTTTCCTGTACGTACCTGCTCATATTTTGTTTTCACTCGAGCAAATTGCAAGTCTAGCAGACTCCCTGGTCTGTCATGAATAGACTTGAGTTCCTTTCAATGCTTATGCATATTTCTGAGTTAACAAGTAAACGATAGAAAACATAGCAATATTTTCCTCGCAGTCAGGCAGAGGGCAGAGGCCCCACAACTCTTTAGTATAAACGGTCAAGGAACAGATCCAATTCTCATTTTTCATGCCAATTCTCCTTATTCAAAGACTCGTAAAGTACCTCCGTGAAAAAAAGCAATCGAAAACGATTCGCCATATGTTGAAAATGGAAAACGCTTGAGCAAAAAAAACGTAGACCGGGAAAAGACCGACCAAAAGAGTATACCTCCGAAGAAAAAAAAAGAACCAGGGGCATTTCTTCTAGTGTGAATGAAAAGGAGTAAAGCCGCCCTGGGGTATCAATGTCAAAGCAAGAACAGCCGCCCGGTATGTAGAAGCGGAATTCCCATCCATGCAAGTGTTCGTTCTCGTGGTTTCAATCCATATCCCGAATGCATTCGTCCCATAACGACCGTGTCATACATAACACCACTTCTACCATGCAGTGCTCCCTTCGTCTTCGTCGCGAACAAACATCGGTGAGAGATCAATTCATCCCTTCAGCCCCGTTGAGAAGCACGTCTAGCAAGTCATAGCCACCAACATCCGGACCGTAAGCATTGCTGCTCACGTCTGCACCGTAGGAGTGCAGCAGAGGGTCAAGGGGAAGAGCGAGCCAGTCCGCACCACCATTGTTGCCAAAGCCGCCATAGTCATTGCTATCGCTACCAAACCCGCTGTATTGACTGTTGCCGTTGTTCGGGAGTTGACTTTGAGAGTTGTACGGCGAACCGAAGGTCGGTGGTGGCATGACGGAGATGTTGTTCGAACCTGGATCGTACGTCTCAGTGCTGATTCCCCAAAGTGGGTGACTGGGATTTGGCGTCGCACGACCATTTGAAGCGACGGGGCTGGCGGGGCCGCTGAGGCCACTGGGGTTGTAATTGGACCACTGAGGATTGTTACCGTTGGTGTTGTATCCAGGACCTGGGTGGGGAGGCGGCATCATTGGAGGGAAGTTGGTTTGTTGATTGGCGGTGACGCCAGGTGCAGTCGGGGCGCTGGGGCTTTGGCTTGTAGCACGGCTGGCTTGCATCGAGGCTCTGCCGGAACCTGACCCGGCCATACGCACAAAACGCGATTTGATGCGGGTGATAAGCGTAATAAGCATGTCAGCGAAGCGGTTGCCGACGTGGACATCATCGACAATGCAGTTCCGCAATGCTGGAACAGCCTCCTCCATCAGACCGAGCGAAAGTGCAACATCGTCCTCGGTGGCACCAAGCGCAAAAGTCTTGAGTAGAATGATGGTGACGGAGATGATGCGGAAGAAAGTTCGCACAGGTGCGTGCTTGAGATAGCCACCTGGCTCTAGGCCCTTGGTGACGATGGTCAGAACATTTCGGCAACCGTCAACGACTTCTCGGATGAAGTGACGGTCATCACCATACCACCGCACCAACATCTGAGGGGGGATAGCACCGCTGGGTATCGAGCCCAAGCCGTTGGGCGCATTCGTAGTGGATGCTGTGTGGGTGTTCGTAACGCATCGCTCAACCACTGCTTGCAGAGCGAGAGAGTTGATGTACACTCGGCTGTACTCATACTCAATGGCCAAGATCTCGTGCATCAGTTTGGGTACTATTAGCGGTTAGCGTGGCTGAGGGAGAGGCATTGTCAGACGTCTAAGGCATACTTATGTTCTTGTATCGATCGAGATGGGTGCGGAATTCGCGCAGGAGAGGCTGGAACTCTGCCAACAGTTTCTTGTACTCTTGGGTCTTGATCAGTTCTCGAGTGCGGCGACGGTTCGAGAACATTTCCTGGTTTCCCTTCTCCATGATGACAGCAATCTCCATCCAGAAATACAGAACCATCTCTTGACTGTTGATTCTTCTCTCTGTACCGGGAGAGCTGCCAGCTTCCTCACGGATGATTTTACCGGTTCTCTTCAGCATCGAGAAGCGATCCTGTAAGCGGTCATCGGGACTCTTTAGAAACGTCTTGTCTCTTTGAGATCGAGGGAGCATCGAAGTCAACCCGACTCGGCCACTGGTCTGGGTGATGTAGATCAGCAGCAGTTCTCGGAGGTGGTTCTTCCGTCGGTAGTAAGCTTCGATCTTTGCCGACGGGAGGTGCTTATTTTCGTCGTGAAAGTCGGTTTCGCTCTTTTCGTCGAAGACGCCGATCTCGTAGGCCAGAGCTAAGGCATTCCCAAGGAGCATCCAGCACATTCTGTCGCTTCTCCAGCAGGGCTCCAACCAGCTGTCGATCCTCTGACCGCCCACTCCCCTGTATTGGTCTTCTGCCGCCTCTGAGAGATATCCAGCGGCCAGACTGGCCACACAGGCTTCGTCGGGGGCCATAAGCTCACACTCGTCGTCTCCAGGTGGAAAATGCAGGGCGCGGGGATGCCACTCGGTGAGGAGCATCAGGCTTTCAACGGTGCCCAGCGTGCGGAGACCCTTGCGTGACAGCGGGTTCACATCGCAGCTCTGCTCAGCACCAGCACCGCAAAAGCCGCCACCAAACTGCTCCTGGCCCCATATCATGCGGTCTATCATTCCTTGCAGGTAGTTCCATAGCTTCTCATGGATGGCATATGGACGAGAGCTGGATCCCGGGCCAGTCAACGGCATGTAGCGGGAGGAGACGGTCAGGAGGGTTACGACGAGCATCGGCTCATCGGTGAGTAGGGTTTGGTGGGACTCGTATTTCTCAAAGTTCGGCACGACGATGGGTGTCAGAGGGGACAAGTACCTGTAGAAGTAGTCAAGGTAGGCGATACCCTCTCTGGCGGTGAACCATCCAGCGCGCACGAAGCGGAACCTCGACCATGCCTTGACGGCCTGCTCGAAGCCATGCTGGTGGTCTGCCTCGCCGTCTACTTGCCCTTCTGCAATCGCGGGGTCTATTGCGGGTTCGGTGGCGGTTCGTGCGGGGCTGGGAAACAGGTGGGCAGTGTTGAACCCAGGACTTGGCAGAGTAGGCTGAGATCCAGGCGTAGTGCCGGCAAGAGAGGCGGTACTCATGGCGCGCTGGTGCATGCTGGTACTGGCGGGTCGGTGGTGTTCGATGTCACCGGTGCGGCCCGCGGCCTCGAAGAGCAGGTTTAGGGCATCATGACCGCTGAAAACCTCCTTGGACTGCAGGATGGCAGCCGTCTCGTTATTAACCTGCTGCTGATCATCGTGTGAGGACTGCTGATTCGCGTTGGGGCGGCGCAGGGGTTGCAAGCGGCCAACCGAGCCTCCGGGAGTCAGCGGGCGTTCTATGGATGGCGTTGATGCATGCTGGCTGAAGGTACTTCGTCGCGGAGTTTCCGAGTCCTCTCGCAGGCGTTTGCGGCCATTATGAATCTCTAACTCTTCAGGACCATCATCCTCGAAACCCTCCCCGCCATCCTGCGGCTTGCGTTTACGGCGAGTGGCGGAAAAGAAGCATTCTTTGCTTTCGCGGCGGCAGCGCACGCACGGCGGGTCGTGGGGGTTGTCGACGGGGCCAAGGTCGCAGCGCACCTTGCGGCGGCGACACGGGATACAGGCCTGGTAGGTGCGCGTGTGCGGTGCCTGAGCTGATGAGGCCTTTCCTGGCGGCGAGGCGCTTTCGGCTTGCACACTGTGTGAGGGCGTCGAGTTGGACATGGTCGCGACGATGTCACAGTCTCGGTTTGCAGCGGCACAGCTGCTGAGCGAGGCCTGCGAGGGCGGGCGTGGCGGGGCCGAGCTGTGGGTCGCCGAGGCAAACGCTGCGCATAGACGCAGTGGCAGCGGCGCGCTGCTGCCAATTGAAGCCGATGAGAAAGCGATGTCTTGCGCAAATGAGCAACGGTTGTGGTCGACGAAGGGGGTTTAAGATTTATCGTGGAGCGGCCTTCGTCAGCGACAAGTCACGAGTTGCTCCCGCCCGCCTTATGCACCGGAGCGGCAAGGCGTAGGAATGCGCGAAGCTTATCCTCTTCCATCCGAACAGGCAGGTGAGCTTCCTCCAGATCCGACTGTCTCAACGAGCCAACCTTTCAATTCTATACTGATTGGCAGACTTTCTACGCGTCCAAAGCCTTCCGTGCAGTAGCGTCCGTCTCAGTAGGTTCCCAATTCATTGTTGCGCTCACCTAACGAAGTAAGGAGAAAAGCCACCCTGCATGTAGGGCAATCGAAACTACTCGCTCTTCCATCCCTCAAATTCCTCACTCAGGTGTGCCTTTAGGCTTTTCACGTCCTTTCCGAAGCTCCGCTGGCAGCGCCAGCACAGGAAGTCTCTGTTCAGGTAACCCTGCTTTCCCGGTTCTCTTCTCGGGTCATCGTGCGCCAGAGGGAACGCGTCCAAGGGAATTAGGAATGGTGTCGAGAAGCTGTTGTAGTGCTTGCGGTGTTTTAGACAAGGCGAGTGTCGGTCGGGCGAGAGTACGTGGATATGCAAATTGGCCATGGATGGACCCGCATGTATACCTACGAGGAGATCCCTTGTCCAGTCCCGCCCATGAGGTAGGTCGCTCTCATCCGGAGGGGTTTCCGAATCCATGGCCTCTATCCGTGCCTTCTCTTGTTCGGAGAATCGTCCGTACTTGCGGCGAAGCTCACTGGCTACCATCGTCTTGACTCTCTCCGTCTCCACCTTGCAGGCTTTGAGAAATTCGGCATCATCAAACGCTTCGAACGGGTGCACGAGCGTCTTCTTCTGGTCCCGTGGCAAGACGAGGCAGTGGACGACAGACTTCGGGAAGAGGTCGTTGATGATGACGAAATCATCGTTGTAATCGACCACTCGGTCAGGGCCAAATTGCTCAGGGTGGTTGATGTAGGCACCTAGTCCATACATACCGGGGAACACCTTGGTGCCCACCGTCGTTGACTTGCGGCTTGTTTTCGATGCATTGTCCGAGTGTTTGGGCTGCTTACGGGACATGAGCTCTGTGACTGTCAACATTCAGTGTCTGTACGTTGAGATGTGCTTGGAAAACGCACAGGCGTTTTGACGTTTGCTGCCTGCTGAGCTCTCTGTGTCGACGACTGTCTCTCCCTTCACCTGCTCACCTGCCTGATCTGCGTGGTTTGCAGCCATGGCCGCAGTTTTTCGAATCAATTGCTTGGGCTTCAGAGATTGGAATCGGAAGGTGGTGGAGCCAAGGGAAAGGACGACGGGGTGCAATAAGTGACGCTGCGTCATGAGTGGTTGTTTAGGCTCAGCCCTACCCAGCGAGCGATAATTCCTTGCCACTGCCGCGCCGTGGGAAAGTGAGCCGAGCGGCAACCATGCCATGGGCGGAGCGCGGGCCGCGTGCCAGAAATTCATCCACAACTTTGCCGATCTTTCCCCCACGTCCTCCACCAAGATGGCTTCAACACCGCGCCTCCGTCACTGCATTTCGCCCTGCACCCGCAAGGATGCCCAAGAATCCCCATCCGCCGCGCCACAGCGGTTCTTCCAAGAACAAGAAATCCGCCCCTCCCCCTCCGGGCGCCGAAGACACGAGCTTCATTGTCTTCTCGAACGCGAAAGGTGACCCCAAGAAAGGCAAAAAGACGGACAATCCTGCGAAGGACGATGCAAATGACAAGGGGAAGGGGAAGGCTAAAAGCGCGCCTGACCAGCCTGAGGATGCGCCCAAGAAACCCGACACGCGCACCTTGATCGGCGGCGCATCATGGACTGGCAAGCTTCCTGTCAACATGCTCTCGGAGCATTGCCAGAAGCAGAAATGGGACAAGCCCGAGTACACTATGGTAGTTTGGAGTCCCATAAGGTTGAACGTATCTAGGCTAATACACCTGCAGACCAAGGTCAAGGGCGGCTTCGTTTCCCATGTAATCCTCAAGGCTACCAACACCAAAACCCGCGAATCTATCTCATTACCTCCCATTAGACTTCCTGTCGATCAGCAAGAACTTGCTGTGCAGCCAACTGCTCTCGAGGCACGTCATTTCGCCGCCACTTATACTTTGTACCGCATCGCGAACATGAAGAACATCCACATGATGATGCCTCCGACATACCGAGACTTGTGGAAGGGCCCCTTCGCAGACATGAAGAAGGATGATGTCAAGAGTGGTAAAGGTTGGATGTACGAGGCAGACCCTTTCGTGGCACACAAGGAGAGAGAGCAAGCCAAGGCCGAGGCAGACAAGAAGCGGGATGAAGCTGCCAAGCTGCGTGAGAAAGAGAAGAACCAGTCAACCGGCGGCGTAGGAGGGCCTTCAAGTGGCGGTGGGAACATCATGCGTGGCTGGACTCGTGTTCCGAAGATTGACATGGGTAAGAGAATTCGTGCTGAGATCGAGCGCTTGATCCGGCGAGATGCCGTGTGGAATCCCCACAGCGTCAACGTGTCCCTAGCCCAACGCTCCGCCCTGATTGACGAGATCACCAAACTGGGCTTCCGCAAAAGCCACGTTGAAGAGGCCGCTGAGATCTGCAAAGACCGAGAAGAAATTCTTGAATGGCTCCTCATCCATGTGCCCGAAGACGATCTCCCGTCTTGGAGTTTACCTGAAGGCTATACCGCCGGAATCAGTATGGCCAGTGGAAACCTAAAGCGTGAAGCCGCCCTGAAACGCCTTGCTGCCACCGGCTATGCAGTAGAACTCTGCGAGGAGGCCCTGGACAGTTTTAGCGGCGACGAAGCTAAAGCTGCAAGTCTGCTCCAAGCTCGCCTTCTGGGTGACGACGAGCTCGCAGAACAGCTTTCAAACACTGTCATTGCTGATGCAGATGAAGAGGACTTCTGGGCAGAGGAACAGGTTATCCTGGCTTCCATCTACGATGAAAGATACTCTACAGATGGCGCGGACCAATGCCAAATCCGACTCGAAGTTTCCGACGGAACTAAGACGGAATTTATTCTGAATTCCCGCAAGCCTGCAGGGTTATATCCAAATGTCCTACCTATCATCTCAATTAACGCCAAGATACCTGCCTACATCCGCCTTAGCATAATCAGACAAGCGTTGAATCATGCCAGGGAGAGTTTCATTGGGGAGCAAATGATTTTCAACATTGTCGACTGGCTAGAGCACGAGATACCCGCCATCATCACCAACCCGGGCCGACTAACGGATGTCTCTTCGGCCATCTCCGCGGCAGATACTGGCGTCCATGCTGAAGAAGTCAAGCAAAAGGAGAAGAGACATCGTCGAGCAAGACCAGTGAACCTTCGGCCAGGGTCTCCAGTTAGCCAGCGTATGCTCGAGCAGTGGCGCGCGAAGCGGAATTCTTCAGAACAGCAACGCATGCTTCGTGCAAGGGAGAAGCTACCAGCTTGGCAACTTCAGGAAGACATTGTCGATGCTGTGGACCAGTATCAAGTTGTCATTATTTCGGGCGAGACTGGATCCGGAAAATCGACTCAATCCGTTCAGTTTATCCTCGACGATATGATTCAACGCCAGCTTGGTGAGGCAGCAAACATCGTGTGTACCCAGCCCCGACGTATCTCTGCGCTGGGTCTGGCGGACAGAGTGGCGGACGAGCGGTGCACCGCCGTCGGCGACGAAGTCGGATACTCTATTCGCGGCGAGTCAAGACAGAAGCCTGGAGTTACCAAGCTGACTTTCATGACTACTGGTGTTTTGCTCCGCCGACTTCAGACCTCCGGCGGGACTCCAGACGACGTTGTGGCTTGCCTGGCAGATATCACTCATGTCGTTGTCGACGAGGTTCATGAGCGGAGCTTGGACACGGACTTCCTTCTTGTCCTATTGAGGGATGTTCTGAAAAAGCGCAAAGACCTGAGGGTTATCCTCATGAGTGCTACGCTTGATGCTGAGGTGTTTGCCAACTATTTCGAGCCAGCGGTTGGCAAGGTCGGCATGATTGAGATTCAGGGTCGTACGCACCCAGTGACGGACTACTACGTCGACGACGTGATCCGGATGTCTGGTTTCAACGGACACTCGGCAGATGAGGACTGGGAGGATGAAGAGTCTCAGAAGAATATCGGCGGCACGCTGAGGAGCATCGGCATGCGGATCAACTACGACCTGATTGCGCAGACGGTACATTTTATCGATGCGCAACTGGGGGCTCAGGATGGCGCTATCCTTATATTCCTACCTGGAACCATGGAGATTGACAGGACGCTGCAGGTAAGTTGTACTCATGCCGCAAATACTATTCGCCCTTTACTCACAAAATGTGCCAGGCTCTTCGCTCGATGCCAAATCTTCACGCACTGCCTCTCCACGCATCATTGCTCCCAGCTGATCAGCGTCGCGTCTTCCCACTGCCTCCGAAAGGGAAGCGGAAGGTCATCGCGACTACCAATGTGGCCGAGACCTCGATTACCATTGAAGATGTCGTGGCTGTAATTGACACGGGCCGAGTCAAAGAGACTAGCTTTGATCCTTCTAACAACATGGTCAAGCTTGCCGAGGTCTGGGCTTCTCGCGCTGCGTGCAAGCAGCGCCGAGGTCGTGCTGGGCGTGTTCGAGCTGGCATCTGCTACAAGCTCTATACACGAAACGTTGAAAGAGATAAGATGATGGAGAGACCGGATCCGGAGATTCGAAGAGTCCCTCTGGAGCAACTTTGTTTGTCAGTCAAGGCAATGGGCGTTAAGGATGTGACTAGCTTCCTAGCTGGCGCTCTTACGCCACCTGACAGCGTTGCTGTTGAAGGTGCTCTCGAGCTTCTTGGGCGAATGGGTGCCATTGACGGCGATGAAATGACTGCGCTCGGAAGGCATCTAGCTGTTGTCCCTGCTGACCTCCGATGCGCAAAGCTCATGGTCTACGGAGCAACCTTCGGTTGTCTCGAATCCTGCCTGACGATTGCCTCCATTCTCACCGTCCGCAGCCCTTTCGTGTCCCCGCAAGCAAAGCGCGAAGAGTCCAAGGCAGCGCGTTCATCGTTCGGTAAAGGCCAGGGCGACCTCATCGCCGACCTCCGCGCGTACGAGCAGTGGTCGGGCCTCAGAGATAAGGGTGTCGACCGTCGCGAGCTTCGCTTCTGGTGCGATCAAAACTTCCTGAGCACCCAGACCCTCAACGACATCACCTCTAACCGACGTCAATATCTCTCGTCTTTGCAGGAAACGGGCTTCATTCCGCTGCGATACTCATCCTACAGCAACTCTGCCACTCACGAAGCCGCCTCTCTCAATCGCCACAACGCCAACGACGCTCTCATCCGCGCGCTGGTAGCCGGTGCCTTCAATCCGCAGATCGCCCGCATCGACTTCCCGGACAAGAAATTCGCGGCATCTGTCTCCGGCGCCGTGGAGCTCGACCCGGAGGCGCGCACCATCAAGTACTTCAACCAGGACAACGGCCGGGTGTTTGTGCACCCGAGCTCGACGCTGTTCGATGCGCAAGGCTTCCCGAGCGGAGCGGCGTTCATGAGCTACTTCAATAAGATGGCAACCAGCAAGGTCTTTATCAGGGACATGACGCGTAAGTTTTGGCCAAACCCCCTCTGGTGCCGGTTGTTTCAAAAGAAGGGATAACGTTCAGAACTGACTTTACTTTGCTTTCTCCAGCCTTCAACGCCTACTCTCTGCTTCTCTTCTCTGGCCCAATTACCCTCGACACAATGGGCCGTGGTATCATCGTTGACGGGTGGCTGCGTCTGCGCGGCTGGGCGCGCATTGGTGTCTTGGTGTCGCGGTTGCGTATGATGTTGGATGAGGCGCTGGCGAGGAAGATTGATGAGCCGAGCATGGATCTGGCGGGTAGCGACATTGTGGGGGTGGTGAGGAAGCTGGTCGAGCTGGATGGACTTGACCGGTGAGGTAAGTTATGGAGAGTGTCTCTGGAACTGGATAGTTGGACATGGGAATGGGTAGAGACATGAATGGAGTGCAATGAGCTGAAGTAGCGGTTCGAAATGATTAACTGAACGCGAACACGCAAGGGATAGATTTGATCAGATCTTATTCACTCAAGATCGCTTGTCACCATTGGTTGCACATGATCTTTCCGGAATATAGGCTCAGCCTTTCAGACTGAGGATCTGGGAACAGAAGTAAGACCTGATTGATGAGTGATTTGGTGATAATGGCCGCTCGAGGCCAAGACAAACCCATGTAAATCGGCAACGATTTGATCTTGCTAGCGCGTGCCCCGCAACGTCATTCACACTTGGCCTTTTGGTACCTAGCCGATTGCGAGCAAACAACTTCTCAACACCTTGACGTTCTCACGATTTTATACACGATCCAATCATGTCCGTTGGTGTCGCCATCATTGGCAGCGGTAAGACTCAGCTCCAAACCTTATTCGAAAACAAACCCGCTGACATCATCATCAGGCCTCTTCGTCCGCGAAAAGCACCTCGTAAGCGTACTTTCGTGACCTCTTCGTTAGAGCCAGTTTCGCTAAGACCACCGGTGTAGCCTGCTGTCAAAGCAGCGCCCTCATTGACCCTTAAAGCGATCTTCTCTCGCTCCCTCAAGTCGGCTCAATCGATCAGCTCGGATCTGTCTGGCGTCGATCTCTACAGCGAAGATGCTGGCGACGGCAAGGCCTATTCCGACCTCCTGTCCCGGCCTGATATCAAAGGAGTGATCATCGCGTAAGTAGTTCCAACTGACCAAACATCAAAAACAAGATATAAGATACACGAACCAGCACCCGAAGCTCTCTCCACTGACGAACCACACACAGCCTTCCAATCCCAGCCCAGCCCGCCTACATCAAAGCCGCGCTGAGCGCCGGCAAGCACGTCTTGTCCGAGAAGCCCATCGCCAAGGACGTCGCCACCGCGCGCGAACTGCTCGAGTGGTACGAGAAGAACATCGACCAGAGCAAGGTCACGTGGAGCGTGGGTGAGAACTTCCGCTTCTTCGACTCGTACCAGCATGGCGCGGCCAAAGTGAAGGAGCTCGGAAAGGTTCTGGGGTTCCGCACTACGGTGCACAACTTCGTCAAGGAGGGCTCAAAGTACTACGGTAAGCCGGTTGTTTCGTTTTCACTCGACATGGCCTGATGTTGTAATTGATAGAGACCTCGTGGCGTAAGAAGCCCAGTTACCAAGGTGGCTTCCTCCTCGACGGCGGCGTCCACTTCATCGCCGCGACCCGTCTGCTGCTCTCGTCTGCCGGCTCAGCCACCGCCATCTCAGCATTTACGGCGCAGCACCAGCCGCACCTCCCGCCAGTTGACACCGTCGACGCCGTCTGGAAGCTCAGCAACGGCGCCTCGGGCACTTTCTCCAACTCGTTTGCCATGGCCCCAGCCGTCACTGAGTACCGCGTTGTCTGCGAGGGCGGCACTGTGACCGCTGGATTCGGTACGGTTCCATTCTCGCCTGCTTACGTCACTGTCAAGCGTGCGGGCGAGGATGGAGAGGAGAAGGAAGAGTTCCCCGAGGTGGGGTTTGGCGTGAACACGGAGGTTGCAACGTGGGGTGAGAAGCTAGACAAGGGCGGAGCTGATGAGAGGCAGTCTCCGCTAGAGGCGCTCAGAGACTTGGAGATTGTAAGTTGCCATCGCAGGGAAAAAATAAGCGCAATTCTCGAATATGTCGCTAACAGTCATGATTGCAGTTGGAGGCGATGCTGAGGAGTGGAGAGAATGGAGGAGCGCCTGTAGCTCTGCAAGCGTAAACAGGTGTTTGGGACCCTGTTTCCTCGTTGGAGGAAATAGTTGGATGCGGAAGTTCTGAAACCGATATCCCGTCGAGACTGGTATCTTCTTCAAGTATATGAAGACGTAAAAAAGTCCAGATTATCATTTGGGGAGGAATCTGAGTCCCCTCGAGGTTAGATGCCGACAAGACACACCTCACTTATGCCTTTTGATCCCCATTCCAAAAACGCCTCGACCGTTGCGGCCATGTACTGTACATCCCGTCGGTATAAATTTTATACAGCGTAGCCAACCTCCCTCACAAGATCCCGAGCCCCCTTTGGTTCTTTCCTCGCGTGTATCCGAAGGGTTTACTTTCTATTCATGGACTTGAAGATGTCACTCAGCAATTCCTGTTTCGACGCGGCATCCTCCTTCGGTGGCATGGCCATGTCGTCGTACTTGTTCGGTTGGGTTTGCGTATTCGTGGACACCTTTGAAGAGAGGGCGGATTCGCCGGAGCCCCAGGGAGCGACGCCGGGCACATCGGAGATGTCCTCGAGCTTCTCGCCCAGCTTGACGACCGAGTAGCGGATCAGGCGGGGGTCGAGGCCCATGGTGCGGCGCAGGGCATGCTGGATGCGCGGCGACGAGTCGAAGCGCAGGATGAAATGATGGCCGGTGTAGTGGGTGACCTGGTGCTTGCGGAAGGGCTTGGGCAGCTGGAAGACGCCCCAGTTGGTGACGCCGCGCACGACGCCGCCGCTGTTAAGGACGATGGAGCCGGCCGTCTTGGCGATTCTACATTGCGGTCGGAAAGGCGCCCCGGTCAGCAAACGGGAGGACGAGGAAGAAAGTTGTGATCAGGCGGCGGCGGCGTACTCTTTGACCTCGTGGATCTTGCCCGGGCGGACCTGGCCATTGCGTCAGTATTGCTGCGAGCCTTGCACCTGCGGCGGGAAGAGTGCGCGTACAATGCCTATTAACTCGTACAGCATGATGGCGGCGGCGTGACGGGGAAGCTCAATCGATCACAACCCAGAAAGTCGCGGCGAACGGCACGGCCATTTCCATCGTTTCTCCGTCACGTGCAGTGCGGGTCGAGCTTCCATCTCCCGGTCGTCATAGAGCTGTCGCCGACGCGGCCCCGCCTTGCATCTACCATCACCACCAACTTTTCTCTTCACAATGGCTGCCCGCTCTTCAATTGTTCGCGCCGCTCGTCAATTGACCTCTGCCGCTACGCGCGCACCGCGCCCTTTCGTCTGCAGGAGCGCAGCCCCGTCATGGACCAAGCAGAGCTTCAGGCCGTTTTCCGTATCGGCTGCCAGTGAGTTTCGCCCGAGATGCTCACGCCGCATGAGACCACCCAGCTAATCGCCAACATCCAGTCCGCGAGAAACAATACACCCAAGACCACGAATGGGTTGAACTCGCCGCCGACGGCAAGACTTGTGCGTTGCTTCCTCTCCAAATTCCATGATACCCAGCTTCGCCGCGCTATCGTCATTCCCTCCGACCGGATGACCTTCCGACCGGATGACTCGCCGATACCCATTATCATGCAATCCGTAATAACCATATTCTGGATACGTAACAGTTACCCTCGGTGTCTCCGACTACGCCGCCAACGCCTTGGGCGACGTCGTCTTCGTCGAGCTGCCCGTGCCCGACACCCCGTTCGCCGCTCACGACGCCATCGGTGCCGTCGAGTCGGTCAAGAGCGCCTCGGATATCCTGACGCCGCTGCCGGGCAAGGTCGTCGAAGTCAACCGCGTGCTGGAGGAGAAGCCCTCCACCATCAACAAGAGCCCCGAGGGCGATGGCTGGATTGCGAAGTTGGAGCTGGAGGAGGGCGCCGACCCCAACGAGGGGCTGATGAGTGCCGAGGACTACAAGAAGTTCATTGAGGAATGAGCGTAGAGGCGACGGACGCACAACGAAAGAAACACGCGGTAGACGAATTCAACATCACCAATACGGCATGTGGAAGAGGCCGTGTGTGCATGCATGTGGCTGTGGCTGAGAATGTTGACTAGTGAACAGGAACTAGATTTGAAATATGTCACAACTGGTCTGCGAACAACGATTTACACGTCGAGTGTCCTGCCCTGCTTCGAGCTCTCAATGGCCAGCTCGATCAACCGGATGACGTCGGCCGCCTCCTGTGCCTTGACTGGAACCTCGCCCTCCCCCTTCAACGCCTTCTCAAGCACGCGGTAGTACTCGACATATGTCTTGGGGGCCAGCGTCGCATGAGTCTTGCGCACCGGCTTCCCGTCCTCGAGCAAAGTCAAAGTGCCATGGTGGCTCTCCGGGTCAACGCCGTAGCCCTCCTGCCCAGGCCTCAAGCCAGCCAGGAGCTGGTCCTCCTGGACGTCCAGGTGGTACTTCTTGAAGCTACCCTTCTCACCGCGCACCCAGTAGCGCAGCTGCTCCTCCTCGGTGCTTATGACGGCCGCTCTGGCCGTCGCTAGCATGCCGTCCTTGTAGTGAAGGTGCACGGTGAACGAATCGCCCGAGTCGGCGTGTCCCGCGCCCCGGGGTGCATCGGTGCGCTGGTTACCGATGAAGCCGGTGATGCGGGCAGGCAGGCCGAACAGCGTATAGGCCTGGTCCAGCAAGTGGGTGCCGAGATCGTAGATGGCGCCGTTGCCCGGACGCGTCTCAGCCTTCCAGGTGGCGCGCAGCTTGGGCGAGTAGCGGTCGAAGTGCGTGTTGAAGTCGACGATGCGGCCAAGGGTGCCGTCGTCGAGCAGCTGGCGCAGCGTCACAAAGTCGGCGTCCCAGCGTCTGTCTGAATATGCGAGCAAAAAAAAGAGTTTCAGGTCAGCCTCCGTGTTGAATAATGCAAAAGGTCATTTTCCCTTTCTTTTTTTCTTTCCCTGATCCTTTTTCCCAATTCCCCAACTGCCGTGCAGTAGAGATTTAGGGTTTGAGTGTGCTTCGGATCTGCAGCGTTGCTGACGTTCCGGAGCTCCCCCGCCAAGACAAAACAGCACTCGAAACGCCCAGTGACTCAAGCCTCTGCTTCTCCAGGCGCCTTGAGGCTTGTGTTGTCTGGCATTCATGCCCGCAAGGGGTCAGGGAAGATCTTCGGGAGTGGCGCAGCAGCAACCTTCATGCGGGAATTGCGATGTTCAAGATTTGGTGAAGAGAGAGGCTGGGGTCGAAATAACGGAGAGGGGGGGAAATATAGGTCAAGTACTCACTCTGATACACGGCGACGGACAGCTTCTTCTCGGCCGCCAGCGCCACGAGCTCGCTCGCTTCGGCGTGCGTCGGCACGAAGGGCTTCTCGACGACGACGTGCTTGCCGGCCTCGAGCGCGCGCTTGGTCAGCGAGAAATGCGAGTCGGGCGGCGTGGTCACCACCACGACGTCGACTGCGCCGTCGGCCAGCAGATCGTCGGCGCTGCGCCACGACTTGGCGTCCGGATGGTCGGCGCCCGCGTCGTTGCCTGCCGTGGGCGTGCGCTGCACGATGCCGTACAGCTTGAATGAGGGGACGGACGTCAGGTGCGGGATGTGGAAGATCTTGGCGGAGAGGCCGTAGCCAATGACGCCGAAGTTGAAGGTTTTGGACATGGTTTGCGGTTGGAAGAAAGAAAGAGGAAAGGATGTGGTGTTTTGGGTTATTGAAGGATGAGATGGGATGGAATGAAGATTTGTTTCTTGTTTCCTTCTTGCTGACAAGACTTGTAGAAGAGCTTGCTCCTGCCTTCTTATATCCAATTGCTGGCTTGCTGGCCACCAATTGGATATAAGAAACGCTTGGGTTGGCTTCCTATTACAAATCAGCAACCGGAGAGACCTCCACTTCGTGGTCAGTTGGTCAAAGGAAGCTGCAAGCCTGCAAGAAACCGGTGACGGTGACCCGATTCTATCTGGTTCTGCTCAAACGCCGTTATGGCCGTTGGCCCGTGGAAGGTATTTTCCGTATTGAGGAGGGAGGAGGGAAGGTCCAAGGCGTGGAGGCGCACGGCCATGTGGGGTTTGGAGGGCTAACGGTGGCACTATTTTGTCTTTGCTCCCGACTTTCAACCGCGGGGACCTATCGGAATGTGCTTTCCAGAAGCCAAGCATCAACTGGTGGAGGGCCTTTGCTCCAAGCTGGGCCCCAGCAAGGAAAATATGGCCGATGCGGCCAGCGTGATGAGCGTTCGGACAAGGCGCAACGGCCGATGCGCCAAGTCACGTCCCAAAGCTTGGTCACTCGTTTCCATGACGTTACTCGGTATTTGATCGTCTCTTCATGACACTGGGGAACAGATTTAATAATAATTCATTAGTCTCCCTTCTCCGCCAAATCGCCCTTAGCTGATTACATATGTGTTGATCCAAATCCCAATATCGCTAATCATTCCAACAAAACAGCCGGCCCAGCGCTTTCCTGGCCGTAAAACTCCTCCCTTCAAAGTAACGATGCTTCTCACTACCAGCCCTTCTCCTCTGGCTCAAACCATGCAACAGCCCATTCTCATGAACTCGGTGAATGTGCCCTTGCCCTTCCTCTTTCCGTCTTTCAGGTAGTTTTGATGCCAGGTATAGTCCCTCTCGCGCCGCAGCAGCAGCTGTACCGCCTGCTCTCCGTCCTTGGGCCTGCGGCCCAGCAGTTCGCCCATCAGCGGTGACACGGTTGCCGCCTGCCCCTTCTCGAAGCTGTGCAGCAGCGTCACCCAGTTCCGGAAAAAGGCCTCGGATTTGCCGCCGATGTCCTTTGTCACGTTGCGCTTGACATACTCCTCATCCGAGACGTACTCTATCCGGATCGCGCGGCTGGAGGTGGTGTTGATGGTGTTCACAATGGCCGAGAACTTGACGGTGCGCGGACCTGTTAGGAGGGCCTGCAGGAGAGGAGTTGATCAGCGGACGTAAAGAGAAAGGGATCACCAATTGACCAAGACGTACATTCTGGTACTCGAATCCACCACTCATCATCAGCCTCGCCGTCGCCTCGCCGAGCTCGTCCCGCATGGCGAAAGCCACCTCGCCGTCGCACGGCAGATACAGCACCTGCTCGGGATCCTTGGGGTACCAGTTCAAAAAGCACGGGAAGGCGTCGGCGTAGATGCCCTCGCGCACGACGGTCCACACCAGCTTCGACTCGCGCAGCATCTTCTCCGTCTCCAGGTGGGCGACCATCAGCTCGACGTCCCAGGGAGTGCCGTCCTGGCCGCCAATGGCAAGGCTGGAGTAGTAGACGCGGCCGATGCCGGCCTGCTCGGCGGCGGTGACGACGTTGCGGTGCTGCTGCTTGCGCTTCTCGTTGTCGATGGTGTTTGTGGAGACGAAGAAGAGCTTCTTGACGCCCTGGAAGGCGCGCATCAGCGACGTGATGCTCTCGAAGTCCGTGTGGCGGAACTGCAGGCCGCGCGCCTCGTAGGTGGAGCCCAGGTGTTCGCGTGTGGAGCCGACGGCAATGGCGGAGGTGGGGACGCCGGATTTGAGCAGCGTCGAGAGAATCGCCGTCCCGAGGCCGCCGGTGGCGCCGGTGATGAGGTATTCGACTGGTGCTTTGCCCGACATTTTGCGGCGAGGTCTTGGTGTGAGTGAAGGAAAGGGTTGGGGGCCGCCTTTGGTTTCGTCTGAAGTATTTGGCGACGGGAATGAAAGCTGATGGCGGTTGTTTAAGTCCAAAGCGAGCGATGGTGTGATATATATGCGGTATCCGTGTTCGTCTGCCTCAGCTGTGCCATGCTACCTAGTCCTCCGCACTTTCTCTCGTGGATGGATGCAGGCTGTGGTAGAGAGTAAGCGCTCAAGGATTGGTAAGACGCGAGCGAAAAGAGTGACGCTCGTGTCTGGTCTCGGCAGAGAGTTGCGAAGCTGGGAAAAGGAGGAGAACAATGCGGCGAGGCTGGGCAGAACAAGCTATTCTGGTCGCTAGTGTAGGGCTGAGCGGATCATTGGTTTCTAAATTGGGCAGCTGTGTTGGGGCGAGGCCGGATGCCTAACGCTATCGAGAAGAGCTTCCGCAGCGGACGAGGTGGTGTAAGCAAACAACCGTTGTTAATGCATGGTGTGCAGAGAGAGAGAAACAGATGCCGGCCGGCATTTGTATGGAATGATTAGCAGCGAGAGCTAGTTGATGAAAGGATCCGATTCGGGCGTTGTCCCATTTCCGTGTGCACAGCCGTCTCCTCCAATCTCCAATCTCGCGACTCGTCAACCAACACCCATCTCTATCCCAACGCGGGGCCGCCGTCGGTTCTTCACCATCAGATGCTGCTTACTATTACTTGGCGGCCAAGAAATGCCTCGCTGCCGGCAAAAAAGAAGCTCTCGTAGCTTAAAAGCAAGCATAAGCCGAGTGTCCCTGGCGTGCAGGGCCTACAAGATGCCGGATATTAGTGGCTGGCATGGCCAGGGACACCATGCGAGCACGGCGCCACGGGCCCACGACGACCGAGAGAAAATAACAGGAAGCCAGGTTAGTTCCGAGTGGGCACAATATAGAGAATGATCCCCAGAGTTTAAATTATTTTTGTTCCCCGTCGTGGGATTTGGCATTTCCCCGCCTCTGTACCTGACACGCGCTCGTCAACAGCGACAACGTCGTGAAACACAGAGCAGGTCGAGTGGAAGAGGTCGAGTACGGGCGTAACCTGCGAGGCTGCATGGCCGAGATGACCTTCGTATCGCCGAGCGTCTTCTTTGAAGCTGCGAAGGCTCGTTAAGCTTTGCGACGCTGTGATGAGACTGCATCCAAGCACATCTGAAACACGGCCTGCAGGAGGTCCGCGACACAAGGTCCCACAGTCCCTGATGCTCGCCATGAGCCTACCCCAGGGTCGAAGGGGCCCAAACGTCTCTTGTCGCCAGCAAGTGTCCAGTGCGCTTCCTCTTATTCTCTTGCTGCCCACCCAAAGACAGCTCTTTCTGCGCCTCTGCTGACGCTGACGCGCCGAGCCCCAACACCTCACCTGGCACGCCTTTCCCTCTCTCTTTCCATCTTATTTCACCCGCGCGCAGGTCGTCGTCATTCTTTTTTTCCTTCTTTCTTTTCCTTTTTGGGCACCCTGGAGCAGCTGGTCTGCGCCTCTTGTAATTCTTATTTCCAGTCTTTCCTTTCCACGCGTCCATGGTGTTGAGAACAAAGCTTGGCTGACGACGACTGCCACCCACTACAACAACCATCATCATCAATCACCATGCACTTCCGCCGACCACCACGCAGCGGGTCGATCCGCAGATCACAATCCGACGTCCCTGCCCTGGACTTGCGCGAAACCCTCGCAACCAAATTAGCGGCCATTGCCCAGCGTGGTGCCCAGGCCGAAGAGTCGGTCCCAATGCAATTAGGGGATGAAGAAGATTCCGCGTCGTCGTCGGACGAAGAGGATGACGAAAGCTCGTCGGGCTCATCCGCTGCCTCGTCCCCCGAATCCTCTCCTGTGCCCTCGCCAACAACCACCGCCGCTCCGACCCTCGCCCCCACACACTTCTCGTCGACCTTGTACACTGCTCTCGGCCCTGCTCCCACCTCGACCTTTCTTCCCTCTCTCAAGGAAGAAGAAGAAGACGACAGCGACAGCGAAGACGAAGCTCCCGTCGCCACCTGGACCCTAAGCACTTCGCCTACCGGCGCTCCTGCCACTGCCGAGGCCGTCTTGTCAACGGGTGCTCCCGGACCTGCCATCACTAGCGGCCCCGATGGTGCCAGGCAGTCCGGAGACGTCTTGATCATGCCGGACATGCCGCCGCCGCCGCCTCCATCCGGAATCTCCCAGACCACCGAGCATGTCCTAATTGCTGCCGGCTCCATTGGTGAGTCGTCTCCGCTCCGCAATGCTCTGCCGAAGCTTTCCTAACCTAACCACCAGGCGCCACATTGCTGATTGTAATTGTCATCTTTGGCATCTACACCATGCGGAGGAAGGGTCTCACCTTTCGCGATCTGGTTCAGATGTCGCGAAGAGGACGCGGCCGACCAGACCGTACCTTGGATATTGCCAAGCCATCCATCCAACGCTCCCCTAGCTATACCTCGGACTACAAGGAACCCTACGTCCTTCCACAGCCACCCCAGAAGTCCCTGACGAGGTTCGACAGCACATCATCAAGAGGACCTGACGGCCAACGCGACTATCTTGGGTAAGCCAATCAAGTGTTTCATCCCCGCGCCAATGCTGACTCTCTCAGTGTTTCCCTTGGTTTTAGGCCTAACACGCCGCCCAAGGAGTCCGACCGGAGTTTCCTGGAGGACAGGACTCCACCTCGAGGCACTCTGTCACGCGGTCCTTCCAATGCCCAATCACGCAGTTCAGCTTCACCGACTCGCAACTACGATGGCTCTCCGCCTAGCCTGCCAATTCAGCGGTCAGATTCATACAAAAGTAGCCTGCGCTACAGTTCAGAACAGAACGACACCGTTTCGCCTGAAGCGCCCGGGCCAATCTATCAGCAGTTCACAGCTAGCCGGCGCTTCACCACCAACCGGGGACAACCAAACTACGAAAGTCATTTCAGTTGGACCCAATCCTCTCAAGCACCGCCTACTCCTCACGAGCCAAAAACACCGACCGCCGAAGGTTCCGACGGCCGCATCAGCGTAGCCACGACTGCAAGCAGTGTGGCCCGATTCCGTACCGTTGACTCGTGGGTTGGCAATCAAACCGGGCGCATTCCATCGACGCAGTTGCGCGTCCAACCGCAGTTCCTGAACCGCCAAAGCAGCAGCACCAACGGCGGCTTGGGTCAGGTTGACGAGGACCAGGCTGGGTGGCAGCCAGAAGTTGCCGCTGACAACAGCGTGCCCACTGTGCCGTCGGTGCCCAGCTATTACAAGCAGGCACCGCTGCCCGGCCATCAGCGCCAGCTCACGGGGTACAGCGACGCCACCGTCTTCCGTCAGCACCCTGGCACCGAGGTCCAGATTCCGAGAGGAAGCCTGGTGCCCAGCGAGGTGCTGGATGCCCACATAATACCCTCGGCGCTGTAAATTTTGCACCCAGCTAGCTGGAAATGATTATTTCAACCGGCGAACGACACCGGACATGTCATCAACCAAGAAGATCTAATGGCATTATTTTTCTAATAATTCTCTAACGGCAGAAACGGTAGGTTGCGTCTGCTCTCGTCGTCAACCGCGCTTGCTCTCGTTGGAAACTGAGTATGGCTTGATATCTTATTCGTACTGGTAAATTCGGAGTGTGGATGGTGTATCACGGTAGGAGAAACTACCGGGGAACAGGGGAAAACTGGGGCCGTATCGTGGGATGTACTATGAGTTCGGCGATTGGACTGGATCCTAGTGTACGGCGCGGGATACCCGTTGACGAAATCCTTCTCCGGTGCAGATACATTTTCTTTCTTTCTTGCATGGGCATGGTCGTTTAGCGTGTCTGATACCTTCTTGATACCTACGCTGTATAGCAATCCGTTGTTTCGAACATGACAAATAATCAAAATACAAAAAGCAAACACAACTTACCTTTATTGGGCTTGTGCACCTCGATTCTGCCTTGGCTTTTTCGCTGGGTCCCACTGGTTCCTTCCCCGCCGTGCCCCACTCGAGAATCTGCCTTCCGAGAGAGGAGTACGGGGGAGCAATTGGCTCGCCGAGTCTGAGGGGAGGCTATGGTGAAACGAAACTTGCGGCCTAGCGGTAGCTAGTCGGGGCAAAGTGGTACGTACGCTTTTAACTATCCTTGGTCAGTCGGACTGGTCTAGATCATTCGAGTTCATGGGTAGGTGAAGCGGCGCTTCACCAAAGCATGCGGCGCAACGGCTATACGGCACCAGTACTACACTTGTCCTCTCAAGTGATGGTATTGTCCGGCTGCATCGAACGTGATCTTCATGATACTTGCCACTGTTTTAGTCTTTCTCTTCGTCAAACCAAACATGCATTCTACCGTCTTGGTATCTTGGTATTCCAAGGGGGGGCTTGGATAGCTGATCCATGCTACCTTGAAGAGCTCAAGCCATTCATTCAGCATAGTGTCGAAATATATATCGATTGAGCGAATTCGGATGACAACACACCAAGGTTTTTGTACATACTTCAAAGCTCGATAGGAGTGACAAGAGTAACAAATGATACAGGCACTGGCTCGCAAACTGGTAGCATTTGGAGTTCATATCATACATTTTTAGAAATGCTCTCGTGTGGGGCGTATTCGATGCAGTTGATCAAAGCATCAGCGTCTCTCCACCATCTCCCTTGCCCTCCTCCAAAACATCCAGGCACAGTCTGAAGTGGCTCATGCCAAGCGGCTTCCTGTCCCTCGTAGCCATCAACTGCGCCGTCTTGACCAAGTTCCTGATCTCTCGACCATTGTACGGTAGCCGGGCCAATTCATTCATCTCCTTGGCCGTGACGCTGCTTCCGTTCTTCTTCTTGGAAAGATCAATAAAGTTCTTCCAGATGGCCACCTTCGCATCCATGCTCAAGTTGGGATAGTTGATCTTCAAGTGAATCCTCGACCTGAAGGCCTCGTCAAACGACTCGACCCGGTTGGTGGTCATGAACATGATGCCGCGGTAATACTCAAGCAGGCGCAGGAAGATGGCGACAATCTTGTTGCGTTCCATGTCGACCATGTTTCGCTTCTCGAGGAATATCTCAGCCTCGTCCAAGAGCAGGATGGCGTCCCATCTTGCCGCGATCTCAAGGACCTTCTCGAGGTGCTCTTCGACTTCGCTGGCGGTGGAACCCAGTTCGCCGGCTTGTATGGAGTACAGAGGCTTCTTCAGGCGGTCCGCCACTGTTTGAGTCGTCAGCATCAAGCAATCTTTGCAGGGAAAGCTGTGTCTTACCAGCTTCGGCCGTGAGCGTTTTGCCGAGACCTGGTGCACCGTGTAGGAGCATGATGATGCCCTGGCCTGCATGAACTGTCAGTGGCTGCCTTGATGGTACCTGTTTCACCACAGTGCTCACCTTTTTCTTCAATAATGTCATCAAACACGTCCCTGTTCTCTGCCTGGCTCTCGACGAAAGCAAGAATGAGGCTCTTGAACTTTTCAGGCAGTACCAGCCGGTCGAACGCCTCCTGGTTCCATGGAACGTCCGAAACGTAGTCTATGTAGAACTTCACTACAGGCGCAGTCGCGTCAGTGGTCGGTCAAGTACGCGACGGATTCTGTGGACTTACTCCATTCCTTGGTCTTCAGACAGAATCCGAAGATGATTGGTGGAGTCAAAACGAGAAGATCGTCGGTTAGGGGTTCGAGTGCCTTCGCTTTGACGTCCTCGTTCCCGTCATCTGGTTTTTGTTAGTAAAGTTGGACTTGTGAGAATCTTAAGACCATACCTTTCTCCGGTCCTTCCACTGCCACGTAGTCCGAGTCAGACACGGAGTCATCATCGTCGCCGCCTGCTGGCTCAACAACATCCGGTTCGGGCTCATCGTCGTCTTCATCGTCGTCTTCCACATCCAACTTTAACTTTGCCGGGTCAAAGTCGAACTTTTCGCCTTGCAACTCGCCAGGATTGCAGGTAGTTTGCTCGTATGCCTCGTATGCCGCTGCGTCAATCACGACCCGGCCCTTGATCTAGAAAAGGAACAGTTTGTCAGCTTTCATCCCAACGCCCACCATTTCAGAAAACTTACCTCCTTCTGATGCCCTCCACAGCCCCATCGATCCGTCGTCGCAGTCTCGGGCGTCGGTCCGTCATAGTTCCACACGTTCACCGTCCTCAACCCATCCCACTTCCTCCCCCTCTCCAACAACCGCTCCCTGATCGCCTCGTACTCTGGATGCAGCTCCGCCGGGCACAGCTCCAAGTCGGCAACCTTGACCAGCCCCTTGAACGGCTTGATGAACCAGCTATCCGACACCCACCCCACCGCCTTCCCATCCCAATCCACGCCCACATACTCGACATCAAAGCTCGGATACCCGTCGTACTCAAACGACGTGACCCGATAGAATCGATCATACCCATCCACCTTCCGATACACGACCTGGCCCGCGCGAAATACCCTGAACAGCAGCTCATACGACGTCCACGCGCCGCGCCCCTGCTGCTGCTGGCGCGCTTGCCACCCATCCAACCTCGCCTGCCTCTCCCGCAACCTCCTCACATCCGGCGCCACCAGCCCATGCAGCAACCGCAGATGCTCGCCCGCCTCTCCATCCCCCTCGCGCTCGACCGCTGCCTCCCACGCCTCCCACATCAAGCACAGCGGCCGATACGGCGGCACCAGCACCGCGTTGGTCGACCGCCTGGCCGCCAGCTCCGGCTGCGCGAAGACGGCGGCCAGCGCGCGCTTGAGGTGCGGGCTCTGCACCGTGAGCGACGTGGGCGCGAGCGGGGCGCTGCGCTTGCCCGTGCGCGTGTGGTGCTGGACCAGGGCGTAGAGCTTGTTGGGCGTCGTGGGCTGCGCGGGGAGGCGGCGGACCAGGTCGGCCGGGTACTCGGTTTGGTATTCCCAGTCGCCGTCATCGTTGTCCGGGCCTTGGTAGAGGGCGCGGATGGTGGGGATGGCGCCTTTGGTGGTGGGCTCTGGCTCGTCGGCGGGCTCTTCTGGGGCTGGTGGGGTTCGTTGGTGGGTGTGGTGGTGGGGGTTGGGGTTTTACGTACTGGTTGTTTGGGGAGCATTTTCATGGATGCTAATGTCGCTGGTGGTGGTGGTGGGCATGTCAGCTGCACTGGTGGAGGAATCGATCGATGCCATTGTTTGAAGTGTTGGAAAGGGATTGTCTGACGAGGTGGATGAAGGTTAACACTTTAAAGAGCTGTGAGAGGCGTACATATAAGCTCACTTTCTGAATGCTATCTGAAGACGGTGAGGCGGTGAAGCCGCAGCTGTTGTTGCCTACATGCAATATGCATGGTAGAGTGTCCACTCTAGGCAGACGAGGCCAGTGCGCATTCACGTTATTGGGCCAAACCGGGCGTGGGATTAGGCTTTTGTTGGTGGCTACACGCCAGCTGCCTTGGCCCTCGTAACAACGAAACAAGCCATCGCAGCTCATGTCTCATGTCAAGTGTTTGGTTGTTGGTACGGGCTTGGACATGCAGCTGACATGCAGTTCGGCAAGCACCTGAAACCCATTCAGCTCTCTGTATAACATCTTTTTCCACATCGACATGGACAGGCTGATTGCTTCTCCCACTTCGGGCACACTTTAATCGACCGTCTCATCAAGATGATCACCATTACTTCCATGCCTTGCGCATATAAAGCCCATCCTGCATCACAAGATGGGCTCCTGGAAAATAGTAAGTGATAGCGTCAAGTTCTTATTCGTACCTGAAAAAGATTCCCAACTTAATACAAATTCAACGCCATTGCAATGCCGACAGAATTGCTGATCCTGTCACAAGGGGAAGTAAAGTATAGGAAGAAAGGGAAGAAAGGCGCAATATCCGCCTGCCAGCCCGGTCCCGTATATTCCAAAACTGTCCCAAATCCTTTTCAACCAGTCAGTCTTTGCCTCTCCTCGCCCCTGCCATCCGCACGACCATCCTGCGAATCCAACTCGTCGTCCGACCACTTGTCGTCATCTCCAACGGCAAAGATCGTGTCTCCGTCGAGACTCTCCCGCGGTAGCGTTGAAGGTCTTTGTGGTTTGGGCGCCGGAAGCGGGGACTCGGTGCGATTGTGAGCATTGTTAGAGCGAGGCGCGGGATCATACGCAGGCGGGTCGTTTGGTCCATGGTCTTCCTCGTCGAGAGAGTCTTGGATCGACGCAATCTCGAAACCTTCATCGTCTTGCGCGAGCTTTGTGTCAAGTTAATATCGTTATTTAAGGGGGTTCTGGGGGAATTTCTCACCTCGTCACTCATGGCAAAACGGCGGTTGTTTGCCGTTGGTCTCCAAAGGTAGGCCACAAAACAAACATCGGCGAAATACACCAGGTTCAACCAGCCATCCAGCACGAACCAACGTGTCTGCCAGTGGGTAGGCGCAAAGTCGGGGTCGCCGGCGCCGGCGAAGGCGAACGAATTGAAGAAGAAGAATCCAAAGATGACAAGAATGCTGCCCAGGATGCACCACCAAAGCCTCTTGTACATGAGGAACTTGACGCGCTGCTTTCGGTCCACGAGGTCCTTCATGGTCATGTTGAGCGAGTTCAAGGTCCAGATATAGAAAGCAGTCAAAGTGGCCGAGAGGGGCAGGATGACCAGAAGAACAAGTGGGCCAGCATCATCCGGGCGAATTGTAAGCGAGGCGATGGCATAGATGACGCCAAACACGAAGTGGGTGACGGCCAGCCAGCGGACATAGAGCATGGTCTTTCCCAACGTGTGCTTCACCACTCCGTATCCCATGCAGACAATGAGGAGCAGGAAGAAGGAGAAAGAGTTGCGGCCAGCATTGAGGATGGATACGACGATCATGAAAACCTTATTGCCGACGTTGTTGCCATGGCGGTTTTGGTAGTCGTAAAAGCCCCAGGTCATGAGCATTTCGATAACGAGGAAAACGATGATGGCGGTGATGTAGTTCTGCACAGCCAGAATATCCTGGCGGTGCTGGACGTAAAGGAAGCCCCAGAATATGCCGATGACGGCGTAGACAATGGCCATTCCTCCATAGAAGGGCAATTTCGCAATCTGGGCAGCCGGAAGCTCGCCGTACGCGTTCCTGAACTCGACAATGGCAGTGTACTCCTGGTCTTCGGGGGCAAAAGTCTCGACGCAGTAGTATCCCGTCTTCTCGATGGGGTAGTTAACGGCCAGACGCTCGGTTTTGGCGATGTGGATGGCTTCGGTGCGGATGACGCGCTTGGAGCTGTCCTCGGCATTGTCGGCAAGGATGAATTCGCCGAGACTGGTCGTGTTGCAGAGGTTCTCCATCACGGCCTCATCATCGCATATGTATTTTCTCTGGCGGCAGAGTCAGTAGCGCTCCAGCATGCAGCCTGGCGCAACTTACATCCATATAGGGCAGGTCGGACGGCTTGCCCAGGAGCTGCTTGTCCTGCCATTCGAAGATGAGCAGGCTAACCATGGGGTCCTCATCTTTCTCGACGGCGATTTTGTCCTTCAGGAACTTGACGAGGATGAAGGGGTCGACGCTTCCACCCCAGGACTTCCGGCTGTACATGCCTGAGCATTGCTGGCGGTTCTCATCTGTTTGGTCCTAAGCTAGGTCAGCAGGGCGCACAGGTAGGCAGCGCAAGCGACGTACAAGTTGGACTTCAATAGCCTGGGCAAGGAGCGCTGAGACCAGCAGCAGGAGGGCGTGCGCCCATTTCATGATGGCGGCGGGCCTGGCGGGAGCCTGGCTACAGGTGGAGGTGGACGGGTGAGAGACGGGGGCGAGCGGATCGGCGGAGGGTGAGAGAGTAAGGTGGCCAAGCGCAGTTCACATGCCGCAGAGGGCAAGCTTCTCGGGGGTGGATGGTGGAAAGTGGTTGTTTGGGCGGTTGAGGCTGCTCGCAAGCTGTCCGCACCGCGCGGCCGCAAATCCCCCGGGCAGCCAAGCCCTGACCCACCAGAGTCCTTGCGTCGCAGGGCTGACTCTTGCTCTCTCCAATTTATTCTCTGTACCGCCAACTCTCATCTCACACTGCGTCACCATGCCCGGCAAACACGTCAACAACGACCCTTCCGGCGCCGGCCGTCCCTGCCAGAGATGTCGCGTCTCTGAGGCCTCCATCGTCGTGCGCGCTGAGCCTCTTTGCAGGTATGCATGGGTAGCGGATCGGACGGCCTCTTAGCTGATGCACTCCTAGGGATTGCTTCATGAAGTACGTGAACACCAAGGCCATCAAGCGCATGGAGTCCTATGCCTACTACGTCAAGAACCGCTCCGCAAACGACGACCGGAAGCTCCTACTGCCAGTCTCATTTGGTGTCTCGTCCGTTTCTCTGCTGTACCTGCTGGACGACCATCTCAAGAGACAGGCGGCAAAGACTGGCCGGACGGGATACGCCTTGCATGTCCTCTTCGTTGATACCTCTGCTGTGGAGAGAGATGGCGCTAGTCCCAGTAAGCTAGACCAGCTGCAGGAAGCCTTTCCAGGACATGAGTATAGCCGCGTCGCGCTCGCCGATATATTTAAAAGTAGCGAAGCAGAGGAGGTGCTGAAGGAAATTCCCGAGGCCGCATCCACAGAGGGAGCTTGCGAGGCCGGGACGCCGCAGGAGAGATTGGAGCGGCTGGTCCTTTCTCTGCCCTCCGCTACCTCCCGCGCCGATGTTATCTCCATGCTCAAGACTAGAGTCATTGTGAGTTTTGCACGGGAGCACAGCTGCAAGGGCGTCCTCTGGGGTGATAGCACAACAAAGATTGCTGAGAAAACGCTGGCCGAGACCTCCAAGGGACGCGGTTTCTCGCTCCCATGGCTGGTGTCTGATGGCATGTCGCCGTTCGGTCTCGTTTTCAATTACCCTCTCCGCGACTTGCTCAAAAAGGAGCTGGCCGCGCACGCCGAACTGACTTCGCCGCCCTTGACGAGTCTGATCAAGGCGCAGCAACCCACTCAGGTCTCGGCAAGCGCGAAGAATACCACCATCGATGATTTAATGAAGCAGTATTTCGAGTCTGTCGAGCAGGACTACCCTAGCATTGTAGCGAACGTTGTCCGCACGTCGAGCAAACTCGAGCCGGCCACAACTGCAGATGACAGATGTCACTTATGCGACATGCCGGTGGCCGGAAGCCGATTTGGAATCCATGGCTGGGGAGGCGACCAAGATGACGGTTCTTCTGCGCATCCAGCGAGCGGGCATCTCTGTTACGGCTGCACAAGAGCTGCGCCGCAGTCGGCAAACTTGTTACCGTGAGGAACGCGGGCGGTTAATATGATTTTATGGGACCAAGAAGCCTTTTTGAGAGCCCCAAAGGGAATATCAATTCTCTGCCGAACTCAATTATCACGCGGCACGGCCATCTGGGATGTGCAGAAGCGGCGTCGCCGCCCCTCCACATTCGAGGCTGTGGGCGCTTAGAGGTGCCCACTCACGAGCGGATCACCACGACCACGGCGCTTACGGCCCCAATTGCCTCTTTTGGTAATAAACATGTTCACGATCCAGCCCTTTCAGGACCGTGCTCCTAAAAAATGGCTTTCCCATCTCGTTGCGGTCCACAACTTCGGGTCTCTCAGAGCAAGCGCCTTCCCGCCGTGTGGATAACTTGGCACCAATGACACCAATCGCACGGCGAAACGCCTTGATCTTCGCCAGCATAGCTCTAGCAAGCGTTTCAGAATTTGAGAGGGAGGCGGCAGTGATTCCACGCCGCCTGGAGCTCGTGCTTAAAGCAAGCGCTCACGGCTGCTGTATTGCATGGGCCGGGGTGCATGCTGCGCATGTTAATTCTTTTTCTCTCTTTCTCTCTCCCTAATGTCTACCCTGATTGCTGCATATCTCTTTTTCAGGCAGAGCCATGCCTTACCTCTTGTCACTGTTCATTATCGTTCGGAAGGCCCCGACCAGTCATGGGCATCTTCTCCAAACGTACGCGGGACGTACGATCTGATTCTAGGATGCCTGGCAACCTTGTTCCTTTCTGCATGGATCGCATGGCATCCTAATCTCCGTAATCAACATGGCACACTCAGGTCTCTCGTCCAGCGCTTATTGGGAATCGTGGCTGTCATGGCCACTCCTGAGATGATTCTATTCCATGCCTGGGAGCAGAGATGCGCCGCGCGGAAGTTGCAAGAGGAAGTAAACCGCCTCGGTCAGCAGGCATATGATGCTGAAGACGTCGACTCCGCCGTCTTGTCGTACGAGCAGCACCTCTACAACAAGGTTTGTTTGACCAAGTCACCACTCTGGGATCAGTGCTAAAGTTTAATTCAGAAACAAGCCATTTGGGAACCGTCGCAGATACCCCGACGGCTCTCGGCTCCGGCCATCACATTACTTGGCCATGAAAGAACCGCATCGCAGTCCTCTTCATCGGAGAATGGAACCCAGTCTGACGCCGGAAAACCATCACCAAGCATATACTCCAGGTCCGACTCAGACACCATGGTATCGACGCACACCTTCGGCTCCCGGACTCCAAGCAGGCAGGCAGAGACCCGCACCAAACCGCACTTCTCTCCCTGGACCATGGAGCAGGCCTTCTTCGCCGTCAGCGGCGGCATCACCGTCGACTCCTCCATATTCTGGCCCCAACCCCACCTCACCTTCACCCCAGCCGGCGTCCTCCAGCTTGCCCGCGCCGGCGTCCTCCCCCCAATCCCCACAACCACCGCCGCGCACAACACCAAAGCCAAAACCGACGCCATCGCCATCGCCCTCGTCTCCCTCCAAGCCCTCTGGTTCACCTCCCAAGCCCTCACCCGCCTCGCCCACGCCCGCCCCCTCCCCCTCCTCGAAACACTCACCCTCACCCACCTCGCCTGCACCCTCGCCATCACCCTCACCTGGTTCCGCAAGCCCTCTTCCCACCTCCCTCTACCGCACCTCTCGGACCGCCTCACCGACCTCGCCGCCCTCCTCGCCATCGACCCCCACACATCCCCAACCCTCAACCCCATCAAAAACCGCCTCGTCTACCCCATCGACCTCTCCGAAGCCACCCAGGCCTCCACGCACCAAGGAAGGACGGAAGCTGACCACGAGGCCATCGCCCACCTCCACACCCGCGCCAACCGCGCCCTCGACCACCTCCGTCGCCGCTACCGCGCCGCCGTCATCTCGGCGCCCGTGGGGCATGCGCCGCCGCTGCCGGAGCTGGTCTTTCGCGAACCGCTTGTTGTGGACGATGGTGCCGGGTGGCGGCTTGGGAGCTGGGAGAGGGTGGGCGCTGGCGTGGTGGTGCTGCCGGCGGTGGTGGCGGCGCTGTGTGGGGCTGTGGTGCTGGGGGTGTCGTGGGCTGAGGGGGTGTTTGGGACGGGGGTGGAGAAGGAGGTTTGGCGCGCGGCGGGGTGTGTGTTGGTTGGGGCCGCGGTGGTGGGTGCGGTGGTTAGGGTCACGGCGGGCGGATGGATGGGGCTGGGTGATGGTGGTGGTTGGAGGCATCGGGTGGTGAGGGTGCTGGTCGTCGGCGTTGTGGTGCCGGCGTTTGTTTGCGCGAAGGTGTTTGTCTGGGGCGAGGCGTTTGCGGCGCTGAGGTGTGCGCCGGAGGGGATGTATGCGGGTGCGGGGTGGGCGAGGTTCGTGCCGCATGTGGGATAGGTGGTTGTGGAATAGTTCACTTTTGCGGTATGGATACGTGGATATGGAAACGGGCACTGTTTTTCAGATGCAACATACGGATGGGTCTATCACGTTGGCTATCACGATTCTCCTTTACTTGGTTGTGGCTGTGGGTTTGGATTGGAGTGCAGCTTGGCAACACAAGGCGTCCAAGATGATTGGTTTTCTTTCCCGTTGTTCCGTTTAATTCCATTCCCCTACGACGTACGACTGCGATGTACGAGTTATGCCATTCGGTGGTCTAGGTTTGTTTGGTCACAGCGTGGTTCGGTAGAAGCGAGATTGTGCTATTTTCTCCTTAAAACTACTATTTTTAGGATGTGGTATCATGCAAACGCCCACGCGAACAAAAGAACCCAATATTTGAGAACGCTCGGTCGAAGGAAGAAAGAGGAAAGATAATTAAGGAAAAAACACCAATGCCGGCCCGCCAGTGTTGTGCGCTATGATTACAACGAAGGTATACAAAATCATCAGACAACCTCTAGCCAGGATTGTAGTAAGGAAATGCGTTAAGAGCTTCTAACGGCGGTCGCGCCTGTCGCCATGGCGGTGGTCTCCCTTCTCGCCCCTCTCGAGGTCGACGTCGCGTTCGCGTTCGCGCTTGTTGCCGCCGCTGAACCAACCGCGGCTGGGCTGCTGCTGCCTCTCTGGCGGATAGCCGCCCCTCTTCTCCTGGCTGTGGCGAACTTGCTCCGGTCGTCTGGGCTCGTAGCGTTCGTGGACACCGTCGCCGTTGAGGGGCCTTCCCTCCTCATCGTACTGCGCGAGGCGTTGAAGTTCGCCTTCGTTGTCGCTGAACTCTTCCAGCACGACTCCGGGAGGGGTATAGGCGTCCAGCATGCTTTGACGGTGCCTCTTCTTCGTATCCTTGTCGGCATGGGGGTGGTAGATTTCATCGAGACGCTTCTCAAGAAGACGGACATTCTTGGAGTTGGCCTTGTACATGGCGTCCATGATATCGCCTAGTAGGGGAATGAAGCCGATGAAGAAGTCGAATGCGATGTTGATGAGCATGTGTAGATGGGTGGCTAAGCCGAGGTTGCATTCGACGCGCGTCATGCGCCAGTAAAGCATCAATGCGAGGGCAGAATCAGCGGCATCACCGGCTCTGTGGCGTGTTAGTGATCTGAGCTGTGATGATGGTGGTGTTGAAGCACTTACGCAGGAACGAGGCCGATTACACTGCCCCAGCCGAAGCGCTGGCCGAACAGGGTGAAGAGAGCGCAGTCCAGCCAGTACGCGCGTTGGCGGGCCTTTGCGAGGACAATGGCATCGTGCTCAGGGATGTAGTCCGGAATTTGCTTCTTGACCTTCTTCATCTTGCCATTTGGCTTCCGCGGGTCCTTTGGGACCATTTCGTAGTACGGGTCCTGAACGCAACCATGTTAGTTATGTTTCCAGCAATTTTGCAGAGCTTTGCAACGGAAGCGCAAGTTTGCATGGGAAGTTGCAGCATTCGCCAGACATAAAATATGCAATAAGAAAGACGTCGATCTTGGAATCGTCTGGATGAATGCTTCGACTCCCCAAGGAAACATGCGCTTCTCGTGCATCGCTTTTTCAATGAGAGGGAATTTTTTACATATGGCACGACGTCCTTGTCGCGGTACTTGTCCATCTGCTTGCCCAGCACCTTCTTGGCGGCATATTTGCCGACGAGTCCAGCCATGGTGGAAGTATTGGCTTGGCGTTGGCGCAACGAAATTAAAAGTCGTTGCAAGGGAAAAAAGGGGAGTTGAGTAGGTGTCTGGAGGGGGAGGAGGGCGTCGAAAGCGGTCGCAAAGAGTGCTTATATGCGGCGGGCGGGTTTGTGGTGGATGGGCAAGCTTGCTACGTCAGAGAGAGGTTGGGGCACGATGGTTGGTTGTGGTGTGCCGCCGCCTGAAACGCCGTCTCAGAAGACGCTGATCCGAAAATAATCGGTCGTTCGAAACGCGCGCGTGGGGTGATTGTGCGAGGGAGGAGACAACGGTAGCCAACAAAGAACCGGTGAGCTTTGGAGGAGGAGAAAGGTCGTTCGAGCGGTTGAGAAGGCGATTGTTAAGTAGGTGCAGAGTGACGGCTCAAGCAACAAAGCAGGAATGCTGGTGCATGACGTTCGGTCACATCGGTCCTAGCTTCCTCTTTCCACTCCTGTCCATCGGCCCGTTCGTATTTGTGGCTGTGCTTTGCCGCTGCCAAGAGCAATGTGTGGCGCGCCTGCCCGGGAGCGTCTCTTCTACTCGCCAACGAACGAACTAACATCAACACCAGCCCAACCCCCAACCCAAACATCGGCCACCGCGCCTAGACTCGTGGCTACACTGCCCCGATCTCAACCGCATCGCTCACTCCGACAATCTACGCTCGGCTACCGTCGTTTGAACTCTGCTCTTCGGCTGTCTCCCCCGCACCCACCGCAGGCCTGCCCGCCGCCTTGCTGCCGCCTGCTCTCCCCGCCGCGCGGATATGCCCAGCGACACCGGTCAGCATGGCAGACACAAAGATGCGGCTAGTTGACTGTAATGCGCCCCGCCCGGTCCCAAGGAAAAGGGATCTAATCTTTGTTTGCAGCCGCTGACTGTTGCGTGACACCTAGGGCTCGACGACCTATGCGTGCGCTTCATTATTAACCTCCCCCAGGAGGAGCTTGAATCCGTGGAACGGATATGCTTCCAAGTCGAAGAAGCCCATTGGTTCTACGAGGACTTCATCCGGCCCCTCGACCCTTCGCTTCCGTCCATGAACCTGAAGCAGTTTTGCCTCCTGATCTTCCAGCACTGCCCGCTGTTCTCCGAATTCGCCGAGAGCTACCATTCTGCTGCCTACTCCGAGTTCCTGGCATACAAGACCCGCGTTCCTGTGCGCGGCGCAATTCTGCTCAACGATGCAATGGACCATGTCGTCCTCGTCAAGGGTTGGAAGAAGGGCGCAAGATGGAGTTTCCCAAGGGGCAAAATTAACAAGGACGAGGATGACTTGGACTGCGCTGTGAGAGAGGTCTACGAAGAGACGGGCTTTGACGCGAGAGCTGCTGGTCTTGTCAAGGAAGAATCACAGATGAAGTACATTGAGGTATCGATGCGGGAACAACACATGCGCTTATACGTCTTCCGTGGCGTTCCCATGGACACGTATTTTGAGCCGCGGACGCGAAAGGAAATTAGCGTAAGACACATTCAACTTACATTCTGGAAAAGCTGATAATAACAAGGAGCAGAAAATCGATTGGTACAGGATCTCGGAACTGCCGACATTGAGGAAGAAACAACAGCAGGGACAGGGTACCGGAGAACATCTCTTCAAGGAGAACATGTTCTACATGGTTGCGCCCTTCCTCGGCCCCCTCAAGAACTGGATCAAACAGCAGAACAAACTAGCTCGCCGCACTGCCCCGACATCGCAGGTGCCCGTTGAGACAGCTGCAGATGAGGATACAGCTGCTGACGAGTCTGCTGTGGAGTATGCGACTCAGCAGAGGCCATCGCCAGACAGCCACCTTGAATCACTTATCGCAGGCCTGCGGCAATCCAAGGTCGAGCCAGATACAACGAACTTGCCTGAAGTCACGTCTTCAGAGGCAGGCCCGGATCCGGCTGTTGCCTTGAAGCGTCTGCTGAGCGTCAGTGGCCAAGGAGACATGCCCCCTCCGCAGATGGCTGCTTCTTCATCAAATCCTCTTCTGGCACTGCTGAAGGGCGGTCCGGAATCGCCAATGCAGCATCCAATGCAGCCTGCGATGCAGCCTCCCATGCAACCTCCGATGCAGCCTCCGATGCAGCCTCCAATGCCGCCTCCTGAGAATTCAGGCCTGCCACCTGTGACGCCTTGGGAGCAGATCACAACTACGCCGGGACTGCCCAGTCCGCCTCGCCATAATTACCCACGTGCTCCTCGATTCTCTAATATGCCGCCTCCACCTTCATTCCCGTATTCGCCGGCCCACCCAGCCCCGCACCAGCAAATGTCTATGCCTCAAGCGAGCCACGGGTACTTTGGTGGATATGTTAACATGCCGCCTCCCCCTCTTCCGGCCTTCAGGCCGCAGCTCCAGCGCCAGTACAGCGTCGCCTCGTGGCACCCTCAGCCTCCGCCGAATCGTCAGGAAGAGCACCTCCATCGGGATGGCTACCAGGCCCAGCCCGGCTTCGCGCCCAGGCCGTACCAAAGGACCGGCGATCCCGATTTCAGCGGTGGCACGCCTTCCTCTGTACCGCAGGCCACAGTCATCCCCCCGGCTTCCAATCTGCCTCCTCCAAAGCTCACTACGCACACGATGAACCTTCTAAGTGCTTTCAAGAGCGGCCCACCCGCAGAGCAGCAGCCTTCTCAGCAACCTTCTCCTCAGCCGGCAATGAAACCGTTCACTGCAGCTGCAGAGATTTACAAGTCCAATCGTCCTCAAGAATATGCATCTCCGCTGCCCAGACAGGCAACGCCTCAGGCAACTGGGCCTGGAGCAAATGATGCGACACCTGACAACTTCATAGACGGACAGCCTCCGGTGGTCTCGCTTGCCTCGAAGCCTAGGAATGCACAGCAAGATGCGCTGCTCGGCCTCTTCAGGAAACCATCTATGTCTGGACCAGTGTCTCCGCCGCAGGAGATGCCGGCACAAGAACTTGTTCCTGAGCCGGTCGAGCTGTCGGCGCAAAGCCCTAGTATCGACCGGCAGAGACTTGCACAGGCCAGCTCGTATGACAGTTATAATTCTGCTGGGTCGCCGGTTCCTCCTGTCGATATGACAAACCACAACAAGGCGGGCGAGACAGCGGCCACTGTGTCGGGCCCGTTCAATGCGCCTGACTTTGATCAACTTCGTAAACATAGCAGGGTGCCTCATGCGAACGGACACTCATCACCGAGAAGCCAGGAAAGGCCGAGATCTAGGCCTAACCGGCAGGCTACGCCGCAGTTCTCAATCCTGTCGCGCCCGCGCCCGGGAGCGGCTGCAACTCCCAGCCCAAAGTATGCATCGGCAGCGCCAATGCACAGCAGGGACACGGGTTCTCCGCGGAACGTTGTTGAAGCTCCCAAGCCATTTGCTCCTCACTTCACGCCCCAGATTCTTCGGCGCCCGCAGAACACCCTCTCGCCGTCGCCGTCCAGGCTGGTCTCGCAGGGAACTTTCGACCGTCGTGAGAGCGCGGCTTCAGATCAGAAGTCGGCGCTGTTGTCACTCTTCAGCAAGCCCCAGACACAGAGCCCCAAGACTCTCCCGTCTGGCATCATGAGCCCTGTCAGCCCGCTGCCGGAGAAGCAGGTTGGATCTGGCGGCGACAGGTCTCGGATCAGCAGTATTGCGTCGGTGCCTGGAGATGGATTGCCTCCGCGGAGTGCCAGGGGAAGCATGAGCGGAGCTCCGGCGACGCCGGTGGATAAGACGTTTTTGCTTGGATATCTCAACGGCGTGGTCAAGGGTGCAGGAAAATAGTGGGGGAAGGGCAGACGGTTCAAAGGATGAATGATGAAGGTGAATGAAAATCCTGGTAAACCCCAGTACTATGTCTGTATAGAAATAGCAAAGTGTAAAAGCAACGGCGGCAAAGATGACTTGATGACCAATTAGGCAAGCCGTAGCGCCAGCCGTGTAACCGGGGCGCTCGGAATTGTCAGCAAATCGGCATTTCCCGATATCAAAGCCGAGGGCCTCTATGACGACGCAAGTTTTCTCCCATAGCTCCAGCTTGCATCAAACTCATCCCTCATATCCCAATTCCTACCCCGGCAATGCTGTCCCGCTCAGGTGCAGCTAGCGCGCCATTGCTGCGAAACCCTTATGTCTGCACGCGCTGTCTCCGCCGGGCGGCCACTCGCAAGAGCCCCGCCGCCTCAACTGCTTCTTCTTCCACCGGGACGCATACGAACACAAGCACGACCCGTCGCCTCCGCTTCTATTCCACCACCACCGCCCCATCATCATCGACCAGCGGCATAACCCCGCTCCCCCACCGCCGCCTCCTCGCCCTCTCCGGGCCCGACGCCCCCAAATTCCTCCAAGGCCTCACCACCAACAACGTCGCGCCCACGCCAAACACGACCGGGTGGTACACGGCCTTCCTCAACGCCCAGGGCCGCGTCCTCCACGACGCCTTCATCTACCCCACGAACGCCGCCGACGGCGAGTGGGCCTGCCTCATCGAGGTCGACGCCGCGTCCCTGGACGGCCTGGCCACGGTGCTGAAGCGGCACAAGCTGCGCAGCAAGGTCAAGATCGAGCGCGTCAGCCAAGAAGAGGGGCAAGGGGCGTGGGGTGTTTGGGCGGCGTGGGGACAAGCGCTCCCCGTCGTTGCCGAGGAGGGCAGTCGTTCCTCGTCCGCCATCGTGCTGGAGGATCCGCGCGCGCCGGGGTTGGGGTGGCGCGTGCTGGTGCAGGGAGGTGGCCACGATCGGCTCCCGGTGGCGGGCCTGCCCAGGCGCGAGCCGAGGGATTACCAGGTGCGGAGGTACCTGCACGGCGTGGCCGAGGGCCCGGCCGAGATGCGCGCGGGCGAGGCGTTGCCGCTCGAGAGCAACGTGGATGTCATGCGCGGCGTGGATTTTCGGAAGGGGTGCTATGTCGGGCAGGAGCTGACGATCAGGACGAAGCATACGGGGGTGGTGAGGAAGAGGATTTTACCGGTGAGGCTGTATGGGTTGGGTGGGGAGGAACCGGGGGAGTTGGAGTTTGTGGACGGGGGCGTTGGGGAGGAGGGGGTCAGGGCGGAGGAGATACCGGGTGGGGCGGCGGATGTGAGGAGGGTTGCTGGCGGCGAGGGGGAGGAGCAGCAGCAGGGCGCGGGGAGGAAGAGGAGTGCGGGCAGGAGTGCGGGGAAGTGGTTGGCGGGCGTGGGCAACGTGGGGCTGGCGTTGTGTCGGCTGGAGATGATGACGGATGTCAAGGTTGTGGCCGAGGGAATGGGGACCGGTGGGTACCAGCCCGGGATGCGGTTTGGCCTCAAATGGTCGGTGGAGGGCGAGAAGGGAGAGAGGAGCGTGGGTGTCAAGGCATTTGTGCCCGAGTGGCATCAAATGCGAGCGGAGGAGGAGGCGAGAGGGAAGAAGAAGAAGCAGCAGCAGGTGGTTGATGAGAGCTGATAGGGTCATGAAAACCTTAGACTCGTCTATTCGTACCGGACGTATATACCATAGATTGCGCTCATACCGAGCAGCTGAGGAACCATAAAATATGTAATCCAAACACCCGCCTCTATAAAACGCCAAATGAAGTGACAATCTAACTTTGCTGACGATTCTGCTTTTCTTTCCTCTTTTCGAACGGCAGTCTGGCTGCCAGGGGCCACTTTTCCATGCAACAGACCATTTTATTTACCCCCAATCGCAGCTCTCTCACTGGAAGAAGCTCGTCTGGTCTCTCTTCCACTCCTCCAGCAGCACAAGACACTCGACATTCGCATCCTCCACGATCCCGTCCATATTGATATCATTCTTATCGTACCCAAACGGATCTTCGAGCTGCTCGCCAATGCCATCAATACCGTACAGCGTAAACGCGATAATGGCCACAATCAACACGCTCCACCACCCAAACTCGTCCACCAAGCTGAACGGCAGCACGCACCCGTACAGCGCCAGTACCTGCTTCATGTGGATCAGATGCGCGACGGGGATGGGCGTCGTGCGGATCGTCTCCATGCGGCCGTACGCGGCCGTCAGGCTGTTGACCTGCACCGTCAGCTGCGATGCCTGCGGGCCGTGGAACCAGCCGCGGGCGACGCCGCGGCGGATGTAGGCCTCGACCATGACGAGCAGCTGCAGCGGCAGGCCGAGCCCGCGGTCCTCGTGGGCGTAGATGTCGCGGGGGAGGAGGGCGGCCAGGTCCGGGTGCGCCGACGAGGCCGGCGAGGCGCCCGAGAGGGCGTACTCGCCGCGCAGGTTGTGCTTGACGGCGTGCAGGACGGCGAGCAGGAGGCGGACGGCGCGCTCCGTGTCGGCGCGCTCGCGGGGCGTCGACTCGCCGGCAATGAAGGCGTCGCCGTCGGCGGAGCCGTCGAGCGAGACGCGCGACGAGTTGACGAGGAAGGAGCGCGTCAGGTTGCGGACCGAGGCGCAGCATTCTTGGAGGAGGTTGCGGCCGGTCCAGAAGCGGTCGTACGAGGTGCCGTTGCGGAAGACGAGCATCAGGCCGACGACGATGGAGAGCGAAGGGATGATGCTGGACGGCAGGCCGAACTCGCCCACGGTGGAGTCGAGGTAGACGATCAGCGCAGTGAAGAGGGCGTGCAGCGACACGGGCAGGAAGATGGCGCCGTGGATGGCGCCCTTGATGAAGCGGAGCACCAGAGGCCACCGCCGCGGCTTGTTGCGTGCCACGTTGAAGCCCGGGTGCATCGAGGGCGTCCGTCGGTGGTGACGCGGCATATTGGCTGTGAGTATGGGTGGCTGGAGCAGGCTGAGGTTTGGGCGTGGTTGGGGGGTCCCGTTGAAGGTGTTGTAGGTTGCTTTCTGCGAAGACATGGGGCGAGGAATGTGGTCGAGGGTCAAGAGACTCAAGACGAGGGAAAGAGCAGTTGACTGTGGAGGAGGAGTAAAGCAGAAAATAAGGCAGCCGCTCACGAGCCCAAGGGAAGTGGAGAAGGTACAAAGATGGGAAGCAGGGTGTTGTGTCGGGAGCGGGGTGCGGGAGAAAAAAACAAGACACGAGAGACAGCACAGGGGAGTAGTTGTCGGAAGTATCCAGACGAGCGAGGCGGTCTGCTACATGGCGCAAGGCGGGGCGCGGTGAGCGGCGCCAATTGTTGTGGGAAAGCTGTAGCGTGGGGTTGGGGGTTTTTGGTGAAGCGAAACAAGCCCCGGCAGAGGCGCTGTTTCATCGTCGATAGGCCGGCAGGGGTGCAGGGGTTGCAGCCCTCCCGTCTGACTGGCTTGACGGGAGTGAAGAGACGCTTTGTTCCTGCACCCGGCTTGCATGTATCTCGTCGTACAAGGTACTTCAGAAGTGCTTCTATCTTGATCTCGCTATATGGAGACCAAACAGTGGAGCCGCTGCAGCCGTCACGAAATACCCACCCGGCGAGAAGTCCGTGTAGTGCCGCGTGATGAAGTAAGTACATGGATGGGACGGGAGTCTTGAAAGATTGCGTCACTACCGCCGGCTATGCTACTATCTCCGCAGAAACGTGTATGTCGATCTGCGTGGTGATCACCTAAAGTCACACGTCAAACGGACAAGCCATGAAGTCAGCTAATGATTCAAGTACCGTTGCTTCTGGCTATTGACTTTCAACCACTGGAAAACCAAGCACCGTGATCCTCTGTCCCCAAGCCAGGCCTTCGAACCTTCGAACCTACGTAGAAGCTTGATGCAATGAACTGTGTGATTTGAAGCAAAGTAGCCCAGTACCTTATGTGTCCCCTACCAATACCCGCTAGAGAAACTCAATCCGCTCAAAAAGAAAATGCATTTGCGGGCGAGGGCGAGGGTATTAGCAACTTTCATCGACCCCCTCCAACCGTAGCAGCAGCTGGCAGTCCGCCGCTGTGTGTAGGAAAAATGCCGCAAGTTCGCCCCAACCTAAAAAAAACCGTCTCACTCCAGTGTGCTCCTCTAACTTTTCTAGTCCTCCATCTCCTCGTCTCCCTCGGGCTTCGCCCCCCTCCCCTTCTCCGTGCGCGCCCAGTCAACAAACTCGTCGATTACGCCCGGCCACGCGCCGTCCTCGCTCCAGAAAGACAGACTCTCGTCATCCAAACTCTTCTCCGCGAAGTTGAACAGCTGGTCCCACATGTCCTTGTTGACGGTGCGCTTCCACTTGCTCTCGAGAAACTCGATCCACCACTCCAGCCACGGCGTTGTCGACGTGTTCCAGTCCAGCCCGGACGGCGAGTACATCAACCGCCAGTACTCAATGGCTTGCTCGAGCGGGATGGCCTTCTGGCCCGGCGGCTTGGCGAGGACGAACGTGTGCTTGTAGACGCGCTTGATGGTGGCGCGCGACGCGGGATTAGGGAGAGAGCTGCTGAGCTGCTCCATGGCCGTCTTTTGCTTCTCGATGGAGTCGGCTCTGCAAAGAAGCTCATGATCAGCTGGCGTGTACTATTTTTTGGAGATGGCTTCCGAGCCGAAGGACATCTCAAGCTCGCAATTCCCCATCGTAAGCAGGGTCACTCACTGTCGCTGTGTCCATCCGTCGACGAAGCCCTTGCGCGATATCTCACCCATGGTTGGTGCTTGGACGAGCTCGAGGAGGGCGAACGCAGCGATGTCGTCCAGAGGCACATTAAGGTCTGCGAGGTAGTTCATGGTGCCGTCGATGCCGATTGTGTCCTTGTCTTGCGCGTTGTCGGCGTATCGGTCGAAGATCTGGTTCAAGTTTGCCTCATAAGGCTTTGCACCGCCTGCACCGCCGCCGCCATTGTTGAAGTACCTTTTTTGTTTCTTAGCATCGCCATTCGTGAGGCTGCTGTCAGCCTTGCGGCGGACAGCACGCGCGGCAGGCATAGTGGTGAAAGTGTAAAGAGGGTGGAGTATTGTGTGTGAGTGCGAGGGGACAGAAGTGACGTTGGAGGAAGAAAAGGTGCAAGGAAGCTGCGTGGTGGCGCGGCCTTGCTTTTGCCTGTCCACGTGTGGTAGGAGCGCTCGTGAAGATTCATGGCTGCCTAACACCTGCGCCTGACTACGAAAGGGAGAATCACACAGAGCAGCACCTGGTGGTGGCCGCCATTGTGTGATATGGAACAACCATTCTTCGATTCTCAAGCCTCTGTCCGCGTCTACGCAGCAAGTATACACCTAAAGACAGTCCGGCGGCCAATCGGGCGACGACGGGGAAGAGCGCTGGGGCGACGAAGGGGACGACGACGGGGGCGACGACGGAACGTACCCGTTAATTGCTTGCTCTGCGTTCCAGCTGTGGTTTCTGAGAATCTTGCCCTCATGTCAGCACTTGACTTGGTGAATGGGCAACCATGGGATGCTTACCCTTGCGGCGGTTGCGCGATCGCAGCTGGTAAAGTTGACGACCTGCTGGATGGCCGACTTTTGGGCCGTCGTGTAAGCGGGAGGCATGGTTGCAGCGGGCGGAGGGCGAGGGCGGAGCACGGGTTCGGGGGAGGGGTGGAGGGGAAGGTCGGGGAAAGGCGGTTGCAAAATGCTCAGGTGGTTTGGGATGACCCCTCGAGCGGTGACGCAGACAGAGCCATTGTCCCGCCGCCAAGCCAAACGACGATAAGGATAAGGAAAACACCAAAACACCAAAACACCATCGATTGCAGTATGTTGGAGCGTCCATAGCTGATGGTCGGAAGGGTAAAATGTCGGGCTGATGGATAACAAATATGAGATTGCTTGATGAAAGAACCGGATGCAACGGATGACTAGCTATACACGGAGAAAGAAAACGACTGGACACATGCAGTTTCCTCCAGGACCGGCAGCCAAGAGCCCCTTCCCCACGTGGTATCAAAAAGGAATGCGCAACCCAGCCCGCGCCGAAATGAAAGACTTGACTTGTACAGCAACGCTCCCAAAACACGTGTATATCATCCCCCTTTCTCGTCTCGTCATTGCCAACTCTGGCAGATCGATATAAAATTGAATGGAAATGAACAATGGCGCCCAGGCCGAGGCCATTCTCTCACTGGCCGATTGCTTATTCGCCCATCGGCATGCCATCGACCTCCTCTGTCAGAGCTCTCCAATTGTCCGCCTGCAGTTCAGCATACTTTACGCGCTCCTGGCTCCAGTCTTGGTGAAGCTTGCTGACGTGGTAGATGGACTGTTGGAACACTAGGATCTCATCGCGGATGCACTCCTTGATGAAGACGCTGCGCGCGTGCTGGTTGACGATGGATTGCTTGTCCTGTACGCACAGCTGTCAGCATCTGACAATGGAATCACAGCAGGAACAATGTCAATCTTACCTTCACGATCGCGTCCTCAACCTTCTCGGCCTCGCCAGGCTTGACAAGGTTCTCCGGCCGGCTCCTGATGCCCTGCAATTTGTTTTCGTTGTTCTGTATCCTTCGCTCGAGCTGCGGGATGTTGTCACGATCCAGCCGGTCCCTTCGGTCAAACAGATCCCGCATGCTGACGATGCAGTCCCTCTGTCTCTTCAGGTCTTCAAGCACACCTTCGTCCCACGCTCTAGCCTCATCTTCCAGCAAGCTCTGCGAAGACTGGAGGTGTTTGGCTGTAGAGTTGAGCCCTTCATTGAGCAGCGGGACATCATTTGTATCCACAGCATAGGTGTCCTTGGAGGCCTCTGTCAGACCCTGGAGCGCCAGTCCGAAACGCATGTAGTCAGCAGCCATGCCGTCGTTGCGCTTGCACAGGCGCTCCATCAGCTGGCAGAGGTTGATGTACATCTCCGCAGAGCGACGCACGCCCGAACGGACGGTGTCGAACATGTCCTGCAGAGTCGGCGGGAGCGAGTCCTCCAAGCCCGGCGGCAACGCTTTACCGGTGAACTCTTCTTGGACCGAAATGGTGGCCTGCTTTCTCCACCCGGCAAGTTCCTGGAAACCGTCAGCTGCTTTATCACTCGGCGAATTAGATGGGTCAGACATCTACCGTAGGGACTGTCAGAAACATGATGACAAGTTGTTCCTGGCTGAGGACCGGATGCCGAACCAAGGCATTGGCGAATCTAGCCAGGCCCCGCCTCCGCTTCTCGACGAATGATGCATCGGCTGCAAGATAGTTTCCATTGACTGTCCATGTTAGCATCGCTGTACGGGATTATCAGAGGCGATGACTTACTGGCAACCCTCTTGGGCGGAAGCAAAGGCAGCTGTCTAAACGGGTATCTTTTGTGCAAACAATCCAACAGCCAAACGAAATCACTGTATCTTCTCACAACCTTGGCGTTCCTGCGCGCACTGCAGACCTGGTAGTTGCGGTGCTGGAACAGGAAAATGCCCTCCTTTTCAGGAATGGTCGTAATGGTGACGACTTCTTCAGTTCCAACATTGGCTACTCTCCCACTGCCAAGGGATCTACCCAGACCGGTGGGATCATTGTTGCCGTCGCCCTCTACCGGAGGAACACCGAAGCCTCCTCCGACTCCGAGACCGGCGTTCGCGAAGCCGTTGCCCGTGGGCTCTCCAAAGCCTCCCCAGCCAGCGCCATCACCGGTAGAGGGTGTGTTTTTACCTAGAGTATCGCCACTGGCCGTGGACTCGGCTTGATCTGCCGTAGTCGTGAAGGTACTCGTGGTCCTGGGAAAGCCATTGCCGTTCGGGAGAGCTGGCGCCGCCGCGCCATTTCCGTTCTGTCGAAGAGTGTTTGATGCCGATACGCGGTGGCTGTGACCCTTGTGCAGATCCGGGCTGTTCCACGGGTCGGCGTCGAGTCCAAAGGAGGGTTTGCGCATGGTAGTACTAGAGCGGGTTTCGGGGGTGACGGGCGGGACAGGCTTTGGCGCCGCCGAAGGCGATTCGGAAGCGGAAGCTTCTTCTTCTTCTACTACCTCTTCAGGTTCCTCTGTCTTCGGCGACTTGGAGACGAGGATCGAAGGTTCCGGTAGGTCTGTGGTCGCGTGAGCTCCTCAGTTGGTGGCGAAAGCATAGGCAGGGAAAAGCATACTTTGCCTGCGATCATCGACGCCATCAAGAGTGACATCTTCGCCCTCCTGCGCCAGTCCTATCAGCGCAAGAAGGACATTGAACTCCCCACGGCCGACGCCGTTCTCCGAGTCCTGGCCATTTGGCACCACAATGTCCAAGATCTTGCCCTGCACATCCGCCCCAAGGTCGCTATCGCTCAGCAGCTTTCTCAAACCGCTCAAGCTGAGGCCGCCGCCGAAGCGGTTGCCATCAGCGAGTAGCGCGTCGTAAGTGTCAACGTAGCTCTCGGGGACATCGGCGGCGGGCAGCAGCGTCTTGACAATGTTGGCGCGAGCGGACTTCTTGAGGGTGGGATAAGCCCACGGGGAGTCGGAGCCATCGAGGTCGTCGCCGAAGAGGCTGGAGGTGGTCTTGTTGGCTTCGGTCGCCTCTTCGTCGAACAGTGCCGACTGCTTGGCCTGGGGGACTTCGTCCTGCGGCGACGTGCCGAACAGCGACATGGCGGTCTGCGAGTGTGCGTCGCGTGCGAGATACGGGGAAAGCGAATGGAGCTTCGGCAGGGCGAGATAAAGAGTCTACGGCCGATGGCGCATGCCTCGCTGAACTCTGAACACTGGGCTCTGGGCGCGACAAAAGATGATTGACGCTTGGGCGGCGGTGGGATGTGCCAGCGCTGTGCTGATGTGTATGGCGAGCTCAAGCGGCCCTACGCAATCAGCCGTCCTGCCGCAAGGGGAGCTCAGACCTGTAACTGGCTCTCTTGTTTTCCGTGTCGCCTGGCAACGCCAATCATAACCCGGCTCGTGCGCTCCTGCGTCGAGTCATTCTGACGTCTCACGGTGCACTCTGTGGAAATCCGTTGCTTTTTAGATACCATGCTACAAAGATGGCCAAAGCTATTTGCGTGGCTGACCAGAACTCGGCCCCGTCGGCTGGACAGTTGCCTCCACTCCTACTCCCGAATACCCTGGGTATCATTATTTCCAATCCGAAACACTCAAAAATGCGCCCCGCTCCATGCACAGCAAAACAAGTGCTTTTGCCTCCCAGTTTCATGCAGTGACTTGTCCACCAACTCCAGTTAAATCCAAAATTCCCATAACGACTTCGTTTCATCCCGCCTTTTGCGCCACTCAAGGCCCACAAAATAGTAGTGCCGTTTTTCCAACATGGCTCACCGTGAAGAGCCCGCTGCATTGCGCGGTGAAGGCGTTCGAAGCGGACCACCAAAACTGACCGGCGACGTGGGACTGATTGCTCCCGACGTACCAGGCGTTGCGTAGTCGTGCACCTGTGTAGTGACATCAGGCGCTGGGTTTGTCTCGGCGACTACGCGCGTGGCATTCGAAGTCTCTCCACGCCGGCTTGGGTTCGCCAAGTCGGCCTCGCTTCCGTACTCCTGATCCCAAACTCCACTCTGTGGTGTCGAATCATCTGCACCTTGATTATTTGATTGTGACGCCTCTGATAGAGTTTTCAGAGCGTCGGGCGACCATGTGCGGCCGCCACGTGGTTGGGCTGGGATGACCGTGATAGGGAGATTGGCGTCCTTCGGCTTCCGTTCACCGCCCTCAAATAGCCTCCCCCCCGAATCAGCCACGATGGCGCTAATCTTCGATTTGAGATCCCAGCGTGACTGGTTCGAAGACTTTGTGGTTGACGGAGGAGTTGACGGAGGAGTCGAGGGAGGGTCCTTCTCCATTACTCTCGCGCTCAGGATCTGCGGTGGAGGTGTCGTACGTCGACTTCTGAAAGGATTCAGGTGTTTCCATAATGGACTAAATCTTCCAAACATGGTCACTGTGTGTTGAGGTGGTGTTTGATCTTCGAGGTCAGCAACCCTGGCCATCGGTTGAGAGTCCTCCGTCGTGGCCGTGTCGCGCCGAGGCACGTTGCTCAAATCGAACCGAATATGGTCACCAGTCGACTGGTTCCTGGCGACTTGAGGCGTTGAATCGGTGACTGAATGATACCGTACAGCATACATAGTGCTGGCTGCACTGGTCGTGTCGGTTCTGCTGATAGGTGTTGCTACGGGGGCCGGCGGGCTTGGGCCACCCGGGAGAGCCAAGCCAGGTGTCGGTGTCTCGGAATTCGTGCGTGGTTCTGTTCCAACGTGGTGGGAGTGGACCCGACCGAGTGGAATGTAGCTTTGATCCTCGAACTGAGACTGTCGGACTCGGCTGTTGCGCTGGGAAAGATCTCCATAGCCCAATCCACGTGCTGACGAATACGCTCCACCTCCATTACCCCGGTCGTCCTTGTTATTATGATCTCGTCGCATTCCTGGCCAGTTAAGTTCTTCTGAGGGAGTGATGTCCAGCATCTCATCACCATCAAAGATTTCCCTCCCAAGGATCCCATCTTTCTTGTCTTCTCTTTCCAGCGCTTCGATGCGCTCTACCCACTCCCAAACAATGACACTGGCTGCAGCAGCGCCAACCCAACGGAAATAATCGCCCCAACCGGCAACACTGTAGTCTGAAATATCCGTTGCAAAGAACACCACAGGCGTGAGAATAGCAACAATAGAAAGGAGAGCGACCACCGTGATGTTGTACATCATCCAGTGGTAAAATGCGTAGCGTCGTTTCGTCAATGCGTAATAGAGCACCCAGGCAGCATAGAGCATGCTTAGTGCCAGCTCGAAGAGGTAACTGAGCGCAGGTATCGCGTCTTTGAACTGTCGAGGTCGGCCGATGTCGTGTCCCATGAAATTGTTGATGGAGCTGAATGTCATGTCGAGGATGATTAACGCGAATCCGACCCATTTGATGACGACCTTCTCTTTGTGGCGCGGGAAGAGACGGATGAGCGTCTGAACTTGTGCCAGCAGCAGAAAAATATCGGAAATAAGGCGCGAAATCTTAATCTCCAGACCACCAACAACCTCCTGGCGAATGTCTGTGGCGTCCATGTAGCCTTCGTGATATTGTTCGGAGGCGATGCGGAATGTGTCTGCCGTGGCAATCGTCATGGAAATGGAAACAGTCAACGCTGCAGCCTTCTGGAGCCAGGGCCGCGAACCGACACCGATGATGGATGTGCCTCCACCCGCGCCGCTGATCATTCCACGCCTTCCCATCAGCCCGGATCGTCCTCCGGGCCCTCCAACAAAGAAAGTACGGGGCGTAATCAGCAGCATGATGACGAGCATCCACGCGATAACGGTCGCAGCACCAGTCGCATATAGTTGGGGAGCAACGGAGGCATAGAAGGGCTCCTGCATGTCAATGACATCGGTGGCATCGCGGGCAGTCGTCGGTACGGAGGTGCAAGCGGGCGAGAACAGGGCGTCGGCAGTAAGCGTGATGGTGGAAGAGGGGCTGAGAACGATCACGCCGTCGGATGGAAGCGCAAAGGGAGTGCATAACTGGACTGTGGTCAGGATTGCGACAGGCAGCGGGTATGCGACAGTTGGAGGACTCACAGCTTCGTCGGAGAGCGACGTGCGCGAGGCGGCGTTCGCGAAGTCCTCGCGGAACGGCATCGTCGTGGTCGTCCAGAACCGTCTATTCGAGCGCAACGCGGCATGACCAGCGGCCGGCGGTGGGGATGGGCGCGGGGAGGGACCGAGTCGTCATTCCTCGATGCAGGGTGGTGAGGTTGCAAGATTGCGATGCTTGGAGAATGCTTGGGCTCTTGGGAGGAGGGCTGGCTGAGGAGAAGCGGGCGCCCCAGCCAGACCCACGCGCGCCAGGGCGCTCGTCTCGAGACCCGGCCATTTCCGGGGACGCCTTAACGAGAGGCGCTCGTCTCATCATCGCAGCGGAATCCTTGCCGGCCTGCCCTCTCCTGCAACGCACCCGTCCCGCTACTACATCGCTTCCCCGCCGCCACTCTCTGTTTCCACAGGGCGCGAGTCGACGCAAGGGCCTGTTGGCGAATCCTCAGGTCCTCGAGGCAAGCTTTCCAAGAATCAGGGCCAAGCATTATTCGTCGCAGAGCCAGGGACTGTCACACCGCTGGCCACTCATTGCTCAGCTGCTAGCGCACCACCCTTCTGCGCGACTCAAGCTGCCACGCTGACTACGTGTCTCGCGCTTCTATCCCACACTGAGGTCGCCTTCGATGAAGCAATGGACAGCGACTTCCGATGCATATCTGTTCTGAAGCCTCCACGTGCATGCAGCGTGACTACTGCGTCCATTCACGCAGCCAGACCCTGCCGTTCCGACGGAAAATGAAACTACAACTAGGTAGCCATAAATCGCGCACACGTCTCATGTTGTCTTGAGCATGTACGTACTTTCTCAACCTTTGACGTAGGACTTTCTCCTTGGTAAACAATACATATGTACAGATTAAAGCATGAGGTTAATCGGCGACTGGGATGACATAGTATGTGAATGCAGTCTCCTGCTGCATTATTGCGAGGTTTATGGTGCATGATTAGATAAATCCGTAGCTAAATGTCACTCGTTGGTTATACTTTGACAAATGGTGCTCAGACCGACAGCAGAGTTCTTCATTTCAACTAAGCACTTTAGGGTTTTGTAACCGCTAATCCCTGTTGGAACCCCAGCTCTGCTGAGTTAACTCATACTTTTTCTTTATTCGGATTTGCTGGCTCGTGCACTTGTTAGTCATTCTCTAATACGAGTGGGCTAAGCGACTTGGGAGAGGGCTGAGTTTCTGAGGCAAGTGCCAAACTACGTCACCTAGGCAGCCACGTAGAAGTACCTCCCAACGTAAACAACTCAACTCAAACAATACTACGACATCCCTTCAGAACGGCTCACACACTGTCAATCTGTCGAAAGCTGTCTAAACAGTCCTGCTCGCCTTGGCCGACAAGACGCGTCTTGACTAACAGAACCAGCCACCATGGCTACAGATATTGGTACCACGCCTACCGCGCTGACAGCGCTTCCGCTTGACGTCCTGAACTGTATTGTACCTTATCTGGATGCGCAGAGCTTCCTCGCCCTTTGCCGCACTTGCCAGGCCTTTTACAATCCGACGTTCCGCCTGGACGCAGCTTACTGGAAGGGCGCAACTAAGCTCACCTTCCGGGTTGCGGACCGCCTTGTTGCGCAATCTGATGGCAATCTCTGGCAGAAACTATATAGACGCCTCCTGCACGACACTCGCGTGTTCACTTGGGGCAACAACTCACGTGGGTCCCTCGGCCAGGAAGACCCCGATGAGGACGACACACAAGCCCCTCGTCACGCCCCTCCTCGCGGCATGCTCAGAGGACGAGGCCCAATCCTGAGGCGTGGCCCTCGCCCTGTCATCCGGCAGATTCAACAGAGCCCTTACCCGGGAGAGATGTTCAAGTCGAAGGAGCTCGGCATCGTTGCTGACCTGCAGTGCGGAGGATGGTCGACCACCATTCTCACCTCCAAGGGCATACTCTACTCCGTTGGTACCCTGGACGGTCAGAGGTTCGGACAAGATCACGCACGCGTGTTGACCCCCCTGAACTTTCCGCCAGGTTTCCCTCAGCCAATCGATCGGTACGATCCCTGTACCGCTATTAAGCAGTTCTCATCCGGAAGGTCTCATGTCCTTGGGCTCTCTGATAGTGGAAAGATCTGGTCTTGGCACTCGATCAATGAGCCCGCTTGGAGCATCACCTTTGCAGAGCGTGACATTTCAGAGGAGTCCACTGGTCAAGGAGGCCATTCTCACCTTCACCGACAGCAGACGGTTTCATCCAAGAACGGTTCCGTGCGGAAGGTCGTCGCTGGATGGAGCGTAAGCTCGGCGTACATTAACGGTGCTGGAATTGTCTTGTGGGCCACTGCAAACCGCAAGCACTACGGCTCCGATGTTGGCAAGGATACACTCGTGATCCAACACTCCGTACCTGTACCCAGAACAAACTATATCCGACCTGCCCGAAGCGCCCGAGACCCTGATGAGCCTACCCACGAACTCGGACAGACGGTCGGAGAGGTCATTAACTACGTTGTTCTTGATCACTTTGTCGTCTTTGTCACCGATCTTGGGAAGTTTTTTGCAGCAAAGATGTCCTGGGATCCCCAGACTCCTACAGGCCAGGTTGACGACATTGTCGAGCTCGTTGATCTCCAAGCCAACCCAGGAACTTCGGGGAGGGTTGGCGGTCCGTTCGATATCCAAGGGTCATTCCAGTCATTTGCTGCGTTTAGGAATGATGGCGAAGTCATCACAGGCATGCAGGATTACTTGGAGACTTGCTGGGATCTTCGTCTGTCCAGCCCGAATCCTGAGAACCCCACCGCATCAGGTCTCAAACGGATCCCCGCTCTTCAAAACTCAGGTGTGATTTCTGTTGCATTTGGAGATTATCACTACCATGCTCTCCACTTGAATGGAACCATTACCTCGTATGGAACCGAGTCCCAAGGCTGTGGATCGCTCGGCCTTGGTGGTCGTGGAGAAGCGGAGAGCCGGCTGCGAGGGCTTCGCCACAATGGCATCGATAGGAGTCTGGTCCAGCATGCATATACAAAAGGCCGCAAGATCTGGTTCGAACACGAGAAGAGGGAATGGATCAAGTTCCTGTCCTCCGGTGGAGTCGACCCTCGCGAGGCACTGGAACGGATGAGGATGACTAGTCGTGACACGAATGCATTGGGCGAAGTCAGCGAGTGGATCGAACAGCAAGGCTCTGACTGGGATAAGCAGCCTGACATCGCTGCGGCCGATGAAGATGGACTGGGAACGCACTTCGCTTTGAGTGTAGCTGCTTATGGATGGTATGCAGACGGCACCCCCTATCTGGAACAATACTGATTGAGTCCTTCCCTTCAGGCATAGCGGAGCTCTTGTTTTAGTGAATGATGAGTTGTCCAAGAAGCTGGAGGAATCCTGCATCAGCAAGGAGGAGTTCAGTACACCTGTGAGTAAAGGCCGCTCTTGAACTTGGTATTGCATACAGCTTCAACATGCACTACTAACGACTTTCAATAGCCCGCGGGAGAAACCACGGACACCTTCCTTGAGCCCTGGAACCATGGTGCTGCGCGAAAAGAGGGCGTCTGGTACAAATGGGCGGGCGATCATTTCCCGCGGCTGAAGCTTTCGGACGGCCAAGAGATGTCCGGTGCAGACCATGTTCCATTCGCGGAATGGAAGTATGGTAGGCCCGAGTTTGTATTGGATCAGAACTTCTGATTATTGGGATACTGTTTCGCTGGGTATGTTGGATTGATGTTAACAACCAAACAGTTGGAAGACGGCCAGTATCATTGCATGGACGGTTGATTGGTTTGCGTGTATACTAGAGTTGCAACATCAGTATTGGAGGAGAATTGGTAATAGCGGACTCTGAAGCTCTCAATAACCAACTCGTAAGATTGAATGCTACTATACCCAAAATGAATATACGGTCATGGGTTTACGAGGAAGCATGCTAAACATGGCCAATTCAAGTTTCATTATTCCACTAGAGACTCCAGTGAAGGATATATAGCACGCTCTAACTACCCCAGATCTCCCACCACTCACACCACGCCTATTTGCCAATGGTCAAGAACAGCCTGTCACCCACGTCGCCCAAACCGGGCTTGATCATGCCCTTGTCGTCCGTCTCCTTGTCGCACCCGCCCACAAACACCTCGACGCCCTCGGGCCACGTCTCGGCCGCCTTCTTGAGCCCGTCCTCACTGGCGATGACGGCACACACGATGACCTTGCGGACGCCCCAGTCGCGGAGGGTGTCGATGGCGGCGCAGGCGGTGGCGCCGGTGGCGATGACGGGGTCGACGATGATGGCGAGCTCCGAGGGGCCCGGCTGGCTGTCGGGATTCGAGGGCGTGGGCTTGTGGTAGGGCAGGTTGTTGTAGTACTCGACGGGCTGCAGCGTGGTGCGCTCGCGGTAGAGGCCGAGGTGGTGGACGGGCACGGCGGCAGGCAGGACGGCGAGGAGGGCGTCGGTCATGCCGAGGCCGGAGCGGAGGATGGGGACGAGGGAGATGCGGGAGGGGGCGATGGTGTCGACGGGGAAGGTGTAGCCTATGGGGTTTTTGTCCTGGAAGGGAGGGGGTTAGTTTTGTGCTTGCTTTTATCTTTGGAGGTTGGGGAGTTCTTGAGGAGCGTGGAGTGGGAGGAGCTCACGGTGCCTGCGGAGGTGGTGGTGAGGCCTTGGGCGAGGGCCTCGACGCCGACGATGGTGGAGATTTCGTGGATTAGGGCCTTGACTTCACGCGGGCTGGCGCTAGCTGAGCGCAGTTGCGAGAGCTTCGCGCGGACACACGGGTGCGTGGAGACGTGGACATTGGAGGGTAACGATGCCATGGTGTTGGGAGGTGTTTGGGGAGTGGGAGCGGACTGACAGCACAGCAGACACGAACAAAGCGGGAGGATAGCGCGCTCTTAACTAAGGATGCACTTCTATCAAGGCAGCACGCGCGTGGGCTTGATGGGCGCGTGAAGATAGATAGCAACGGGCGGTGGCCGCCGGCCTATGGAGGGGCTCAGCGGGGTTTAGGGCGGGCGACGGCCGGCATCCCTGCGGAGATCCAAGCAAGCAAATGGACCAACGCATCGGCGGAACACACGCACCACCAACGACGACTGGCTCGCGGTCCAGGCGTCGCTACCGGGCCAGGGCAGCCTCTTCATTCGACGTGGGGCTGCCATTGAGGCCCCCTCTGTCTCCCAACTCTCTGACATCTCCGACGGCTCCGCATCTCACCTCGGTGATCGACTCCTCCGCAAAGCTTGGCCTACGCCGTCCCATTCGTTATCCATGGACCAAGCCAGCAGCGCCTCACCCGGCCGGGACAACATAAGGAGCAGCCACTTCGACGATCAGCGAGCCAACAGTTCTTCTTTGCGCTCGTCACATTCGCGTGACAATTCGCTTCCAGCCTCTCAATCGCGCGCCGGCAGCGAGGACAACCCGTCTGAACCCTACGCTGGCGCAGTCAGCTCATCGGCGCCCGGGACGGCGCACAACAGCTGGACACCTCTGCAGCAGGCCGCTTCCCGCCACGACGCGGCCAACCGCCACAGAAGACATGCCAGCAGCAGCAGCGGTGCTACGCAGACGAGCAAGCATCACAGCGGCAAGACGCAGCAGGTCCGGCAACGCAGCAATACAGGCGATGCCGCGCAATTGGGCAAGCGTACACACTCGTCCCAGATTGAGCCTTCTAGGCAGTACCAAGGATTCGCTGGGCCATCCTCACAGGCTGATGCATATGATATGCCGTCGGATTACGATAATCTAGATGATGCAGCTGCTCCGGCGCCGGTGATCCGAGGCGGCCAGAGGAGACTGTGGCGACCCGATTCGCTTGAAGCAGAACTTGGGCAGACTAGCAGAGGACGCGGCGGTGACGATGAACCTTTTGAAAATGAGGAAGACCTGACGGAGCTAAGTGCCTTGCCGCCAGTGGTACCGCATAGTAGGGACAGGTCTTCGAAGTCGCGATCAGGCAAACCAAGCAGGCAAAGACGGGAGAGCCATCCCGCATCCCATGGCTCCAGCTCAAGTGGGAGGAATCCCAAGCCGCATATCAAGTCCACTGCCGACCAACAACCAGATCGCGCATCAAGGTTTGCAACGCAGCTGTACACCATCTCGTACCTCATCTTCTTCGCCATTCTGGGAACTCTCGCCCGTCTGGGCGTTCAGTGGCTTACATTTTACCCTGGTGCCCCTGTGGTCTTCAGTGTGCTGTGGGCTAATGTCGGTGGCTCGCTGGTAATGGGCTTCCTTGCCGAAGACCGGCAGCTTTTCAGTGAAGAGTGGGGTACGCCTGCGTTCTTTCCGAGCCGCAGCGACGATGAGGAAATGGTCAAGATGATGGTTGAGGCGAAGACCGCGCACGGGAAGGTGAAGAAGACGATTCCACTCTACGTCGGCCTGGCTACTGGATTCTGCGGATCTTTCACGTCCTTTTCCTCTTTCATCAGGGATGTCTTCCTCGCGTTATCCAACGGCCTCCCCTCCCCATTCAATCACCCTTACCCATCCGATGCTACGCGCCCCAGTTATAGCAGTACTGTACCCCACAACGGTGGCTACAGCTTCATGTCCCTATTAGCCGTCATCATCATCACCGTCGGCCTCTGCCTCTCCGCCTACACCTTCGGCGCGCATCTCGCCTTGGCTCTCGACCCCATCACCCCGACCCTCCCCTTCCGCCTCACGCGCCGCGCCTTCGACCGCGCCATCGTCCCCATCGCCTGGCTCGCCTGGCTTGGTGCCATCATCATGACCATTTGGCCGCCAGCCGAAACATGGCGCGGCCAAGCCCTCTTCGCATGCGTCTTCGCGCCACTAGGCTGCCTCACGCGCTTCTACGCCTCGCTCAAGCTGAACGGCCTGGCCCCGAGCTTCCCGCTCGGGACGTTTGCGGTCAACGTCTTTGGCACGGCGGTGCTGGGCATGGCGTACGACCTCCAGCACGTGCCCCTGGACACGGATGCGATGGGTGGAGGCCGTGTGGGGTGTCAGGTACTGGAGGGCGTGATGGATGGGTTTTGCGGGTGCTTGACGACGGTGAGCACGTGGGTGGCGGAGCTGCGGGGGTTGAGGCTGAGGCACGCGTATGCGTATGGGGTGGTGAGTATGCTGGTGGGGTTGGGGACGCTGGTGGTGGTAATGGGGAGTGTGAAGTGGACGGTGGAGTTTGGGTCGACGGCTTGTATGACGACGAGGTGGTCATGATTTGTGTATGGGTGGTGTTTCTATGGTTGGGAGATAAAAGGAGGTCCTGCGGAGGACAAAGGATCAACGTAATGCGGCTTGTACGAATTCGATGATGGGATGAGATTTTCAGCATGGGATGAAGACTTTCTTGGGGTGGGAAATGGCAAGAGATACGGCGTGCGTGGTATTGTACATTGCGTCTAGATTATTATAATGCGCTGGCATATACACCGGTGACCAGACTGTTGAAGTCGAAACAGAGTGGTGAAGTCCCAGTAGGGTCGATGACGTAGGTGGAAATGTCAACAGCCACAAGTTTTGCCCCGCGTCCACGGGAGGTAGCGGTGACGGCGGTTAAGAGTGGCCTGTTTGTCCTGCCACCTCCCTGGTTATTCCAGGCTCGTTCTGGGCTTTCCATCGTTCAGCCACGTGCCCAGCTAATCTGGCATGATGATCATGATCGTGGTGGTCGGGGATCGGCTTGTGTGAAGATCTGCCGCACTGAAGGGATCCACTGTGGCTTTTTTTCTTTCCTTGCCGCGACGAAATGAAGGGCAATCAAAGCATGGTGAACATCGTCATTGGGCAAATGGGCATGGAAATTGAGTCTGTGCTATCAGTGATCTGCCATCATTGATAAGATTGAAATCATCGCAGGGCTGTCCATGAATGGATAGGAGATTGGGTGATCTCTTGTTTCCTCTGCTGTTTCCCATGTGACGAGTGCGATGATGCACATTCAATTCAAAAATCTCGGCAAAGACAGTAAGTAACATCGCGCTGTAGATGGCAATTGGGCAGCGACAAGGACCCTTATAGGCACGAGCGTCATCACATCGTCGTCATGGCGGGCAAGCGGCTCTTTTCCCCGGCGACGATCAGCTGCCTGTTCTGGAGCATGGCAATCCGATTCGACGTGTTTTCTCGATGGTGTGCCATGTGAGCAAAATGGGCGGGTCCTGGTGGCGATGATACAACTCTTTGTTGTGTTTGTGTGCGAAAAATATGAGTGGCGTCAATATTGCGTATACTTGGAACGTGTGCCACACAGACCCCAGAGGAAATATCCGGGCGATCGCGAACCGGTTTGGACGGCAGTCTCAGCTGTTTGTACGGACTTGCACAGTCAATGCTCCAGGGTCTAGAAGAGTCCTGGGTTAGCCTCGAATTCAAGGCAACACGCGGCTCATGGGTGACAGCTGTAAACACTTTCCTTTATGCGGGTCCTACACCTCGTCGGCGTGCGCGAACACACGTGCGGCGGCCCAGGCATGGCCTGGCCTGGAACCGCGGCGCAGCAGTGGTTAACGTTGGCCCCTGAATATCAGAGAAGTGTAAAAGTGCGCAAGGGATTGTTTGGCTTGATGAAGCCACTATGGCCGGCTGGCAGGGACCGAATACCGACGGACCACGCGTACTGCGGTGTTGGCGTCATTCTGGTGGGAGAATCCTGGATTGAGGGCAGCGCAAATCGGGGCAGCCAGCCTCCGATCAATGACTAGCGCATCACTTCGGGCGGCAGACGGCACCAGATCGCCGCAGGGAACAGTACAGCTCTTGTGCACCGGAAATAACGTTACAGAGAAACAGTCGGGAGGCAGATTGTGTTGGGAGAAGCAGCGGGTATATAATCAAGACGACGCTCAACCGACGCAAGCGAGACGCGTCTGGGTCGCGCACGCGAGGATGCGTGTGAGAGAGAGATGGGATTGGGTTTCAGCTCCATGTGCAGTGCCGGGATCCGCGCGACCCTGGTCCAGCTGGATGAAGCTGCGCGGTGGAGACTCATGACGTTAGCGAGCAGTGGGCCCGTCTGGGGAAAGGCGCGCCGTCACGGACACTTGATTGAATCGAAAAGCTCGAGGCCTTGGCGGGCCCCGAAAGCGGCAGCACCAGCTGGCTCGGCTTGGTGGTGGAGGGAAGGGGCGTGAGTGCGTGGGCATGGCAGGCGTGCTGGGAAATTGCGAACCTATGACGTCGCCGGTCAGCCACATGAAAGCAGGTCGCACGACGGTGCCGCTTTCAAATTAATACCCCTTCACCCGCCGTCCTTGTCTGCTTCTCCAGCGCAAGCAACTTGCATTTTACGATACCCCAACCATCAAAGATACCCACTCCCGTTCCGCCACGATACCCATCTCCCATCTCCCTACATCGCATACCGCATAATCACCCAATCCACCATGGCAGTCAACCGTCCCACCGACACGGCGGTCAAGGAGAGAGACGTCAACAACAAGCTCCAGCTGTACGGCATCTACTCTGGTACGTTCCAACACCATTGCGCAACTTCATTGGCCTTGTCGATACTAATGCGCGCCCTGCAGCTTTCACTAATGGCAAGGTGCCATCCGTATGTTTTGACCTCGCCTCCGATCGCGCATTCTTTGTCTCCCTAACAATCTCCAGAACAAGCAAATCGACATCGCGCTGAACAGTGCCTTGGCATCCAAGGTGCTTGGCACCCCCTCCAAGAAGCTGTCCCCAGAAGGCCAGAAGCTCGTTGGTGATCTCAAGGAAGTCGTTGAGGCGGCCAAGATTCTCCTCCTCACCAAGAACGATGGCAACTTGTTGCAAGACTTCATCTGGCAGACGCAGCAGATCACCGGCGGCAGCGCCATAACGCCCAGCGCGCCTATCGACAGGGACACCGCGAGACAGCACGGCAACGAGGCGCTGGAAGGTCTGAGGACTTTGGGAACGCTTCTTATCTCCAACGGCCAGTTTAGGAAGCTTTGTACGTTCCCAACTCATGTCGCCCGCTTATCTTATTGCTAACCATATCTCTAGTGAACGATGCTTCGGTCATCATCCGTGACATGGCTGGCGATGCCGCCACCAAGACTGCCTCCTCGGTGAGGCCCAGCGATGAACAGCTATCTCAGATCGACGAGCCTGCTGCCGACAACACCTGGCACGAGGTTCCTGATGTGAAGGCCATCAGGGCTCAGGCATCGGAGAAGTACAACCAGAACAAGTTGTTTGGCAAGGAGAAGGCCCAAAAGATTGCCGACGAGTCCGCTCGCACTGCGGAGCAGAATGATGATCCCCATGCTGGCGCTGCTGTTGGCATTGACAGTCTGAAGCAGACTGCCAACGAGAACATCTCTGATGAGGACAGGCGCCGGGCGGAGGAGAAGAAGAGGGAGCTCCGCGAACGCAGCCAGAACTACCTCAGGAGCAAGATGCCCAAGGAGCGCCGCGAGCAGACCATCTGGCGTCTGAAGAAGATGGTCGTTGAAGTTCAGGGTCACCAGGACTGTAAGTTGCTCTGCACCGAACTCATAAGCTTGTACATACTGACTGTTTTCCAGACATGCGCGCTATTGAGACTCTGCTTCGTCTCGCCGAGGAGTACACTGGTCACTCCAAACATCTTGCCGGACAAGGCTCCGGTGCTGTCAAAGGTGCCCATACTGATGACAGTTTGCAGTTGGCTGAGACTGACCTCAAGGTGCGTTCACAGAACATATGAAAAACGAAAATATCAGAACCGGGCTAACAGATCTAAAGACGCTTATTGAGCGTTTTGCGAACAGCACCTCCATGGACGACCTGCTCGATTCCGTCAACCAAATCTACAAGGACGCCGACAGGGATCCGGAGTTGAAGAACTGGTTCAAGCACCTGGATATCTACATCCGCAAGTGCCTCAAGGAGCAGGGCTACATCCTGCAGGATGCTGCGACGGATGAGTGGAACCAGATATATGATCAGGGCCACTTCCTCCTCCGTGACCGTTACAAGTCTCACACGGACCGTATCCTTGAGGAGTTCAAGTTCTTGGGCAACCAATTCGACGCTGATCCCCAGAACACGGCTTTCGCCAACTCCCTCAACAAGCTGTTCCACGATCTTGGCCAGGACGACAGCGGCAACGCTGCTTTCAAGCCCCGCCTCCTTAAGGATGTTTCCGAGGTCATCCTCCCCGGTTTCTTCGAGAACGTCAGGTACATCCCGATCCCGCGCATCGAGTACAGCGATCCTCAGATGGATGCTATCGTCGAGAACCTTGTCGTTGAGGGCGACAACCTCGCCCCCAACATTCTCGAGTTTGCCAGCGACAACCACTGGCGCTGGGGCCGCAAGAAGATCACGAACAAGAACAAGAACAAGGTCATGATCTCTGTGTCTGGCGTCCAGATGGACCTCCGTGACGTCAGCTACTATGTCAACCGGAAGAAGGGCTTCCCTGCCATCAAGGACAAGGGTGTTGCCGACATCTTCTTGGGTGGAGAGGGTCTCAGCTTCAAGATCTCTGCCGAGACGGCTGACGCGAAGGACAACAGTGCGCACTTCTTCAAGGTCACCAAGGTGGATGTTGATGTCAAGAACCTCAAGGTCCAGCTCAAGAAGTCCAACCACAAGATGCTGTTCGGTATTGTCAAGCCCCTGCTTATCAAGGTCATTCGTCCTGCTCTCCAGAAGGTTCTTGAGCAGCAGATCAAGGATACCTTCAGCCAGGCCGACTCCTTCTTGTACGCCATCCACTCGGAGGCTGAGAGGGCCAAGACAGAGCTTAAGAAGAACCCCGATCCGGAGAACGTTCAGAACCTCTACCAGCGCTACCTCTCGGCGGCCCAGAAGCAGGTCGTTGAGCTGAACAAGAAGAAGGAGAAGGTCAAGGAGGCCACTGCCGACAAGAAGGTCAACGTGGCTGTTACTCAGCACGATTCTCTCTTCAAGGACATCGTCCTCACTGGTGGCATCAGCTCCAAGGCCACCGAGTTCAAGGATCTCGCTAGGCAGGGTGAGAAGTGGGAGAGCCCCGTCTTCTCCATTGGATCTGCCAAGGAGACCTCGAACCTTCCCAAGGTCTCGACGGTCAACCGCAAGCCTCACCGCACCAGCGTTGGTACTACCGGTGCCACTGGCAATGCTGGTCTTACCAACGGTACCCAGACCTTCCAGAAGGAAGTGAACAGGGCCTTTGACAACTCGACCGGTGGCGCGCACCCTTACAACGCTGGCCCTACCACCACGGGCCCCACCACCAACGGCCACCACACCACCCTTGGCTCCCACAACCCCGTCCTCACTGGTACCGTTTAAGAGTGCCTCCTTATTCGCACTGGACATCAGCCACGGATAAACGACCCCTCATGACAGCATCAAATCTGCCACCTTCATTCTCAGCAATTTCCTCAAGTCTCCTTTTTCGATTCAGTGATACCACAGTAGCGTGCGACGGCGCACAAGGAACCGTAATGTGGAAGTGTTAGCGATGGGGTTCCGGGGGTAGTGGTGCTTAGTTGCTTTTCCTTGGTAATACCCCTTTTCTCTCTGCGCGCGGATAGAAAAGGTAGCTTCTGGAAAGTGTGAGCATGCGAAGTTTTCCCTTTTCTCCTAGCGCAGATATCAATTAGTATCATCCTTCTCTGTATTTTTTCCATTGCATGCTTTCGATAGTTGGTTTACTCGGATAGAGTGGTAATGCACTTGCGAAATTATTTGATACTGTTCTTTCTAAGATGTGCACCAAGAGCTTGAAGTTTGACAATCCTAGCGACTTGACGCATTCATCGGGACGCCATCATGCGGTTCGCCCTGATTGACAAATAATGGGGCAGGAATAGTCAAAGTTATACATACAAACCCCCACCTGATTAGTACCTACTCCGGAAGTGGTTGTACACACACCGGGGTATCCAGGTACCTGGGCCCTGGGCTGGGCTGGATGACTAACTTCCGTGCCGCTCAGCTCCTACAAACTTGGCCTCCATTTTGACATGTGGTTTGCGCCCATACTGGCAACCGCACCTCAGCCTCGCAGCCGCACACAGGCACCAAGCCCGCGGCGGGGTGTGGGCCTCCATCATCCCGATTTACCAAACCGACCGTCCGAATTGACAATGTTTGGTGTTGCGTTTTAGAAATAGATACCGATGTTAAGGATTTAGCCTTTCGAGTCGAGGATGCTATCATGAGAATTTTTGACCACACTATTGGCGTTGCTACCAATGATTAGTTCGGAGATACAAAGGTATGCCGGTCCTCTCTTGACCCGTAGGTCTTCCGCTAATGGTATATTAAGGACTTGGTGGCTATACTTCCAACCCGACCTCTGCCTGCATCTCTTCAACCGTCTGGCGACCTTTGCATACCTAAAGCCACTTCAATGACGGCACGACCTCCGTGACGCGGCCTATGTGACGGGACCTTGTGTTGCGATCTCTATGACGCCGAACAAACAAAGCTGACGAGATGGCCAAGTGAGAGAGAGGGGGAAAAGAAAGAGAAAAAAAGAGCAAAAAGAAACGGCACCTCCGCGGCGGAGGGCCGGAAGAAACCAACCCGGTCGCTGGTTTACTTATCGCAATCAACTGTTGTGTCGTCGAGAGGCGTCGTGGCGTTCGAACTCGTGGTTTGTAGTCCGAAGCTGGCCTCCTCTTATACCTATAGATCAAGTTAGCAGTTCTTAAGGAACATCATAGTGACATACCACTCAGCCACTCCGCCATTTGCCTGTTGGCGAAAGGAAGAGCGGATGTGGGGATATATAAGTTCGAACTGACGCTGGTTTCCAGATATTTTATTTCCCCGTCGCAGATGAAGCGCTTTGCCGGCGACGACATCATGCTATTGAAGACCTATCAGCGCAAGCTACTCACGATGCAGAATCAATCATACACAAAGCACTCTATTCTGATTGGACCTTCCTTCCCATGGTAACCCTTCTATGAGTTCTAGTGCAAAGACACGCAGAGAAAACAATCATCGACACCAACCCCAATCACTCAGCCGATTTCGTCTCATCCCCCACCACCGCCCTTCTCACAACCCTTCCGCTTCCTCCCCCCACCCCCGCGCCGCTGCGGTGGGCCATCCTGCTGTTTCCCCCTCACCATGAGCTCGCGCACAATCCCCGCAAAAACGACTTGGGCCGCCCCGCGCTCACCGAAGCCGAGCCACTTGACGTTGCGCACCGGCGCCCGGCAGCTGGCGGAAGCAGCCCGGCAGGTGGCGCGTCGGCTCCTCGATCGTCTCCCTGCTGAGCTGCGCGTCTGGCGCTGGAGCGAGAACTGCAGCGGACAGCCAGGGCCCCCTCCTCCCTCCTTTTCGTCCCGTCGTTTCTGCTGCTGCTGCTGCTGCTGCTGCGGTCCTCCTCCCGGGGCGGCGGCGGTTTTTGTGATGGGCGGTTGGCTGTTATGGTGCCGTTCGGCTGAGTGTTGGTGAGGGGCGAGTCTTGGATGTCTACTACTCACCCTGCTAGCTTTGAGTGAGAGTCTTGGGATACCTCGTCGTTGACCTTCAGCTGATCAAGCTCTTCCTCCCACTTGATGAGCAAAACGAACGTCTTCTTGTAACCGTTCTACACTTCCACATACTTAGAGACTAATTCGTCCCACCATAGTTAAATCTGTGATTTCGCATGACTACGCCGCGGGTGGGGGCGGTGTTTCCTGTGGAGAGATAGTGGTGGTGTGAACAGGGCTTACAGGAACAGAACCAAACCGATCATGACATACTGGAGAACTTTGGTGATGACTATAGGTCTGTGGTACCTCGTCCACGACCAGGAAAAACAGCAAGACCGGTGAGTACCTCTTTGTATTTTCAATGGAGGAACGTATGTGCTGAGAGTTGCAGCTTCCACGCAATTTCAATGTTGGCGACAGTCCAAATCACCCTCAATTTCAACGGCGTTTCGAGGCTGGCAACAGTCCAAATCACCCTCAACTTCAACGGCCTTTCGAGGCTGGCAACATTCATGGTAGGGAGTTTCAGGTGCGTTGGCAGAAACTGGGACTACCAACTCAAGGTTTCTAACGGGGTGACCTACAACAATGGCGTGTGGATCCCTCATAGTCAGATCAGACGGCCAGGATGAATATGCTGCGGACAAGTCTCAATCAGTCAGCCTTGCAGCTGTCGGTGAGCATTGCCCCGCACCCATGCACGCCTGCATCCCGTCAGCACACCAGCTGAGCCGATAGATAAAGCAACACCTCAGCCTCTTATTCTTAATTCCCAAGTGACTTTCGTTCGCAACAATGACTGAACCGCTTCAAATTTCCCTTCAGGAACGAGGCCAACCATCTTCACATAACTCCTGGAGCTCCAACGAGTCTCCAACGTTTGCGGCACCGACTCGGACTCGAACAAGCAGAATTATTCTCCGCAAGACGACCTTGAGAGCCAGAGCTCTGCTGGAAAATGTAGACAATAGCAGTCCCAAGCCACCGCGCGTAGGAGCTGACCTGCAAACAGTGCCATGGTTCAAACGCACCCTGAACCATTCATGGTCAGAGGAGCCTGAAGAGGGAATCATCGAGACCGAAGCACGATTGCGTAAGAAGAAGTTCTGGGTCCCAGCGAAGGATCTGCTCGATTGGTTGACCGGTTTCCTCCAGTGGAAGCGTGCAAGCGGGGCCATCCACACCTTGCCGCCTTCAAGTCCTGCGAACAGAGCTTCATGCTGTACAGAGGCTTCAGCTACGTCCATTCACGCTTGATCATGGGCCTGCAAGCCAAGATCGCACATCTCGAAAAAGAGTTGGATCGGATTGATGGAGAAGAAGCGGAACAAGTCGACGTTCCGACTCCGCTTTCGTCGGTGGAAGCTGACGTGAAAGCCTACTTTGCGGCCGAGCGGAAGGCAGGAACTCGACAGACCGTGTTTGAGGAGCTCCGGAAACTGGTGCTCGAGTACGGTAGGTAGGGCTTTCATAGTCCGTGGCAGCACGTCGCTGAGATTCTCCAGATGAGCTTTTGATAAAGGCAAAGCAGTTGGCGGGTTTCCAGCGTCCTTCAGACCGGGAGTACTTCAGCGTACGCAGCTTCGTTTACCGACACACTCCGCTTTCCGAAGATGATGAGGAGTACATCAAGCACCGAAAAGGCATTGTGAGCCTCATGTATGGCCGCGAATGGGCCGGGTTTGATGGATGGTCGAACGTGGCGTGGCCATATTCGCAAAGGATAATTTTACGATCAAGGTTCATCCCTCTCCCCACTGATGACACTAGGCTCCGACACTGACGGGAAACAATAGAATGTTTTCTGTGACCCAGAACTCCGCCGCAAGACCGACTCCGTGACCTCACAGGCCCATTATTTCTCACCGTCAAGGATCGAGAAGTTCGTCAGTCTGATCATCAGCAGCATCATCTTCGTGCTCCTGATCATTCCCGTTGTGGGGATGTACCGGCAGGCCAGTTTTGGAGAGACTAAAGACATCTTTGCGGCGATTGGCGTCATGATGGTGTTCACATTGCTGTTTGCTGCAGCCATGTCATTGTTAACTAAGGCGAGAAGGCATGAGCTGTTTGCTACAACCGCAGCCTACTGCGCCATCTTGGTGGTGTTCCTTACAAATGTTTGACGGTGGGTCCCGAGCAAACTAGAAATGACAGCAAAGATTCGGAACTCCAGGTATTTTACCCCTGAGTTGTGGATCAGTCACTGAACAAGTTTTAAGGAAGCTAGCTTCCTCCGAAGCTTCAGATGACAAGAGTACGTTCGGCTAGTCTAGAGTAAGTGGATGGTTAGGTGAACCGAAATCAATAGGGTTCAGCCTCGCGCTCATTCATGGAGAATGAAGAAGAGTGCGAGTGCGAGTGAGGCCCCTCGATTTTGCCCCCCCACGCATGGCGTAGGTTGGCCAAGTGGAATGCGGCTGAGGACCAAGGACGAGTGCCTGGACAAGCGGTGAAGAGCCGGTGCAAAAATCAACAGTCCTGCCCGTATTCGAGAACAGTGGCCGCTAAGTGCGCATAGGCAAGTCCTGAGACCGCTCTTCCGGTGAATCTTGCGGGCGATGGCAAGACCGACAGAGTTACGGGTCGTGCGACTCTTAGGAGCGTGGAAGAAAATCCTGAACTGCACTGGGAATGGCCAGTTTTCCAGCTCTCTCTTCGGACTAGTGGATCGAAGAAACGGCATCCGCACACGCACTGCGCAGAAATATCATACATGCGATGTGTACGGACATTGGGAACGGTCGAAGAATGGTTTTTGGCGCCCTTTGAAACAGCCTCTGAAGTCAAACATCGAGCCTTTTATGTGACAGCATACGAGGGTGTCTTCACCGGTTGGAAGTGCGTCTTCAGCTAGTTATTCGCCCCAGAAGTGGGTACCCACAAGGTCGAGGAGCGGAGCCGGTCATCCGTACGTCCGGAGAATGGATAAGGCGCTTACGGATGGCAGCCCTGTTGAGAAAGGCGTGGTAAGAGTGTTGGCTGCAGATCGATCGTGAGAACAGAGCCCTGCGACGTCAGTACTGAAAGTCGGTCGTTGTATGTCTCGGTGTAGTGTGCGAAGTAAGGGAGAGACCAGCGGCGAAAGAGCCAAGGTCAGGGTACGGTGCCCGTAGAGGGAGGCGAAGAGTTGCGCATCTCTAGCTCCGGTGGCATTCCAAGAATAAAGTGTTGAGGATGTTGGCACGACGTGGAGGACCGGCCTCTGTGCGGCGGTTCTAAGGAAGATGGGAAGATTCGATAGACAAACGGGCCGTTATAACTGGGGTGTCCCAGCTCGAGGGATTCAATGGTAGGAGTAGCCAGTATCGGTCGAGAGGATGTGTGGGAAGGGCCTGAAGGGGAAAAGGTACGGGAGGTCCAAGCGTACCGCACAGCAAGCCACAAAGTTGTAGATGCAGGAGCGCAGAAAAGACCGCCGTATTTGCAGGACATAACGGAGGTGTGGGTTGGCGCAAAAATGGCCACGGGTGCCTATTTCGGGTCACACTGGTCGATGGTGAGGAAAGCCATGTGGCGGGCGTCATCGTCGAAGGGCCGAAGCATCGAGACCGGCCACCCCGCGTGGCAGTGGTGCGGAGACGGACTTGCTCGGCTAGTCCTAACCTAACCCTCTTAAGGGGCTGATGATGAACATGGGCAGCCTGTCTTTGTTCCGAACTCCAGCTCCATCATGGCAAAAGGCTGCTGAGATGTATGGATCGCCATGGATTTTCGGTGAATTCACTCATCCCGGAGGAGCAAGACTCACCAGAGAAATCAGGAAGGGGTTCCTGCATGGTGGAGGGGTGGCGCGGTCTGGTTGGCGGTAAACGATTCAGCACACACCGCCTGGGAGCCTTTGGCCCGAACATATCAGAGAAGGCAAAAGCTTGGCGCGGGGTTGGCGGCGGACAGAGCGTCTCGCCTGTGCATCATCTCAGCTGAGCGGAGTGTACTTACTGGCAGTGCCGTGTTGGAGACGCGTCGTGAGGTGTGAATTGAGCGGCAGTTGGGCGTGTGTTGTTTTCCCCGCAAAGCTTAGCGAGCCACATCTTTCCCCCCAAAATGGCCTCCGCAAACCCGGCCCTAGTTCCAACCACCGTGCGTCAACTTTCTCATCACCAGCGTCCGCCATCCAGGCGTGCAGGATCCGCCAACCCGTGCTCATCAGGATGCCTGCTGCTGGGTCCGCCTTGGTCTAGCCCGCCTCCACGCGGGGAAATACCCCGGCCGTTTGCAGCTTGTCTGGGGAAAGCCATGATGACTTACTTCCTTGTGCTCCTCAGCCATAGGCGTCGGCTAGCTCGGATCGCCGCCATGTTTGCGTTGCGCCAGCCCGGCATTGGCTTGAGCCTAACCCGTGCTGCATCATCAGCCCCAGAGCCCCGACCCTGGAGACGCAGAGAGGCAGAGAAGAGGAGCTCTTTGTGCGGAGCCGGCGCTCGTCCCTCGTCTAGTATATCAGCAGCGGCCCCTCCCTCCCGTTCCATCTTCCCTTGCTCTTTCATATACCCACCTTGTGATAATGACGTCCGAACAACCCTACGCAGTCGCCCACAGCGATGCTCCCCTCGAAAAGGACTTCAGCCGAAGCCAGAGCGGCTTCCAAACCGAACAAGTTGCCGACCAAATGGGCTCTGATGAGGCCTTGAGACGCATCCGGACCGCCGGCAGCATCTCCATTTCTCCTGAGCTCTTTGAGAAGATCTACCTGTCGCCTCAGAACCAGGTCAAGGGCGACCTCCGGAAGACTGTTGGCAACCCCACTCCAATGTAAGTCTTCCCTCAAACACGTCCCGTGGTTGGAAGTGGCTGACTCCATGGCCAGCGCTCTCGTTGGTTTCCTGCTGGCTCTCACGCCGCTCAGCTGCATCCTCATGGGATGGCGTGGTGCAGGTGGCAGCGGCGCCTCCGACACAGCCGCCTACTTCTTCTTTGGAGGTCTTCTCATGCTCCTGGGCGGCCTGGGTGAATGGATCATCGGCAACACTTTCCCCTTCGTCGTCTTCTGCTCTTTCGGTGGCTTCTGGCTCACTTTCGGTGGAACCCTCCAACCCTTCTTCAACGCATATGGCGCATACTCATCCGACCCGACAAACCCGGCTCTTGGATTGCAGACGGTTGGATTCAACTCAAGCTTCGGTATGTCTTCCAACTTGGCCTCGCGTGACGCAGCATCGGCTTACTGGGTTTCGTGCCAGCCTTCTTCCTGCTCACAATGGGGTTTCTGTCCTTCCTCTTCTTGATCCTGGCGCTTCGGACCAACCTCGTCTTCGTCATGATCTTCTTAACCCTCACTGGCGGTTTCTGTTGCCTGGCCGGTGCCTACTGGCACACGGCGAACGGCAATATGGCCTTGGCCAGCCGCTTAACCGTAGCAGGCGGTGCCTTCACCTTCGTGACGTGCGTCTGCGGCTGGTGGATATTTTTCGCAATCATGTTGGCCGCCCTCGATTTCCCCTTCCAGCTTCCAGGTAAGAGCCGTCGGAACAATCCAAACCATCGAGTCAAGACTAACCTGCTGCAGTTGGCGATCTGTCGACAATGATCAAGGGCGCCAGCGAAAAGAGGAAACTGGCCGACGACAAGGTCTAAGGGCGGTTTATTGCGATGTCTTGATATGAATGACGGTATGAACGTTGGGTATGATGCAGAGTGGGTGAGGGTGGAAAAGGGTCTTTGACGGACTGGTTGTTAAGCTGTAAATACGCACCTTGAATTCTTCTGCGAACTAATGACACTTGTTAATCTATTCCAAATCTTCTTCAACATGAGTTCGCCAAACGGCGTCCAGCGGGCCATTTATCAAGCTCCAAAACTGTGATCACTCATCGGCCGAGATGAGAATTGATGACAAAACTGGCTGCCGAGGTAGGCAGTTCTACCCACGCCTCCACGCCAACGTCTGATGAGAGCGGTGATCGGTATTGGAATATTTGAGAGACAGCATCCCCTCGTTACCTATAACCCGATCATCTGCCTTATGTGGCCCACATAAAAAAGTGGTCCTCCCTGGACGCTGAGGCATTGTCAAAGAGCGAGGTACAGTAGGTACTCAGTGCGGCTTGATTGTTTGAGGTATTAGTTTGTCTACTCTACTTAGTCTGACAACTCTGGACATCTGGTAACAAACACAGCCTTTAAAGCTTCTGTGTTCTTGGTTTGGTCTGGGAATATCACGTGCCGGTTACGACACGCCTCCTTCCCGCATCTCATGACAACTTTAAACCATCAAACAACCCCAATGAATCCCGTGGCCATCCCCGCAGGAAGTGTCTCCGGCCATTTCTTACTGCCAGTATGTCAAAAGTCGCTTCCATCCAGACACGCGTCCTGTTCACATCCCAGGAAACGATCCGAATGGACCGAGAGCGTACTTACCTGACGAACGACTCAGCGACGGGCGCCTCATCACGAGAGCCTGAAAATTGACCACAAGCCGACACTCAACTGCCGAAGCATACACTCACCATTGTCACTAGAGCGGAGATCGTGGGAGCTTGGAGCACCAAAATAACCGGGGACCTCTTCGGCCCGCTCCCGTTCTCGCAATACAATCCTACCTCCCCGACATGCTTCGTCGCTTCCCCGGTGCTATTTACCTATTCGAGAGCAATCTGATCTCATCCGGTATTCCCCACGGGCCCCTTTGTTGACTTAGCCTCGCGGTCCACCATTTCAGACTCCCTTTGAGGGTTGAAAATCGTGAGCAATGACTCGAACTCACCACCATATATCAGCTCCTAGCTCTCCAAACTAACTGCTCGGGAACTGATTACTTGCTGTGATAACGCTACGGAGCTCCAGATCAGAATATGGGAATGAGAAGCTGGCTTGGGCGACCGATGCTCATACCTCCGTTCATCCAATGACCCGCCTGAGTCTTATTAGGCCAGACAGTCTTCCATGCAGCGAGTGGAGCTCGCTAACCAAACACCATGGTTTCAAGGCTTCAGGGTGGCCAATGCTGGCGTCACCAGTGTGCTGATATCGGGAGTTGAGCACGGAGAAGATGTATGGCACGACTCAGCACTGATGAAGCTACTGTGGGTACCTCATGGGAGCTATGTCCACCACCTTGACCAGGAGCTCATTGGGAAAAGGCATCGCCCCGCGGCGGGCAAGGAGTACAATAAAAGCTACCCCCTCTTCTACCTTCCAATTCCCTTCGCGCTCCTCTTCTGTGTCACTTTCTGTCCAACTTCCACCCCTCCAAAACCATGTTCCGTCCGGCTTTCAACACCCTCAGGCCTGCCGCCGCACGCAGTGTCTCATCCGCTATCCGGGCGTCTACCCGCCGCGAGGCCACGCGCGCCTTCTCGACCACCCTCCGCCACCAGGCCGGAGGCGGTGGTAAGTAACCAGAAGCCATGCCCTCCTACGCAGCAAGCTGACGAGACGTCGAAAGAGCTGTACCCCGTCACCCAGCCGCCCCATTGGCCATCCGAGGCGTCCAGGAACAACGCTACTGGCACGGACGCGGATGCTCTGGACCGGTTCAAGATCAGGGAGATCTGTGAGGGATGGGGTTGCTACCGCGATGCGGCTGAGTGGGAGAACTACAGGTCGATGGTGAGTGTCAGGCCTCAGGTCTCGGGGCTCCCATGCGGACAGAATCAATTGCTGACATGATTTGCAACTGCAGTTCCACGACGACGCCTACATCGCGACAAGCTGGAAGCAAGGCAGCATTGACGAGTTCATCAAGGCGTCCAAGGACGTACGTTTTCATCCCTCCCCATCCACTCAAAAACGCGCAGCCTCGCTAACCAAGACACTCCCCAGGGCTTCTCCCGCGGCAAAGAGTTCATGTACATCATGCACCGCATCATCGGGCAAACCGTCGACGTGCAGGGCCCGCGCGCCGTGTCCAAGATGAAGGTGACAATCACGTGCCGCTTCACCTTCAACAACATCGAGGTCGACAACGAGGCCGACTGCCGCTTCTTCTTCCTGCTCGAGAAGCGCCAGGACAAGTGGGGCATCTGCTTCTTCACCCTGCTGTTCGACAAGGACAAGATGATCCCCGTCCACCCGGGCAGGACGTTTGACATCCCCGAGAAGGAGGTCCTGAACTATCCTTCGTAAGTCGTCCTCTCCCCTCGCTTTCACCCCACCACAAAAACCACCCTGCACCCCTGCTTCCAACAATAAGCCCAGAACCCCCACAAACACATCTTCCATCATAAAGCACAGTACAACAGCTAACAAAACTCCGTTTTCTCGCACAGTGGCTACCGGTACCTGGCTTGGCTCGAGGTAAGCAACTCTAAGAAACGCACGCCTAAATAAAGGCGGACAGAACGAAAAAGAAAGAAAAACGCTAATGCATAATAATTCCCACCAGGACCAAATCTCCACGCCTCCCAAGTGCGACCTCAACTCCCACGGCCCGGAGCGTGACATCCTCTACAAGAAGTGCAAGGACTGGTTGGAGGGCAAGGTGGTCAAGCCGAACCTCACCGGCACCGATGTGATTGAGAAGTGGTAAACGGGGCGCAAAAAGCGTAAACGCGGGCGAGTCGGGAACGAAAGATAGACGAAGAAAATAATACGCGTATTTTATCATGGACGACAAGGGATGCTTAGTTGAGGGAGTGAGTGCACTTTGGGGCACCAATAAGACTACCAGAGTGAGAACAACATCATGCAATGCACTTGGCACAGCTCAAGAAACGCCCTTTACCTCCCCTTCCCCTTCAACGGACTGCTCTCCACCCCCAAATAACCATCCTCATCCTCCTCATCCTCCCCCTCCACCCCACCATCAAGCCCCTCATCCCCCAACTCACTCACCCCATCATCCCCCTCCGGCCCCATCAACGGACTCGCCGCAATCTTCGGCCTACTTTTGAACACGCTCATTTCATCCACCCCGCCCTCAAACAACTCCTCCTTCGGCGTCGCCCTGCCACCTCCCTCCATCCCCTCCTCCTCCCCCGCCACCACGCTATCCGCCCACTCCTCAAACAGCGGCGACGCTTTGCGCTTGTCCTCCCACGGATTCGCCGGGAAGAGGCTTCCGCTCTTCTTTGTTTTCGACTTTGTGCGTTTGGGCGCGGGTAGCGGGGGAGGCGGCGGGCCCATGGCGAGCATGGTTTGGCGCGTGCGCTCGATAAGGGCGGCCGTGGCGTCGGCCTTGGCTTGGTCGGCGGCGGGGATGGAGCGGGGGGTTGGTGGGGGTTTGGCGGGGGACGTGGTGTGGCCTTCCATGGTGAGGCGGGTGCGTTCCATGAGGGTGAGGGAGGGGGTGGGGGGTTGGGATTGTTCGTCGTAGTAGGAAGGCTGCTGGGAGGGTTGCGTCTTCTTGACGGGGGAGGGGCTGGCGGCGTCAATGCCGGCGAGGATTTGCTCGGCGAGGAGGTCTTCCGGGTCGGGCGAGGAGGGCGGGAGGGAGGGCGAAAGCGGCGCGGTGTACATGGGGGAGGGGGGTTCGCCGTCTACGGATTGGGCGGATTGGTGGGTGGGGTAGAAGACGTCCTGGTCTGTGTCTGAGGCGTATTGTTCGTAGATGCTGTGGTTATCGTCGAAAGTCGATTTTGTTGGTGCTGGAGATGGGCTCCTGGCTAGCTCTTTGCGTCCGTAATCCGGGGCGTCGGTTGGTGCTGGCTGTTTCTTGAGCGGAGAGAACCAGTCCGGGGAGATGGGCCTCTGGAAGGATGGCTGAGACGGCCTTTCAGGCTCTGGTGACGGTGGTGCTTCAGGCTCCGGCTTTGCCTTCGGTTTCGATGCAAATGCCGTTCTTTGAGCTGCCGGTTGCATTGGGATCCCGGACGGCTTAGGCTTGTGTGCGAACTTTGGTGGAGGTCTGCTCGACTTGACCTTGGCCGCTGCGGTCAGGTCGTCGTGCATGTTTGCAAGGATAGACCCATAGCTTTGGGATAAGTCAGAAACTGGAGCGTTTTCACCCCCATCCAGCCTACGTCCATCTGTGTGGCCTAGTCGCAGCTCCTGATGGGCTTCAAATTTGAAATTCACGGACGAGTTCTTGGCTCTGGCAGCCTTTGGCGCAGGTTCGTCGGAGCGTGATTCCTGGATCTTCGCATGGAAAGCTTGCCAGCGGGATAGCCTTTCTTCCTGGTCCTTGACCCGCGCTTCCAGATCTTGCAGCAGACTCGGATGGTGGGTGGCCTGTTCGTCTACCTCTTGACCTAGCTGCACCCGCGTCCAGATATCCTCAAACTGCCTCTGGAACAAAGCGTCGCCACTTTCGGCCTGGTCCCCTTGCACCAAGACTTCGAGCCACTCCGGGTTGCCTAGCCAATTGTCGTGCAGGACGCGCTTGATTGATGTAGCATCCGGGAAATCCTTTTCCGATTGCTCGATCGTTTCCAAGACATTGCCGCACTGCTCGTTCCGCTCAACGGCCTCGTGGCTTTTTTGATCCAGCAGGTCCCCAAAGTCCATGTAGCGTTCCCTCATATCATCCCTTCTTCTTAGAACATTTGTAAGAGCGGCCTTATGGGCGATGGCGAGGGGCAGGAGAGAAGCCTGCTGGTTGAGGCTCAGGCTCGTGGCCATGGCATACTGGCGGGCGACTGGCAGGTTCTTGCGCCTTGACTTGCGTGTGGATAGTCTCTTCTTTAGAACGGCGGTGGTAAAGACGACCAGAACCTCCATGAACTTGTCACCCTTGCACTCGTCCAGCATGGTTTTGCGCAAGACCATCTCCCGACCCAGCACGCCATTCTTCTTGAGGTCATTGAGGCAACGGTAGAGGGCGGCGCGGAGATTCAGCGATTGGAGAGGTTCGAGGGGAGGGAAGAAGGGCGATAGTTTCTGTCAAGAGGTGAGCGCCGGCGGTACATTGCAGCTCCCGGGTGAGTGGTACCTCGCGCGTTTCCTCTGGGTCCCACAGCTCGAACAGGCGGAACAAGGCCCACTCGGTGCACTGGGTGCGCTTCTTCTGGTTTTGCTGGGCATCCTTGGTGGTGAAGGTGTGGACAGTAATGTCAGGCCAGTCGTCGGCCAAGTCGAGGTCCAGCAGGCGCAGGTTCGCAACGAAGAGGGCGGTGCTGGACAGCTGATGCGAACAGCCTTTCAGGGACAGGGCTTTGGCGAGTGCGGAGGCGGGAGGTTGGGTTTGCGAGCTGTGGCTAGACAATGGGCGCGACATGCTTTAGAGCGGCAGACGACCGGAAGCATCACAAGCGCAGTGGAGTGATCTTTGTTTGGTCGCGATGCAGGCCCGGCAACGGCCAGCAAGCTTGGGTGGGCCCTGAGCGCAACGGTGATGGACCAATGGCAGGGGCCCCCAGCACCATGACCGCGGCATCCCGCACCATCCCTGTTCACGCGCCTGCCTGCCGCCTCTTTGCGCAGAAACAACAAACTCTCCACTCATGCGCACCTTCCTACCTGCCTTTAAAAGACTCTCTTCTGCCGCCAGAACCCCGCGTCCCTCACACATAGCACACTCGCCACACCAACCTTCTCTACTGCCTCGCAACCCGTTCAGAGCCATGGCTTCCAATGCGCTGGAAACAAATAACCCTCCCAGTGAGCCTCACCGCTGCCTAAAGCTTGTGAGAAGGCCTTGCTGACCCTCACTCTAGAGCCTGACTCGGGTATCATCTCCGAGAAGGACGTTCCGCAGGCAAAATGGTCTCCAGAATCCGGTATGTTTGGGTTGCGGTAAACTCGACCGTGTAGGCAGGCTCTGCTTCATATGTTCCCTTCTGTAGCTCTCAAAGCTGTGCTAATACTTGCAAAGTGCTCCCTGAACTCTCCTACCAGCCCGCTCCCGATACCGAGTCTCCGATCCCCTTCTTCCACCTCCTCGAGCGCCTCAAGACCACCAAGCGCGAGGGCTGGCGCCGATTCGGCATTGTGCATGGCGAGTCTATCTCGGATCACATGTACCGCATGTCCATCCTCACCATGATGGCCCCGCCCTCGCTCTCCTCACGCATCAACATTCCGCACTGCACAAAGATGGCTCTGGTCCACGATATGGCCGAGGCGCTGGTCGGTGACATCACACCCGTCGATCCCATCTCCAAGGAGGAGAAGTCGCGCAGGGAGTCCGAGACGATGGATTACCTCTGCAAGAGGCTGCTGGGCAACGTCGGCGGCGGTCTGAGTGGTGGTGAGATCCGCAAGGTGTGGCAGGAGTATGAGGACAACGAGACGCTCGAGGCCAAGTACGTGCACGACATCGACAAGATGGAGTTGCTGCTGCAGATGATGGAGTACGAGCGGAGCCAGGAGGGCAAGATGGACTTCGGCGAGTTCACGTGGGTAGCCACCAAGATCACGCTTCCCGAGATCAAGGACTGGGCGGAGCAGGTGTTTGAGGAGCGGAGGCAGTTCTGGAAGAAGATTGGCAAGGAACCGATTTGGGGCGGCGACAAGAAGACCGTGCAATAATGGATTTGCATGCAGTGGGTAAGTGGGCGTTGGGTCGATACCTTTGTTTGCTGACTGGGCGAGATGAGTATTATCATTTGCATACGACCTCCAGACGGTTCGAATAGATCTGCAAGTTTGGTCAGCTGCAGACACCATAGATTTTAGTTGCCTTTGTGTTCAGCGGGAATGGTGCAAGTCTGGTGCTCGGGGTTTTCTCTAACCAAAAGGCAGGGTCTCCGAAGCTCAACATTGTCTGCAGAAACCCTGATCTTCAACATTAAGAAGGCGTGGCTACGCCGTAGACCCTTCAGAAAAATGTGTCACGGCAGCCCAACAAATCTATATATTAACTTCCCACACCTTGCTCCATCGCTTTCCATCGCTCCTTCTCCATCGCTTTCCATCTCACCTTCTCCGTTACTTTCCATCTCACCTTCTCCATTGCTTTCCGTCTCACCTACCCCTTGTGCTCACTTCAAAGACATATTTTCGACATGGAACAGCCAAACCCACCCCCCGCGGTTATCTTTGAACGTAGGGAGGACACCGATCCCGTGCGCAGAAACTACAGACTTTACGACAAGATCGCCGGCGGACCAGGACCGGTAATCACACTGAAGCCCCTCCGACCAAGCACGTTGGCCGGCTACTTCCACGACATTTGGAAACATGGCACCACTACGAATCTCGACATCACCGAAGCAAAGACCATAAGTGCCGACGAGGGAAAATTCCACAAGACCGTGAAGCGGATGCGGACCAAGATGGCGATAAAGAGCAAGCCAGCGCCGACCAAAGAATCGGCGTTCCTCAAGCTGCCCCGCGAAATCCGCGAAAACATCTTCAGCAAGCTCATTGAGGAGCCCGAGATACTCATCATAATGGACGAATACTATTTCTACAGATACGCCCACTTCTATGTCCGACGCAACCCAAAGCTAGGTGTGTCGCTCAGCCTCCTCCTCACGAACAAGCAAATCGCCGAAGAAGCAATCTCAGTTGTTTTTCGCACCGTGACCTTCCACCTCCGTGGAGACATGTACACTCGAGAGAGCTGGCACGCACAGAGGAAGAGCGTGCACATCTCTTACCTTTCCCCCCCATCCTTGACGGCCATCGCAAATCGGATCCGCCACCTACAGGTAACGGTTGCGCTCACGACGACCCAAGTCAGCGGTCTGGCCCACAGACACATGCGGATATTCCGCCTGCTCCGCCATTGCTACGAGCTCCGTTCCTTCACCGCCAGCCTCGACTTCAACTTCATCGCAGGCGATCAGTGGGAAAGAAGATCGCCCTTTGCGAGACTGCCTCCCAGACCCAAGCACATGTACGAGATGAGCCGCTCCATCTTCGCTCACATGCACATGCTCCTGCCCAAAGCCTGCCGCCGCATGGAAGGCCCAATCACCTTCAACCGCGGCACTCTGTGGCTCATGGCGTACGTGTGGGACGACGAGGTCATCGCGCCGGACTGGAAGATACCCGGCGTGGAGGACCTGAGCGATCACCTCCTCTTCGTCGGGCCGGTGGATTTGAAGATGATCGCAGGTGGCATGATGCCAAGGATGAACAGCTTGGAAAAGCGTCAGTTTTTGATGGGAGAGATTCCGAGGGAGGTGTTTCAGCCGCTGCACTTGATCGGGGACTGTTGGAGGTTGGTTCATTCTCGCTGTCATCCTACAGTCCTCCGAAACTGGGAGATTTCTTGACCCTATGCTGACCACGGCTAGTGAATGGGGCGGCCGGCCGATGGGTCTTTACTGCTGCTATAGCTGCCTATACGTAACGGCCAACCCGTTGTACGTGAAGCTTCTTTCCCAGACCATATCTCCCTTTGCTAATCTGTGCCATTCTTCGCGGTCGACAGCCCTCCCAGAGCGCCCTATCGGTGGTTGAAGAAATCCAAGAAACCGAAGTTTCCCAAGCACGATAGACATCCTTCCACCCAAAGGTGTCAGTTGCTTAGGTTTGATCGCTTCACTTGGTGGGAGCTTGTGTATCTGCTGAAACATAGTCTAATTCCCTAGTCTGCAAAGGCAAAGAGGCAAAGCTCGATGGTTTTGTACACGCCCAAAGCCTAACATCTCTTTATCACGACTGTTTGGTCTTTTCTCTAGCACGTACGACCATAGCTGGTAGAATATAACGGATCCCGTCTGCTCTCCGAGATTCAAGCTGCCATGCGGTCGATTAGTACTCAAGTGGGTGACCATTGGGGAATCCCGGCTGTTGTACGTTTTGTTTTTGTTTTTGCCTCCTTTTTTGCTTCCGCGGTGGGCCGAATTCCTCAGCGTTCGGGCCGACATTCCCCACTACCACAACACTGGAATGCGGCGCTCTCTTCTTCTCTTTACCGTAGACTGATCAGATGGTTATTGTAATTGACTTTTTATGCTATTGCAAACGCTCAAGCAACTGCGGGATATTTTCATGGAAAGCGTTAGCAAGCGTCACGCAACTAAGCTGGTTCCCCAAACCCACGCTACAAGAACTTCTATCTATCTTTAGTAGCAACTTATCTGTTTCAGAGGGATCATAACAGAAGGATGAATGAGACGCTATAAAAAAGTTCAATAGGGCCAAGTCGTTGATTTTAATGCTTGTCCGCGCGTTGCAGTACACGTTGAGAACATAGAAGAGCCGCTGAGGACGACTGTCAAACTGTTACCTGCGGTGGTAAGCCAGTATATTTGCATCAACATACTTGTGATCGTTGTGAGGGCTGCAGTTATCGTGATGGTCATGGTAATCAGTGTAACAGGAATAGTTTCCAGCAGCGAGACGTCGTAGCATAAGTCCGGATATTTAGAGTGAGATTAGGGAACGGCAGGTGTTATATCTTTAACCCTTTGTTGATATTTTTCTTGGTAAGCCAACTCTGGTAGTGTACTACCTATGCGGACTTTTGTTCTTTATATTGTTGTTACGAGAGACCTTATCGAAACTACCCGGCGATGTAGATAGCAACCCAGGGACCATTTCTCCATACCTCGGCGAATAACTTATACTCGTCTGAGAGGAATGATGTTGTAAAGCAATTTTATGTTCTCCCGTTGCAGTTATTGACCAGTAACATTAAACAAGACACCAAGATCTCCTACATCGTCGGCGGTATCCGGTACTTAGGGGTGTTCTATTGCTTATGCCGCGTATGGTTGCTATATCTACCAGATACGCACTTGCGGGTGGATGATAGGTAAAACGATAGCCTGAAGCGGATGGTCTATGGGCTGCCGCCCTTAGTAGGAATGATAACTAGAGGTTGGATAAATCTAAGTCGTAATACAATGAAGTTTTACATCTTCTAAGGTAGAGTAAAGGTACAGGTTCCAGGTAGCATACGGATAGTAGAACACTGAAGCCGCCTAGATAAATACTTTAACTATATACGTAGTACCAACCACCTTGAAACTCCTTGTTAGTAGCTTTATACAGTTCGTAGGTGTTGTCGACTGTCCGTGACATTATAGTGTATGGCTCCTACTTCTGTCCAATTCTTGCAGTCTTCACGGCTTAAGACCCCTCGACGATACCAAGGTATCGACACACGCGTGTACTTCAATAAAATGAAAGTCGATAAACGCCTTTCCGTTGTTGCGCTATTCGAGAAAAACATATGCATGCTTCGCCCACTGTTCAAAAACGTCCGTCAGTAAGTACATGGGAATTTATTCAGCGCTCAAAGCGTCCTTGCAATCTTCCAATGGCAGACGTCCTATCAGCACACCCAGGGAGTGGGCCGGAAAAGGCTCCGGTATAGAATAATGTAACGGGGTTGTATGGCCACTATGATCCATGATTGGAACACCGCACCAAACCAAGGATTGAAGTCAAGGTAGTAGGTGCGAGACGTGGCAAACATCACAACCGATAATGCCGCAGTATGCGGACCTACATAATACTATTCGAGCGCCGAACCATAGAGGGACAACACATTGAGTTGCGCAAATGGCACAATGTACGTGTGTCTCCCTATAGCCGTCGGCGCCCCCGCTCTTCCATCGTATTAACAGGGCGAACTTGCAGCAATCCAACGTATAAGAATCGTGTTATGAGCGGTTTTTGCACCAATCTTCACAATGAAAAGTGATGCGGTGTGGTCGTAATAGGCTCTCAGTAACCATGCACAGCATTAGTGTCCCGCCCCGCTGACAACAAAGTACTCCCAGTAGTGCGTATATATGTATGTTTATTATACAAGCACGTTGAAGCGTGACCCACAAATACGAGGGGAGGCTGCAGCGAGTGGTGATTGCAAACATGCTCTCCGCATGTAGAGCCATTGCAAAGGAAAACTTTACCAAAAGAGTAGCGCGGTTACCTGACAAGCTACCGTCGGCACCTCCCATGCCCCCCACGGCTACGTAAGTGTGCATGTGGCTGCGGGTAAACCCGAGCACAAGGAGCTAACAAAAAAAAAGTAAATTGGTGGCAATCTTTACCTATTCGTTCTTGCAGCAGACCTCAAGGATAGGGCGAACAAGCAAGGCAATCAAAGTAAGGCGATTCATAGGAAACTAACGTTATCGACAGGCACTCTTTTCCCGCGATCACTAAACCTGTTTTCGTGCTTTGCATGCTGCAGCTGCACTATACACGTGCATCCGGGAGTAAGCAATGCAGAGCTTCTCCAATGGAGCTCGTGAACAGTTGCAGAATGCAGCTCACAGCAATGTTGCGCAGTGGGCAGTACTACCATGGAATAAAATGCACTGTTTAACCCCTATTTTCTTGGTAGCTGGAGAAGCCACTGTCCGGGCTGTTGCAGTGACGAAAATGAAATATCGATTGGGGCGCAGCATACGATATGGATTTCGCGGGCGTCAAATGAAATCCATTTGCATTGGAAGCATTGGTTAGTAGGGCAGCCAATCGACAGGGACTGGGTATGTTGTGTTACATTATCCTTGTATCCCGGAATTGATTGAATGAATCAAATCACCAATGACGATAAACGGAGCATCGGTTCCATCGGCGACACCGTATTTCGACATTCAGTCAACACCTTCTTGGATAACCAGAGTGGCGTAACGAGAAAGGGTGAGGCGAGTGACTATGTTTATCTTCCGACAAGTGAATTGCAGGGTTTACGTTCGCCTCACTTCGGCATGGAAAAGGGGAAACACAAAAACTCACTCGGGGAAGACGAAAACAGGGACGAGAACTAGATGAATGCTATCTATGATATTGAGACCGAGATAGAGTAGCGAGCGACAGCAACTGAAAGAAACAAACCGAAGGATTACTCAATCAACCGAACACCACCCAATGAACAGAGCCCAAGTGTATCCAACGACCCTTTTCCCATCTCTTTGAAAACAACAAACGCCAATGGGCCTCCCCACGGGAGTTGAAGCCCGTTTCAGACAAGCCTAAGGAAGAGGATCAGCTCACCTCATCTCCATCCTTCACTCCCGCTTGGATGACAACCAATGCAGACTCAGCGCCGACAAGAACTCCCCAAACTCCAATGAACCATCCTCATCTGCAATTTTAGTGCCACGGCATCAGCATAGCCCCCGAAACTCACTCACCAACGACCTCAGTCCCACGCCGCAAGCTCCCTCGCCACTAATTTCCAACTGGCCACCCACCCACTCGAGCGAGTTCGCCCAGCGCCTGCAGGCTCCCCACCTCACCCTCCAGTCAACCTCCCAATCCGTCAGCTCACCTGAGAAATTGCAAGGACCCACGTACCCGTACCCCCGATCCCCCCCTAAAAAAACAATCAGTAAAACACCCTCACCTTCCCCTCCTCGCCCCTCCCCAAAACCAACGCCGCCAACCCCCCCACCCTCTCAAACCCCTCCAACCCCACCCCCTCCCCGCCCAAATCCCCCCCATCCCCCAGCACCGCACAGCAAAACACAGTACTCCACCCCCTCAACGCCGCGTTGTGATACGCCGCTGCCAAACACGCCCCCGTCCCCCCCACCCGCTCAACCTTGTAAACCCTCTCATCCGCATCCCTCCCGCCCCCCCTCCCCATCGGCATCGCCATCGACGACGGCGGTGGCGGTGGTGGCGGCGGCGGCACCGGATAAGGGTTGTACAACGCGTCATACCCACCGCCACAAGGAACCTCATCGTGGTGACGAGCGTCGGCCCCCCGCGGCGCCTCAACGACCATGTAAAACGTCACGAACGCGGCAGCAACGGCGTGCTGGTTGCGGACGACGCACGCGGCCGGGCCGGCGGCGCAGTGGGCGTCGGCGGGGCCGTCGCCGAGGGGGAAGCACCAGCAAGGCGGTTGCTGCTGTTGCTTGGCCGGGCGGTCGACGCCCATGACGTCGCCGACCCAGATGCGGGGGGCGTCGGAGGGGGCGGGGCGGATGATTGAGCCGTTGCTGGTGTTGTTCAGGAGCGTGGGGATCTCGCTGGCCAGGCCGGCGGCTTCGAGGCGGCGGAAGCGCGCGAGGTCGGATGCCGTGGGGCGCGTGTACCAGCGCTCGGCGTCGCCATAGCGGAGCAGCCAGAGGTGGTTGTGCAGGTCGAAGGGGGTGGCGGCGTGGTGGGTGAGGGCGGCGCGGCGGCTGGAGCCGCTGACGGGTAGGCGGACGACGCGCTCGAGGGGCTGGGACGGGCCGGTGTGGTTGGTGACTGTGGTGCGTGGGCGGAGTTCGAGGGCTGACTCGACGACTTCCAGGTCGGTGGGGCCGCGGCGTTTGCGGCCGGTTGGGCTGGACATGTTGATTGGAGGGGGTGGGGGCGGGGGTGGGATGCATGGTGGTGAGAAGGAGTTGTGGTAGGATATTGGTGGAGGAGGAGGAGGAGGAGGAGGAGGAGGAGGAGGAGGTGGTGGTGGTGGCGGGGGAGGTGGCAGCGGTGAGCCTAGCGGGGGTGGTGGTGGCGGCAGGTAACAGTTTTGGAGTGCGAAAGGCGGTGGGGGAGGAGGTGGTGGAGGTGGTGGTGGAGCGGCATCCAAATGTGCTTCTTGACTGCGTGATGGCGGTGGCGGTGGCGGTGAGCATGCATGTCTTGGGGGAGATAAAGGCCTGTCTCGTTCCTTGAGTTGAGCAGGGCCTGGGTTGTTTTGCTTAGGAGCAGGCGGGAGGAACTGCGTAGAGGGCTTCAGGCCTTCGTCTCCAATCTCGTCGGATGATGAGTCCTCGTCGTCATCTTCGTAAGATTCGAAAGACTGATCACATGCCTCTTTCTCCTGTGTTCCCTCAGGCTTTGCGGGAATCAAGACGGGCGACGATGGCATCTCTTCTGGCCTGGTTGTCTCCTCAGGACGCATACTTCTGATTGGCATTGCTGTTTCGGAGGGTAGCGAGGTTGTATCGATTATGACAAGATCATCAAACTCGTCCATGGGTGGACTGGAAAGATGGGACTCGAATGGGTGTCTTGAGAGGATTAACGTGCTGGTTTAGAGAACGAAGACTGGCTTGATATAGCCGGAGGGTACAAGAGCCTCACTTTCCAAACAGCCGCCTCGCACATGGCATGGAAAAAGAAGGCAAACGATCTGCGGCTGGCTGGAAATGAATGACACGCCTATGGGAGGACGACAGAATCCGAGGCGTTCACCTGCGGGTTGCCTTCCCGTGGTACTACGGCGATTCGTGTCATGACATGAGACGGCGGCAAACGTGTTGGGGAATGCAGGAAAGTGTGTCCCCATAGCGAGGGCTCATCCCAATGCCGTGAATGAGTTGGCAAAGGAGCTGCTGCACTTATGCTATGCCTGTAGAACAATCTGGGGAGCTTCGGACCGCCTACCGCTGTCGTTCTTTCACGATATAGCCTAGACGGGACTCGGCTAGGACTCTCAATTTGCTTTTTCCAGCGATCGTCGGCGTATCGCCTACCTTGGAAGCTGCATCACCGAAGAGCGGTGAGGCGAAATACGTGCTAGTGCGCCTTACCTTGATATTGTAAATATCTCAAAGAGAGAGTGCTGCAGGGGGCCGATCCGGTGCGAGCCGCTGTGGGGGCAGGCAAGGCGATAAGCCTGTACTCTCTCTCTCACGGACTGTATCGGAAGGATCGGGAAATCATACCACGCAGACGAGACCGCGTTGGAAACATCGGGGCCCGCAGGAAAAGCGAGGCAGCCATTGGGATGGACAACTAGGTGGATTAGATGGAGGGAGAGATGCAATGATTCAAGCACTGAGCTGCTGACACGAAGCTTCTGCAGTGCATGCAGTGGCTTTCTGCGCGAAATTGGGGAGGTCCGAGGCGCTTGCGTGGACAAGATGCAAGATTTCAGTCTGCTGGTTCCATCCCAGTCGTCAGAACTGCGGATGACTGTACTCGACGCGCCCCGGGACAAGCTGTTGCCTGCGTGACCGGAGATAAAGCAACAAAGTGAGGCAGGCGAAAGAGTTGCTGTGGACAAACGAAAAGAAGGGCCGAGTGATGACTTGTGTAAGCCCAACTACTTGTAAGTTCAATGAGAGGCTGGGAGAACTGCTGAACACAATCGGCTTAACCAGTAAGCCCCTTGGCCTTAAACAGGCCTAGAAGCTGTACAACAGAGTTGCCTTGGTGTGGAAACGCCCAGAGAGCGGCTGAACAGGGTGCCCCGTTGAAGTGCTTATAGAAATCAGTGGTTGCCTTCAGAAGCGATCGAAAACAGGCTTGGGTAGCCTGTAGAGTGCTGGGCTATAAGGTTGTGTCAAAGTGAGGCTTCGACTCATAACGTGTTAAGTCGCCACTGGTTGAAGAGGGTTTTAGCATGAATCGACATGCTGTTGACCACGTTGCCTGCGCGTCATTTGCCGTCTGATTTTCTCCACGGACCGACTCGACCATGTTCATGTTCCCGTTCTCGTTGACGATCATACTGGATCTCCGGGGCTAGGGATTGGCCTCGTCAGTCTAGCCTCGAACCGTCCATGAAAGCATGCTGCTCTTCTCGTTTGCATCTGAATGCTAGATGCTCTCTCCGGGGCTCTTGGTTGGCTTCTGAAGTACTTTAGTGCCCGGGTACAGCAGTAAAGTGTGAGTGATCACAATAACGCAAGCTCGGCTCCGGGCGAGGACGAAATGACGAAGGAAATTTGAGACGGATGGTAGACATTTCTTTGGTCCTCGCAGTGTGGATAATGTTCGTAGCAACATTTTGTCTTGTTTCAAAAACCGAAAATTGAGAGCAGAAAGCGCCTGCTGAGGCTGGATGGCGAAAGGTCGTCGTGTGAGTCAGAAGATGCTGAGTGAGGTCAAAGTGCACTAGATGACTGGAGCAACAGGCATTGGTAACGATGAAGGCTTCAACGAGCGAGAACGACCAACTGACGTCGAAAGAAGCGACGGGAGGGGTGTTGTAGGTCATGCTGCCTAGAGCGAGGCAACTCGTTACCCGAACCGCGCTAAACCCAACAGAGACCCGCGTACTAGTATGGATCAATCATGGTCATTTTTTCATCATGAGTTGTGAAATCCAAAACAACGCCTGGTATCGACATCGTTCAACAGAAGACATCAAGGTGCCAACAGTACCCCCAACCGATTAAGCGCCAGCACACGCCTATCGCCCAACCTTTCCAATAACGATGCCACCCTGACCCAGATTCCCATAACTCCCGTGAAGCCCACACTAATGCACATAGCCCTTACTTCAAATCCGCCGGCGTCAGCGCCTGCACCACACTCGTGCCATCGCTGAACCTCGTCCTAAAGATGCGATTCGCATTCTGGAACATGCCGTCCTTCAGCGACACCACGATGAACTGGCTGCCCTTGAAGCGCGTCTTGATGAGCCGGCCAATGTTCTGCGTGTGGCTCAGGTCGAGCGCGGCGTCGACCTCGTCCAGGATGTACATGGGCGCCGGCTTGAACTGCAGCAGCGCCATGATCAGGCTCAGCGCCACCAGCGACCGCTGCCCGCCCGAAAGCTCCGTCAGGCTCTGCTTCCACACCTTGCCCAGCGACACCTTGACCTCGAGGCCGTCGGCGATCGTCTTGCCCTCGGGCGGGTCGAGCTTGGCGAAGGAGCCTGGCAGGAGCTCGTTGAAGATGTTGCCGAAGTCGGCGTTGACCTTCTCCCACGTCTTCTGTAGTGCGTCGCGCTTGTATGCATCGAGCGACGTGATGGTCTCCTCGATCTTGCGCTTGTCGCGGATGACGGTGCGCATCATGTTCTTGAGTGATATTTCCTTCTTCTCGACGCTGTCAATCATGTTCATGACCTTGGGGTTGATCTTCTTCTTCATGTTCTGGAATCGCTCCGTCAAGTTCTTGAGCGTCGCCTTGCATTCTGACATGTTCTGGCCCGTGAAGTCGTACGGAGTACCCGACCGGCCAAATTGTTCTTGTTCGTCGACGATCCAGTCGTGTTCTTTCTCCAGTGATGAGACGGCTTGCCGTGCGCCTTGCAGCTCCTTGTCGAATTTCTCGATTTGATGGCCCAACTTCTGAAGCTCCAAGCCATCCTCGGTGCTCATTTTAGACTTGGTGCTCACAGCGTCGTCAAGGGCGCGCAGCTCATCGTCGAAACCCGTGAGCTTCGCCTGCTCATCCTCCAGCTGAGCGGCTGCAACAGCGTGTGCATCCTTTGCCGTGGCTTGCTCTCGGATCAATGAATCGATCTCTTCCTGCTGCGAAGCGAGCGTTGTGTCTGCGTCCTGTAGCTGCTCCTGCGCGGCAGCCAGGTCACTGCCGCACTGCTCAGACTCGAGCATGGCTTCCCGCATTTCTTGTTGCAAGGGCTTGATCGAGGCAGAGTTCTTGGCCAACGCCTTTTTCAGCTGGTCAAGAGATTTCTGCAGCTCCGCTAGCTTGCTGTCCTTGTTCTTGCTGAATTCATTCATATCACGCTCAATGCGCTTGACTTCCTTGGATGCCTCCTCGTGTCGCGTTTTCGCGGTGGTGATGTCCTGCTTAAGCTGGGTAATGGTGGCCTTCATCTCCTCCACCGCTTGGATGATCTACGACACATTAGCTTGGCACAAAACATCATTCCCTGTGATGCTTACCGATGACGACGAGTTGCTGTTGATCTGCTCTTCTGCAAGTTTGATCTCGTGCGACTTCAAGTCAAGATCCTGCTTGATCTTCTTGGCAGAGTCGAGCTTCTTCTTCTCCCTTGCCATTGTCGACTGGAGTATGCCCAAAGCTTGCTCTTGAGCTCTCAACTCCTTGGTCAACTCGTTCAGCTTCTGCAGCGTCACAAGAACACCACTGGTCTGAGGGGAGCTACCACCAGAAAGCGTGCCGGAGGGATCGTAAACATCACCCTCAAGAGTAACACTCTTCATTCGCACCGCAGGGTCGAATGTGACACGCTTTGCTGTCTCGGCGTCCTCGCAGACCAGAGTCGAGCCGAAAACGTACTCCATGGCAGCTGTAACCTCGTTATCGTAGCCAATGAGAGACAATGCGAGATCGACCTTTCCTGGAGCGATTCTTTGCGCGGCGCCAATTTTCTTGAAAATGTCAGTGAACAGCCAAACCATCAAGAAGGAACTTTCTCACCTCTGCTGACGCCTTGAAAGCAGAAATCTTGTTCAAGGGGATAATGGTCACACGCTTCTTCAGCCTGCCGTTCTGCAGAAGCTGCGTGCCAGTCTCAGAAGTATCAACAACAACGTTGTACAGTCGACCGCCCGCACAAACCTCCATCGCTGTACCAGCCCGAGTGTGCTCCTTATCCAAAGTGAAAAGCTGAGCAACAAGGCCCTTGACCTTTGACCTGTCGAAATGTGGCGCCGGGTCGCTGTAGCTGAAGTCGATGTTGGCAACCTTTCTCTTTAGCCCATCGGACTGTTCTCGGAGCTCCCGGACGCGTTGTTGCCGTTGTGATTCCTCCTTGTACATATCCTCCTCCTTGCCCGGCTCGAAGCCGAGTTTGCTGAGGTCGCCCTCCAGCTTCTGGGCCTGCTTTTGCAACCCTTCCAGTTCCTTGAGCAGCCCTGAGTTCTGTTCCTTGGCCTTCTTGGCACGTGGCTCCGCCTCCTTGATCTGCTTCTCCAAATGAGAAATCTTGAGCTTGTTTTGTTCCTGTTCGGTTGAGGCAGCGCTGGCTCTGTTTCTCGCATCCTGCAGCTGACCCTGGTAGCCGCTCTCCTGTCCTTCCTTGGATGCAACACCCGTTTGGAGCGTTGAAATGAGCTCTTCCTTCTTCTCAACCTCCTCCGTTTGCTTGGCCAATTCTGCGTGTGAGGCGTTGTACTTTTGTTGGAGTTGCTCGTAGATCTTGCTCTTCTCTTTGAGCTGAGATTCGAGCTCTTTGACCGTCTTCTGGACCTTTTTACGCTTCTCGGTTTCCTCGGTTAAGCTGGACTTCTTGAGATCGATGACGGTTGTCAACCGGACCATCTCGTGCGAGTGTTTCTTGACGACCTCTTCCAAGCCCTGGAATTTGCCGCCCTTGCGCAACTCCTTTTCTCTAGTGTTCTTGACTTTTTTGATGTCCTCCTTGAGCAGCTCGATCTCATTCTTCATCCGCTCAATCGAGTTCTCGAGGTCCTTTTCGCGCTGCTTCTTGCTCTCCAAATCATCCGTCGACTTCCTCAACTTCTCTGTGTACCTGAGATAGTCGTGCGCCACGACCAACCGCGTCAACCGCTCGACGTCGTTCTGGGTTTGCTGGAAGTCGAGGAATGCTCTCTTCTCAGCCCTGAGCTTCTCCAGCTTAGGGTCGATTTCATCCCTCAGCAGCTCCGTGATCTCCTGCAGCTTCATGTCCTTCTTCGCCATTGTCTTGAATGCCTTGTCTCTCCTGTCCTCGAACATGCGCGTGCCGGCGGCTTCTTCGATCATAGCGAGGATTTCGACAGCCTTCATGTTCAAGACCTTGGTGATGCGACCCTGCATAATCAGGAAGTTCGGGTTGTTGATGTTGAGCTGGACGGATTGGAAGAGGTTCTGGACGGTGGTCTGCTGGGCACGGTGACCATTGATGAGGTATTTGCTGGTTCCGCCGAGCACGATTTGGCGCGTCACGGAGATTTGGGCATACTCTTCGAAGCCGATGGGCGACTTGGCCTTGACCGAGTTGTCAAAGACGATGGTAACGGATGCCTTGGTCACACCGGCCTGACCGCGCTTGTAGATAAGGTCCTGCAGTTCACGTCTGTATCAGCCACTGCAACGCAATCTGTATAGTGTAGCCGTACCTGCAGGTTCTGCGCGCGGACAGTCGTCATATTGGTGATACCCAGGACGAAGCATATTGAGTCGAGGATGTTGGACTTGCCGGAGCCGTTCAGACCGGTGATGGAATTGAAGCTCTCGTCCCTGCGAACATTGTTAGTTCTCACGCGCAGGTGAAGGGTGTGAAGGCGCAACGCACCATCCGGAGATGACGGTACGGACGGCGTACGACTTGAAGCCCTGTGCGGGGTTAGCGAGGGAAGTTCGCGTGGGAGACGTGGGCACGCACGTCTATGATAACCTCCACGATCCTCATGGCTGCGGCGCTACGTCGTCGTCGTTGTCGGTCGGCGTTGGCGCATTCGCGTCAGATGTGGATTTGTAGGTAAACACGCCGCCAAACGGTTCCGCCGCATCGACGCCGGATCTTCATCGGCCTGTCACGCATTGACACGCTAGCACCTGCACGCGTCTCTCACCTACTATTCTTTCACTTCATTTATCTCCTCCATCACATTTGTCACAGCAGTATCAACTAATAAATCACAACCTCACCCAACCGCCAGCTTCAAGAATTTTCCAAGTCATCAACAGCCCGTTCGGACTACAGATACACGATAATGACATCATCTTGGATTTGGATTCAGAGGATACGCTACTTCACCAATGCCGACGAGCAGCTAATGTAGAAGGAGGAAGACTTCTCGTTTTCTTTGCTTCTCTCTTCTCACCATCCAAACACCTCACAACTTTGGCGCCTTCCACTCCGGCTTCCTCTTCTCCACAAACGCCCTCACGCCCTCCTTCATATTCTCCCCCGCCAACAGCTTCGGATACCAGCTCTCGCCCCAAACCCTCGTCGCCTCCTCCGCACCCAAGCCATCCCACCCCATCTTCACGCCCTCCCGACTCACAATCACCGCATCCGGACTATTCTCCACCACCATGCCCGCCAACCGCACCGCCTCGCGCACCACCTCCCCCTCCCCTTCCCCCACAACCCTATTCACCAACCCCCACTCCCGCGCCTCGGCGGCCCCCAGCGTCCGCCCCGTCAGCGCCATCTCCATGGCCCGCTGCCGCCCCACCGTGCGCACCAGCCGCGGCAGCGCCCCCGCCAGCGCCACGACGCCGATCTTGACCTCTGGCAGCGCGAACGCGGCCTTTGGGCTCGCGACCACCATGTCCGCGTTGATAATCATCTCGCACCCGCCGCCGAAGGCGAGGCCGTTAACGGCGGCGATGACGGGCTTGAGGCCGGAGCGCCGCGACAGCGCGCCGAAGCCCGAGGTGCCGACTTGCGGGCGGGGTGCTGCCGAGTCGGAGGAATTGGTGGTGTTCCATTCTGTTTGATTTCGAAAGACGGGTTCGTTAGTAAGGGTAAGGGGAGGAAGGGAGGTTGGGAGTGTTAGGAGCGCGTGCCTTTGAGGTCTGCGCCGGCGCAGAAGGCGCGCCCGGTGCCGGTGATGATGGCGATGCGGAGGGCGGGTTCGCGGTCGAGCCAGGTGAAGACTTGGTCGAGCTCGGCGTGGCCAGCCATGTTGATGCAGTTGAGCTCCTTGGGCCGGTTGAGGGTGATGAGCAGGGTGTAGGGCGCTGGGTAGGAGAGGAGGCAGTATCGCGTCGCCGGAGGCTGGATGGTGAATGTTGGAAGCGCCATATTTTGGGTCGTGGTGGTGTCAATTGATGCGGGCTGGGAGTTTGACAGGAGATCCCAGGTCAAAGGTAAGGGAGAGACGGAGGCCGCGAGCCTCGGCAGGTACATGGTGTCGCATTGGATGTGATGTGGCGGGGAAAGCTTGGAGCTGCCGCAGGCCGAGGCACACGAGGTTCCTTTCCCCACACCCCACAATCCTTGCGGCAACCACTATTCGTCCGTTCCATCCAACGGCCACTAATCTATCGACTAACCTCTAGCTACGACCCTGTCGAAACTCATGAACCCCAGTTCAGAAGGACTAGGACGTATGCCAAAGATATAGCCATCCAGCGTGAGGCCTGACTATCCGTTTACCCCTCAACGTTCGAAATTCTTCGTCTGCCAACGTCAGATGTCAGATAAGACGGAAGGCTCCAGGTGGTTAGAAGAAGGAAGGTCGTGATAGTCCCCCATACGTCGAGAAGTGTCTTACATCAGTTGGAACTTTGGGAGAGGCATTTTCCGGGCTTCCCCACTTGTCTAAGACCTGGACCATTGATTAAATGCCTCTACAACCACAAACCCCACAAATACGTGGACTATCGTTACCCGACCACATACTCAAACAACAGGAACATCAATATTGGCTATCACTTTGTACCACTTCTTGGCCAAACAAGCGCTTATCAGGGACGCGCCATAGACCAGATGTGTGATGGTGGTCAGCAAGCAAGCTTTCTCGGCCGGCAGCAAACCGATAAGGCTGCATTCCCGTCGTCTCTCCCACCAAACACGTGGCCGTCAACGACTCACCCCGCCCCGCTCCTGCAGGGCAACGTCGTCGTCACCCCACCACCCACGACCCCATCCCCGACATCTCCCATCCCACACATCCACACCCTCCCCCCCCCTTTCTCGCTTTGTAGTGTGGCGCCGCGCAGGTGGGAACACTAATATTAGCCACGCCAGCCGCCGCCCGCCGCCGGGTCCGTGTTGGCGGCGGCGGAGGGAGAGGACCCTGCGCGACGCGTGTGGCGGCGGCGGTGCGTGTGCCTGGCGGCCAGCCAATATTATCAGGTTTTACTGCCGTGTGACACTAGAAGGGATCAGAGAAAGAGGGGGAGGGTGTGCGGGTCATCCGTCCCTCTCTTCTTCATAGCACGTCTCGTGATTCACCCACCTGCGGCTTTTCGTCAGGGGTGCATACATGATCGGAAAGCTTGTTGCGTTGAAGTGGTGTCGACTATAAGAAAGAAGACCCAGTCGCCAGCACCCCCGCCTGGTTCCTTGCATTTTCTCCCACCCTCCTACTTCCAGCCTGCCCCCAGCCTGGCCACACCCAGCTTACAGCTTCCACTGTTCTCGTTGCGGAGAGAAAAGCTTCATCCCAGCTACGTACATACCTCTCGACGCCCAGGCTTCCTCGCTTGGTACCCCCACCGCAAGCTCGATGCCTTCCATCCACGTCATCAAGTCATCCGCCATGCCCAAGGACAAGCTCAGCCAGCCCAAGGAAACCTTCTCCGTCTTCAACGACGGCGACTCGGACGACCTGCTCGAGGACCTGAAGAAGGAGAAGAAGAAGCGCGCGGACCCGGGCAAGCGCGCCGACGAGCCCAAGCGGAATACTGGTGCGGAAGCGGCGGATTCGCAGAAACGAAAGGACAGGTGATTGACAATGCCTGTTAGGACGAACTTGAACCCCCCCTGCTGCTCTAGTTACACCGTCGTTTACCGTCATCCTCATCGTCGCACCCCCGGGAGGGATATCTTTTATCAGCATCTGCGGCAAGCCTTTTTTCTTTCTTTCCAGACACGGCAGAAAGCTCTGCGGGCTCAGAGCGGGAAAGTGCGGGCCATGAGAGGCCACAACAGCTGGCTTTAGGCTGCTCCGTGGACATGCAGGAGTCGGGAATCCTGAGGGAAGGATTTCTTCGTTGTTTGGGGGGAGGCGAGGAGCGCCATTTAATGTAAGCTGCAGCGGCGGCTGTAGGTCCGCTTCTGTTTTGAGCTTTCTTCGCTAACTTGCATCAGAAGTCATTTTCTCTGACCCTCATTATCAATCGGTACGGAGCTTTTCTCATTCCTCATAACATAATAGATTTGCAAGGAAATGCTTGGGAAGGGCGTTTTCATCTGGCCCATTCAATAGATTTTCTTCGCTGTAATGCATCACTGCAATACCGAGCCTCTCAGCGTCTCCCCGTTACATCCCGGATGAACTGTTTGAACAGCAGCAAACAGTTCCTCCACCGAGGCGCCCGAGCTTTCTTCCGGTAGAAAACCCTTCGGTCCCAAAGAACCGGTTCCGCGCCCAGTTCGGCCAAGACCATCCCCGCGTTGCCTTCATCGAGCTTCTTGATGACTTCAGAGTTGGACATTGTCTTCAGGTCGTCACCACAGACCTCTTTTCCGATATTTGCCAGGTCCATGGCGGCGCGGTATGGGCCGTAGTCGGCCTGTGTGCCGATAGATCTGCTGGAAGTGATCCAGAGGCCGTACATCGCGAGAACCCAAAGGAGGTTGAGGATTGCCCAGACGGAGAGGAGAGTGAACGAGAAGCCCCAGTAGTACTTGTCGGTGGGTTGGCATTTGCCGTTTGCTTGGAGATAAGACCAGTTGTATATCTGCCCCCGGTATACATACAAGACCTCGTCATCCCCGCCCGAGGAAATGGCGAAGCTATCGGACTCGGGAGTCGATGAGATGGTGGTTTTGGTTCCATTTGACCAGGCGAAAACATTGCAGTCTCTTCCGTACTAACTGTCAACCCCCTCAAGTGTATCATGGCAGTAGAGATCGTCTGTTACGCATACTGGTCAGCATTACCGGAAAGTTGAGCTGGGGAACTTGCTACTTACGGCGCGCAACTTCGTTGATGAACGATGTTTCCCAATACTCGCCGGAGGGGTTTTGGAAGATATCGTTAGTTTCCACAATTCCGCAGGACAACACCCCACACCACACGTGGCTGCTGTCAGGCAACCCAATCTTGTGCCCATCGTTGATAACGTAATAAACAGTGGAAATGTTCGCAAAGGCAATCAGATCGCCATCAATGGTCATAAGCTCCGTGTAAGTGGTTGTGTAACCGGTCATGAGACTGACCAGTGAAGGAAAGACCAGAACATAGGTGGATGCAAATGCCATCAGGAATAAACGGAGGTTCCAAACTTTCCACAGTTGTGAGGATGGTGTCAAAGTAATGATCCTGAGAACGGTCCAACCGGAAGAGGCGCCAGAGGATAGTTCCGCAAATAGGCGATGGGGGATCGGAGTGGTCTCCATGGCACCGAGGAGCGATTCAATGAGGACTTTGTAGGAGAGGTATGCCAGCATCACCTGTCCAATACGACCAACGACAAAATCCCAAGCTGCGTCTGTAAGCTTGGCTTGATTGAAATCGACGGGCCCGAATCCGATCGTGATGGTGACGATACTGTACCGAGACATGAGGAATGACGCATAACTCTGCAACTCCGGAACATCCATTTGGAACTTTCCGTCGGGCTCGCAAATTGCCTCGAAGATATGATATGTCACTCTTGTGGGGATATTTTCGAACAACTCCCAAACGAAGGCTATCGATGCGCCGAGATAGATCAGGACCGCAATGTGGAAGGCGACTCGGGAGCCTGACGTGGACCATTGTGGAGATCCTTTGGTTCCATCTGAGGTAGTAGCTTGGTTGAGCCACCTGAATTGCTGTAGGGATTCTCACGACACGCGTCGTTCGAAGAAGCCGCATTTGGGTGGTATGGCAGCATCTTGACTGAACAGCCGATCTGAAGCGCGTCGACTATACAGAAGTTAGAGGGTGCTGGGCTTGGAACAGATGATTGACCGTACATGCCTCTCTTTTGTTTCTCTTCTGTCTTTATCAAACGAGGATTCGGTAACAAGTCTTTTACAAAGACGGTAACCTGAGGAGTCGAAAAATGACACTGACTCGTCGTTGATGAAAGCGCAAGTTATGCGTTATCGAGAACAGCTGGGTTTGCAAGTGAGCACTTTATGTTGCGCGATATGTGCCGTGCACTGCCATCCTACGATATCCATAGGATTTCAGTCCCATCTTCCAGGGCTGCAGTAGCTCACAGTAGCTATATTCAGCTCTGCCTGCGTGGTTATGCGGGGTATGCTACTCCAATCAGATCAGTTCGCGAAAAGGCTAGTCGATGATTTTTTACCACATGCGTACTTGCTTACAACTAGTTCCCAAACCTCACCCAGATTCTGTTCAATAGACTGGGCAAACACGGGATCTCAGCCCAGATGGCGTTCTCCGCCTCGATTCCTTTTGCTCCTCCTCGACGCCATAGCCACAGCATCAGCAACTGTCAGCATGCCACCCTACCGCTGCACCTTTGCCCTTTGCTTGCTCCTAAAGGATTCCGGGAGGTGCTGGAGATGCTGGAGAATTTTAGCTTTTACAGTGTGAAGACCACGAGGATATTGAGCTGAAACGAGTGGTCTTTGCCGGAGCTAAGCACCTCTGAATTGAACTGTAAGACCGTGCCGCAGATAACGTGAGAGCAGGTTGGAGCGGGGAATCTGGAGAGGAGCCCGCCGGCGCAGTTACTGGAACTTTCCAGGAAATGCGGGATGGCGTGATTATGGATGAGCCGCGTAAAGTGCTTGATCTCACACTGGCGACGAAGTCTCCACTGAGTTCAAGGCCGTGGGATATATTAACGAGCATGTAGCCAAACTGGTTGAAGTTTGGATTAAGAAAGGTTGAACTGCTTTAACGCCTCCAGGGTAAAGTCTCAATAAAGTAGCATTGACAATATTAGCACGGAAGCCTGCCAAGCCATTTTTAGCTGCACAGATGTAAAAGTGATAAGAAATCCTCCAACCACCTCTCCCACATAATTCCCAACTTCATCCCCCAGCAGAAATATGACTCATTCACCATTCACCTGCCTTGAATCGAGGGAACAGCCTTGAAAAGAAGAGAGAAGAAAATGGAAAAACCCCCCAAGATATTGCCTTCTATCCCAGCCCGTTCCAGTCCTACACCGTCACAACCTCCGGATACCGCACACCGTCGACAGCTTAACCGCTGTTCGAGTACGCCTTGTCGACCTCCTTCTTGTACTTCTCCAATATGCCCTTCCGGTTCAGCTTCTGGGCAGCGGTCGTGAGGCCCTATAAGAAAATGACGTCAGTAATCGGTCCTTCGACCCCACATAACAAGCTCTGCGGGAAGAAGCAGGGATGTGAGCTACTCACGTTCTGGGGGTTCCACTCCTCGTCCGCGAGGACGACGCCATCGAGAATCTCGAACGAAGCAAGACCGCCCTTGCGACCAGCATCCTGCATCTGCTTGAGAACGGCGCTGTTGAGCTTGGGCTCATGGATCAGCTCCTCCAGATGCTCGCCCTGCAGACCAAGGTCTCCTGCGAGCTTCTTCAAAGCGGGCTCGGCGGGGACGATGATGGCAATGGGCTTGTGCTTGTCAGGAGCGGCGTAGATGCAGATGTTGGCGACAACCGTCACAGAGCGGTAGATGGACTCGAGCTGAGGAGTTGTTAGCAAACCCAGCCCATCAAAAGGCGTGGTCTTGAACATACCTTCTCCAGTGCAATGTACTCGCCCGCAAGGGTCTTGACGAGGTTCTTCTTGCGGTCAATGATGCGGAGTTGGCCCTTGGCGTCGAACTCGCCAATGTCGCCGGTCTTGAACCAGCCATCGGTGAAGTTTTCCTTGGTCTCCTCCTCGAGGTCGAGATAACCTTCTGTAACAGCACCACCACGGATCCAGATCTCACCTTGCGGCGGGTTGTTATGGGCAAAGTAGCCAGCATCCGCGAAGTCCACCAGCTTAATCTCAATGCTGCCGGGGATTTCGCCAAGAGCCTGGTCCGTATACGCCAAGGGGTCCATCAGAGCGCCCATTCTATTTCTGTTAGTGATAATCGTTCCGGTAGGAATGAGATAAACTTACGCCGCAGTCTCAGTCAAGCCGTATCCACTGATCATGGGCGTTATGGCCATGGAGATGAAGTGCTGCGTGTCTTTGGCAATTGGGCCACCACCGTTCAAGGTAATCCTCAGCCTGCCACCAGTGGCATCTCTGATCTTGTTGAACACTAAGGCATCCAGAAGACCAGCGCCAGGAAGACCGGTGTTCATCAAAAAGTTCTTTGCAGCCATGGCGCCCCAGAACAGGTTCTTGACGAGGAAGCCGCCGTTGTTGACCTTGCCCACAATGCCCTTCTTCACGTTCTCCCAAACCGCAGGCACACCGACAAGGATCGAAGGCTTGAACTCGCGAATATCACCCTTGCAATTGCGCACCGACGCGTCGGAGAGAGTGCGGGGGTTGCCGTAACCCATGGTACCACCCCAGAACAGGACTGCGTTCTCGAATACGAATTCCAGAATGTGTGCGAGCGGGAGGTAGGTAAGAAGACTGTCGCCAGGACCGATATATTGACCGACAATGACGTCAACGCCCGTAACTGCAAATCGTCAGCATTTCCCGCCAGCACTCCAAGTCAGAGTAATTGGTCCTTACTCGCAGCGATGACGTTCTTGTGCTTCAGCAAGACACCCTTGGGAGTGCCCGTAGAGCCAGAAGTATACATGATGCAGCAAAGGTCTTCAGCCTCGGGCGGCGTGGGGCGGACGGGGCTCTCCTCTCCTAGCCTTCTAAGCTCCTCGAAGCTCCTAATGGTCAGGTGGGGGTGGGCGCTCTTCAGCTTTTCAATGTCCTCTTGCTTGACCTCGCCAACGTGGTTGTAGATAACGTGCTGGATGTCCTTGGCGGTCTTGAGCGGGTTGATGAGCTTGGTGAGGAGGTGGGGATCGAGGAAGATGGCCTTTGCGTTGGTCTGTTGGAGGGAGTGCAGGAGACCCTCCTCACCGAGCGTGTCGTAGGCGGTGACGATGGGCATCGATTGCGAGGCAGCAGCTGTACTCCATTAGCGGGCCATCAGAAACGATAGCTATGCGAATGCGACCTACCGTGGGCTGTGGCGAGCCATTGAGGGCTTTTGCGAAGTTAGCGCTGGTAGAACGGGGAAAGGGGACGGAGACGAAGCTCACCTGGTGGCGGCGAAGATGTGCACGCGGTCGGGAGACTCGAGGCCAATCGCGCGGAAACCGGCTCCAAGCTGTAGCGCAAGCTGCTCGAACTCGACGAAGCTGATGTAGTCGTAGGGGCCAAGCTCGAAATAGGTCCACTTCTTGTCAACCGACTCCTCCTTGCCATCAACCATCTTCTTGATCTTCTTGGTATCGGTGTGGGTCTTGACAAGCTTGCGCGAGCCCAGTGCCTTTGCGTTTCCGAACTTGGCCGACGCGTACTTGAGGAGATCGAAGACGGTGGCCAGGTCGTCAAAAGGGCGCATCTTGAGGGCATCCTTGGTGCGGTAGTTGCGGCGAGGGATGGTCTCACCCTCGACCTTCTCGTAGCCGGGAGCCTCGACGGTGTAGGGCGGCTGCTTGTAGGGCCGCGGCTGCGGCACCAGCGTCTTGTAGTTCACCGGCATGGTGGGCGGTGGTGCAGCGCTCGTTCGTGCTCAGGATGTGGTGAGATAGGGCGAGCTTCGGAATAGGGGAGTGCACAATGCGCGTATGGGGCGATGGGTGCAGGATGGGTAGAGTTGCCGTAGAGTGGTGGGCGATGGAGAGAGCTTGGCTTGAGAGTGGGAGAGCTCGCGGGCGAAGTTATGGTGATGAAGGCGAGGGCTAGGGCGCTAAAACGTCACTGGGACCCTGCTGCCAGCCACGATCCTGATCCTGGCAGCAGCCGAAACTCCTGCTCAGACTGCCTCAACAAATTTGCTACACCCCGACTCGCTGCAACCACCAAACTGCTCTCCGCGCGCCCGCCTGACCCAGCCGCCTCTGCTGAAAGGCGCACGCTTCTACGGCCGCGGCACTTGTTGCGCAACCAGACTTCTCCGGGCTTTCCGAGGCTCCAAGGCCAAGCCATGGACGCGCTGGACACGCTGCTGCACGCGCTGCACGACGAGGTGGCCGACCCGGAAGAAGGTGATTTGCGCACGCCAATTCCGGCCAGCCCACAGGAACACCTCCGCTAAATGTCCCACCTGGCAGACGCGTTCTTTGTCTTCTCCGCGCCGGCACCTTCGCACAGTCTTGGCATCGTCGACAGCAAAGCCCCCTCGCTAGAAGTTACTGTCGCTGGTAGAGACCTGACTATTGCCCAGTCGCCTGGCCTGCTCACCTCAAACCGTGCCTTAGGCAGCACCGGCGCAGTCGTGTGGAAGGTCACGCCTCTGTTCGCCGAATGGCTGGCATCAGACGACAACGTCCTCTTCAGGAGTCACGCCCTCACCCCGCAGTCGACCGTCCTGGAGCTGGGCTGCGGCGTAGCTGGCATCGTCCCATTGGCACTAGCGCCGCGGATAGGCAGATATGTCGCCACGGACCAGCTCTACGTGTTAAAAACAACGCGCCAAAATATTGCGCAGAACACCAGCTCATCCCCCGCACGTCGGCCAAAGTCTCAGAAGTTACGTGCGAGAGCTGAAGGTGCCTCGGCAGGCAGCATCGAGACGCTGACGTTGGACTGGGAGCGTGATTCGATTGCTGCTCTTCCCCAACAACTTAATCAAGGGTCAGATGATGCCGGCGTCGACGCCATCATCGCCTGCGACTGCATCTACAACGAGGCGCTAATAGAGCCTTTCAACACTACCTGCGCTGAGATATGCGCTTTACGTGCAAAAGGCTGCCGCCCGACCTTTTGCATCATTGCGCAGCAACGCCGGACCTATGAGGTCTTTGAACAGTGGCTGGTCTCTTTCCACAGGCGCTTTAGGGTGTGGAAGCTGTCAGACGAGCATTTGCCCAAGGAGTTGAGGGAGGATTCTGGTTTCATGGTGCACATAGGTGTGCTGCGGTAGTACAGCTTCGCCACCCCATCGCGCGGTGGCTTCCTATTTCGGTCAGAGATGGTGAGCTTCGTCGTCTCGAGATGTAGCAACCATTTTGATGGGATTTGGCCGTCTCAGCTGACATGACCCAAGTTCAGTGGATAGTGGCCGCGCGGTCGCTTCAAGGGCGAAGTTCATGCAGAGTGAAGAGGGCAAAAAGTGGTTAAGCACACCTAAACGGATTCAAGTGTGTTTAGGCGAAGATCATCAGGGACCGATGTGGGGATCACCCAGTCGCTAAACGTGCATACGAAGAAGCACGCCACACAACGGTATTGAAGATCGCACAAGAGTAAAAGCTTGGCCGGGCTTGTCAACGACTAGCCTGGATTGTCGCTCCAAAAGGGTCAAATTCCGTCCAAATGGTGGGCCTTCTATCCTTTTGCGGGCTACTTTAGCGATACACCATTTCGCTTCATGCTGCATCTCGGCTCGAGATTTCGAGACTTCTCCCTGAGCAGGCGGCACAGTAGCTGGATCCACAAACACCTGTTCAGCATCTATGATAAGCTGTGCCTGGTTTCGTTCGGAGATATGACGTCTTGAGTAGGTAAGTGGAATCTCGATTAACTCTGCACTTTGATCTCAACCAATAGGAACTCGTGTTCCCCCACTCCCGAAAGCGACAGCCACTAGGGACCTCGGCTTTGCGAATCCCAATTATGCTGAGCTTGTGATTGCACGGTAGCGCTCAGTATCATAGCATGAATCCGCCAGCACTGTTTCCTGAACTCCTTTTTCGCCTCTTCTGTCAATCCCATTATGCACCGGCATCCTCAAGCTGATGAGACTTAGTGCAGTGCACTGGGTTGACGACATTAGTCGGTACGTCTGTTCAGCAATGGAAACGTTGATCATGTAGTCTTCCTCGGCGGTCCATAGCCCCCCTTTACGTTCTTACGCATCTACTTTTTGGACGTCAAGGAGAAAATCGTCAAGTGTTTCTCAAACACCTTAAGGTTCTCTGTACTTCTACTTGGCTACTTTTACTACCTTTCGGTTATCTTTCGGTGATTACGGGTATATTACAAGTGTTCAATTCATACGCGTGTGCCTTATCCCTAGAGCCTAATTCTTTCACAACTCCTAGTCCTTACACCACTGCTATCGGCAGCGATGTCGTTGCTGTGGCATCTGATATACGCCTTTTCTGTTACTAGTTCTGGAGAAAGTAGAAGACAGCAGTAACAATAAGAATAAAACAAACGGTTGGAAGAGTAATAGCTATGGCTCTCACTATCGTAGCACGATTCCCAAGTTCCTTTACTTTTTCGTATCAATTTAATTATCGTTACGACATACTCAAACTGGAATGACAAGTTCAATGGGATCGAGATCGAGCGCCTCGGTTAACCATTTCAACACCCAGTGACAGTACATCAATATCTCATACTAACTGCTCTAAAACCAGATGAATGAGAGCAAATAACTGCTTACTAGTCACTGTACCTAGTCTGTGCTGCATTCACACGCATATGCGCCACGTTACATAGGCTAAACTAATGGTGATGGTGGCCGCAAGGAAGTTAAAGACGACACCAATGATGTTGGCGGCATCTCCAACAGACAGTGTCTCGGAAACCCCAATAGGCGGCACACTTTGCGGGTTGGTGAAGTCGAAGTAAAGGTGAATAAGGCTGACGATGGTAGAAGCTGTTGTGATGCTGTGAAAAGGCTAAGAACTAGGTGTCAATGGATGCAGCCACTAGAAGGACTTTGGAGACGCAATATGGTAGACTAACTTCTGGAAAGACAAATAGAGTCAAATATATATGCGATTAGAGGGGTTTTCAAGCCAATTGTGTAGATCTATATTGAGGAATATACTCAGAGCCAGAAAGGAAGGCAGCTGCCGCCATTTCCGCCTTCAGGTGCGTTCTTTTGAGTATTACAATACCGGAGAAGACATAAGAAATTAGAGCATACCTTGAAGGCTTCGATACAGCCCTCAACATAGTCTTTCCATTGGTCTCCTTCAGCACTTCCATGCAAGTCTATAACTGAGCTCCGGTGTGTTCTACGAATTGCATACCGTTGTGAATTTCCACTACCGCGCTGAGAGTCTGTCTCGGTCTCTCCGAAAAACGACAGACTGAAAGACTCTCTAAGTGCACGAATGGGTGGCTGGAAACTAGAGGGGATTACATATCCTACCCTACTTGTATGAGGCTAAGAATAAAATGCCGATCATTCTGCGTCGCGGCCACGACTAGAGTTACAGTGACTCTTTCCAGCCTATCGCCATCTCGGTCTCGTGAGCTATCATGTTTCCAGAAAGGCCTCGTCTGCAGGTTGCGAACCCAAATAGGCGAATCAGACCAAGAGCGCCAAAAAAATCTTTGAGTTGGTGTCGTGATTGTCAACATATGCAAGTATGATGAGGTTTGACAGTGGTACTGATCATATTATCCTGATCCCCATGCGAGCTAATTTTAGTCTTGAAATAAGAGCCAGGACATCTCCTAGAGGGTTCACTTGTGTAGAAGATCTGATGAGTTTGCCTAAGCACGTCCGTTCATAATAGGAACTCACGCAAGAAACCCAGGTCAGGTAGTTTGAGCTGGACGCTCATCCGAAGATCACGGGACCCATCATATGGGAGAACGGGCAGTGGAGGCGGTCACGAACGTGTTCCAAAGGTGACTTTGTACATTTTCAAAAGGGGGCCGCAACAGGCAGTGGGAATGTTAAAATTGAATATCGGTCGAATTAGATCTACTGCACATAACAGGAATCAAAGTGACCTTTGATTACACGACTTAAAGAACTAAACGTCGCTGTTTTTAAGAATAAATCTCCCTGATTACTTCCACAGAAAGCAGCACCTTCACACTGTCATAACCGGTCATTAATTCCTACTTTTTCCCCTCCCGAAAACAAGAAAGGAAACAAGAACAAAAAAAAAGATTAAAGAACCACCCCCGAGAAAAGGTCAGATCCACTCACTCCCCCCCAAAAAAAAACTCACGAAAACCGCTTCTTCCCACACCCCACCAACGACCCCGCCACCGCCCTCTCATACCCGGCCCTCACCCCCTCCAGCTGCACCTGCCCCAGCACCACATCAAACATCCTGCACCCGATGCTCGGCTGCCCCGCCTCGGCCCCGTAGCGCGCCTCGCCGGGCACGTTGTAGGCGAGGAAGGCGGCCTTGCAGCCGGCCAGGCCGTTGCACTGCTCGATGCAGCTGGTCCAGAGGGCGGTGCTGTTGGTGTAGTCGGCGTCGCCGATGGGCCGGTCCCACGAGTAGATTTCGTGCGCGGCCGTCGTGTTGGGGGTGGGGCGGTAGGCGAGCGGGGGGCTGGTCGAGGGGTCCGAGAGGGGGTAGGTGATGTGGCAGGGGGCGGTGATGGGTTTGTAGGCGGGAGCGCCGGCGCGGGGGCGGATGGGGGTGGCGGTTGTGGTGATTGTTAGGAGGAGGGCCGTGAGGGCGGTTGTTATGGTGGAGGCGAGCATGGTGGATATTTTTTCTTCTTCTTTGGCGGCTCTGGAGGTTCGTCGGGAGGGCGGAGAGGGGCGGATGTGTTGATTGGTGGCGGTCCTCTGCGTAGGTTTGTGGATGTCGAGCAGTGTCTCTTGTTGGTGATTGATTGAGACTGTGCTTGGTTGGAGATGTTTCGTTTGGTTGGAAAAGTTCGAGATATAGGAGATCGAAGTAGAGGTATGACGTAGAAAAGGTCCGATAGGAATGCGGGCTGCAGTAAACGGCTCGGGTGATCGTCCGTTCTGTAGGCAAGCAATGTGGCTGAGGAAGGGCGGGAGGCGGGAGGTTAAAAATATGCTGTCGTGCTCAGGCCGGAAGCAGGTGCGAAGGGCGTATGTGTAGCATTATTGAAGGAGGTTGGAAAGAGCTATCTGCAAGGAATTGGGATGGCTTGTGATCAGCACACTGACCGGATGGTGGCCCATTCTTCTAACCGCAAGCATCGTGGATGTGGACTCCCATCGTTCCTTTTGGGACGTCATCGCGGCCTGAAGTGGCCAGGCGCGACGGTTAAGTGGCTGCTGGCACGGCACGAACGAGACCCTGCAACGCGACGACCGGGCGATGGATGGCACCCACCCTTCATCAGCTCGTGTTAAGCAAGCAACCTAGCAAGCCACAACCCTCTCCCCACCACAATCATCACCAGCCATCCTCAGACTCGTGCGACAAGCCATCGTCACCCACAACCCCGGGCCGAACGGGCTGATCACGATTTCCCGGACCGCATCCCTGGCCCGTGATGTAAGCGATGACATCGACGCCCTCTTCTTCCTTCAGGCTGACGGCTGCCGACGGGAAAGTCGAGTTGGTGTGATGATTGGATTGGGTTTGGGTAGTAGGTGGTGGCCTGCAGAAAAAACGTTACATCGCTGTGGTGTATGCCGACTGCACGTTTTCCCGGCCTGTCGGGAAGTCAATATTTTCTAGCGCGTGCTGGACATGGCTCGCCACTTGTACCTGTACCTCCACGGCAACCACAGCTACGTATAACCACCAGTGTTTCCTCGCATACACTTTCATTAAGAGCCATACGAACCAACACCTGCTTTCTTGATTTTGCCATCTGATACTACCAGAGAGACTCTCCTCCACCCATGCTCCAATTCTCTCTTCGACTGTCAACCAAAAAATAGTAGAAATTACCGGGAAAACCGGAAACCTAAAATTTGCCGTTGAGGGCAAAAAAGGCAAAGTTGCGCAAGTCGGATATCTCTGATGAAGAAATGCTATAGGAAAAAACGTTTTTGTCGTGCGTTCATGTCCCGGAAAAGAAAGGTTCCCTCCATGCTCATGTTGTTTTGATTGGTGTTCATCAAGTCTCATAATTTCGTCCTTGTGTGTTGAAAAGACGCCGCGCCCTCCCTTCCATTTTTTTTAACCCTTTTTGTGTGAGCATTAAGTTGATGAGATTGCCTCTGTCATGTCTTGCTCTGGGCCATCTCTTTTGATGTTGAAAAGAAACCTTCTTGGTGTTGAAATTCCCTTTTTTTTGGGTATGGAAAACCCGGGAAATGGAATATGTTGAATTAATAATCTGAGACTTCTCGAACGCCACAATGTGAGAACTCTTGTTTTTTCTTTGTTGAAAACTCCGCAAAACGCCGACGCTTGGATGCACACGAACTCGACTGCGAGGATGAAAAACAGTCGATAGATGCAATCACTTAGGAAAATTGCTTCACTTTAATTGGCGGTGCCGTTTTGGACTGCCGAGGTGGAGTGGCCGTTGACGACCGTGTCGGGGATTTTGCTGTCGCCGTTGGCGTGGGAGGTGCCGTTCGCCTGGTCCTTGGTGTTCACATCTGCTGGCGCCGATCCATGGAGCTCCTTCTCAATGTCTTTCACCTGAAGGCCATCGAAGAGATCGTAAATGCCCGTGGAAACGTGGAAGTCGTTGTGCACGATGTTGACAAGGTACCACGTATCCATCAGATCCTCGATCACATAGCGGGAGGGGCTGGCTGACGTGTAGCACTTGGCCCAGTCCTCTCCAAGGCGGAAGAACTCGTCCTTCCAGGCAAGGAAACTGATCGTCTCGACGATCGTGGGCTGCACAATCTCCTTGCCGGGGAAGACGCCCCAAGTGACGGCATTGGGGCCGTCCCCGGGAGCGTTGGTCTTGAGATCCCCGGCCTTGTTGACGGCGTAGTACGTCATCTCCGGGTCGCGCTCGATGCGGGTAATGAGTTCGGCAATCAGCTCAGGCGAAACAAGAACCTCAAGGTACGCCTTCTGATATACGTATCCGTTGCGAGGCCCCCATCCGTAGACCAGGTCTGAGGACTTGGCGCTATTGACGGCAGGCTGCGAGTTGATGGTGAGAAGCCCGCGCTGGTTGAGAGCAACAAGGTTATCCTTGAGCACGTTGGCCTCGGAGGTGATTGGCTGCTCGCTCCAAGGAAGACTGTCAAGATTTCCTTCAATGTACCTGACGAACAGGTTGGCAATATCCTGGACTGACTTGGGCGTACCCCAAAGCTTGATGTTCTGCTCGTTGCTGCCCTTCAGACCAATACCGTAGGCGTCCAGCTCACCAAAGGCAGGAGATCTCGAGTCGCCCCAGCGTCCGTTGGGAAACTCGTCCCAGTCCTGAGTGCGAACAACGTATGACCGGTTGCGGTTTCTCCAGAAAATGGGACGCACGTTCTCCTCGCGGCGGCCGGGAGCCAAGGACTGGCGCCAGGGAAGAGGCTTCTCGAGAGGGCTCTGAGTATCAGGGGTAAGGTTGAGCTCTTCCAGAATCATGCGCGTGGCTTGGGCCAAGTTCATGGTGTAGCTGTAGAGTAGCGTTAGATCAACCAGCCGAAATGGAATTGCGTATCCACTTACAAGTGCAGGTGCAGAATGCCAGCCTCCATCAGACGACGGCAAAGGGTTGCCATCAGGTGCTTGCCGATTTCGCGCACCTCAGAGTCATCGTTCTTGACAGGCTCGAGCGCCTTCAGCCAGTCGGGCGGAACGTGGCACTTGGTCCATTGCGCACGCCTCATGAAGGCGGCGTAGGTGGTGATTGGCATGATACCGGGAACAATGGGCACGTTGATCCCCTTGGCACGCACCTTCTTGACCCAGTCAAGAAAGATGTCGACATCGTAGAACATCTGCGTGACGATGAAGGTGCCACCAGCGTCGACCTTCTCCTTCAGGTGATCCAGCAGAAGGTTAGGATCATCCTGGTCATCGCAGCCCTCCGAGTAGCCAGCAATGCCAATATCAAAGTGGTCGCCGTACGTGTCTCTGATGTACTTGACTAGGTCCTTTGCGTAGCGGAAGCCGCCGGTCGTGGCCTCCCACTTCTCTTTCTCTCTCGGCGGGTCTCCTCTCAGCGCCAGAATGTTGCGGCAGCCGGAATTGTACGCCTCGCGCAGGGCCTCGTCCAGCTTGGACTTCTCCATGTCGGTGCAGGTCAAGTGCATGCACGTCTCCAGACCGTAGACGGACTGCGCCACCTTGACCATCTCGCAGGTCAGCGTCGAGTTGCGGCCGCCGGCGCCCCAGGTAACATCGACGAAGGTCGGGCCCAGGCCGTGCATGCGGTCCATGCGGTCATAGAGGTTCTGCACACCCTGGGCGGTCTTCGGCGGGAAGAATTCGAAGGAGAAGGTGGGCTTGCCATTCTTCAGGCTATCCTGCAGCTTCGCCGAGATATGCATGGTCGGGAAGGGCGGTTAAGAATCTAGTGTGGGAACTGCGCCGGCGTCAGAAGTGTTTGGGCGAGAACAAAAGGAAGCGCAAACAATTATACGGGTGGGACGAGAGGTACTGACAGGTGACGGACACAAAAGTCGCCGGTACCGGGGATGAATCCTCCACCAGGCCAATTGCCTGCTATCCAATGTAACGAACGCGAGCCCAGCGATCCGCGAGCTCTCGCAGCATGTACCGCGAAGTTGAGGTGACAAAGGGGTGGGGGACGGCAGAAATGGAGTGCGGGTGGAAATGGAGGCGTGGAGTTGAGCGTCGTAATAATGAGTGGTGGAAGGCACTAGGTGACTAGGTAGGTTGCTGGCGGGGCCTAGCAAAAATTCCCCGCGCTACCGCCGGCCACATGCTCTTACACCTAATTACCAGAACGCCGGTCCGGCCGCGGAGGATCCACTGCTATGCGCTCAATGTTGCCTTCTACTGGCCAGCCCATCGACACGGAGGGAGCGAGAAGTACGCAGTATAGCGTGTTGGTTAGGCTGTGGAACCGTAAGACGAAGTTTCCCGGCTTTAGAGGATAGGCAAAGTCCAGTAGGAAGAGACGTCGCTCTGGAGGGAATCATCCCTTTGAATGACAAGCTGGTGGCGGCCAGTCAAATGCAACCTTGGCCGACTGCAGCGCAACCGAAAGTGAACGCACAGCGCGCAGACGACTCCGATCATGACGTCTCGCCGATGACCGCCGCTGTCCGGCATTTCCCACGCCAGACCCGGTGACTTTTGTTGGAGACTTTTTCATCATCGTCTCCTCCGCGCCTGTGCGCCCCTCTTCTCCGCTGCTGCACGACCCTTATTATTAACCCACAAGCTCGGCTTACCCGATCTAGCCATCCCAGCGCATCCGCGGGGTTGCTCCGCTACAAGAATGCCGCTGGACGAGCCTCTCCGCACCCACTAACGCGCCCTCAGCATCTCCTCTCAACCCACTTTGCCAATCGTGTCTGTCGCACGCAAAAAGAGTTTCACTCGCGCTCAATTCACATCGCAAAAACGATAAAAGAAGAAAAAATAAATCATGGCCTCATCACCCTCCCCGCGCCCCCGCCGCATCGTCGGCACCAGCCTGAAAATGTACTTTGACCTCCCCTCCACCCTCGCCTACATCCGCGGCATCACCGTCGCCAACCTCCCCGCCCTCGCCGCCACGCACGACGTCGACCTCTTCGTGATCCCAGACTTCGTCACGCTGCTCGAAGCGCGGCGGCTGCTGCTGGAGCAGGACACACCGGTGGTGCTGGGCGCGCAGGACTGCTTCTGGGAAGCGCGCGGCGCGTATACGGGCGAGGTGTCGCCGCGGACACTGAAGCAGGCAGGCGTGGGCCTGGTCGAGCTGGGGCACGCGGAGCGGCGGCGGCTGTTTGGGGAGGGGGATGAGCAGGTGGCAAGGAAGGCGATGGCGGCGGTGGCGGAGGGGCTGGTGCCGCTGGTTTGCGTGGGCGAGAGGACGCAAGGGGAGGTGGGCGTGGCGGTCGAGGAGTGTAGGGCGCAGGTCGAGTCGGTGCTGGCGGCCGTGCCGGAGGGGGCGGAGGTGATACTGGCGTATGAGCCGGTGTGGGCCATTGGCGCGGAGAAGCCGGCGGATGCGGAGCATGTTGTGGGCGTGACGAGGGAGCTTAGGAAGATGGCGGGGACGAGGAAGGGCACGACGAGGATACTGTATGGCGGGAGCGCTGGGCCGGGCACTTTTGCGAAGCTGGTCGATGGTGTGGATGGGCTCTTCTTAGGACGCTTTGCCCATGATCTTGCAAACCTCAAGCAGGTAATTACTGAAGTCGGGGAGTCGTGAGAGTTGTGGACGTGAGACGCGTCAGGTCACCAGTTAGTTTGACACGAAGGCATTGATGAATGAGGGCGGAGCCGCTCTGCATTGTATTTGACTGGTCCCAGGGCGAGACTTGGGACTTGGGAATCGTTTGGTCATCGCGCGGGGAAGTTTATCAGCATGGAACCACGCCAATGGCGTGAGCGGTTACCGGCTACCTCGGCCATTTCTCGTCGACTTCAAAAAGGCTGGAGTTCCCCAAAACTCCATGTCGCGGAGAGTTTAAAAGGTTATCAGTGGGCCTTTTTATCGTCCGAGTCGCAGTGTTGACGTCACCGATACCCCACCGACACCACCATCACCACCTCCTTGCTGTAGCCACCTGCGACGCCCTCGCACTCATCGTCAAAAAAAGAACAAGGTACGTGGCCATGCCATCAAACGCCATCGCCAGGCTTGCCCAGACGACTTCGCACCTCCGAAGGTGAGCTCGCCTATCGTATGCGCAACCTCTGGTCTCGTTCCGCCACTGGTATTATCAATCATCGCGCAGTTAAGCCACTCTTCTAGGCGCTGAACGCCGACACGATGACTGCTTGAGTCATCCACACCAGTCGCCAGCTTGCTGTGACGTGCATCAAGGATTCTGACGCCGACCTTCGGAGTCAAGACCGACAGCACAAAATCGAGACTGACCTTACTCACCCAGGTTCATTCCGTCACTTCGCTACAAGACCACTATGACCGAGGCAACATCGAGCCCCCTCTCTGGCCTGTGGAAGCCCACCCACCTCCAGGCCTTGTGGTATGGGCCCAACAGTGTCAAGAACCATCTATTGCAATCCCTTCCTAAGGAGACGTCCAAAGCCTTCATCGTCACCGGATCATCTTTGGCTTCCAAAACCGCCCTCATTCGGCAGACGGAGGAGCTTCTTGGCCAAAAACACCATGCAGGAACTTTTGCGAACATCAAACAACATGCCCCTGTCGCCCAGCTTGACGAAGCGACAGATGCAGTGATCAACGACCCTAGCATCGACACCATCATCTCCATTGGCGGAGGGAGCCCCATTGACTCGTGTAAAGCCATCTCGTATCGTTTGAATGAAAAGGCCGGCAAATTCCTCTTCCACATTGCGGTTCCGACGACGCTGAGTGCAGCCGAGTGCACCATGAACGCCGGCTACACTCAAGAAGATGGAACGAAGACTGGTGTGGCCCACGCTGAATTGGCGCCTCACGTCATCATCTACGACGCGTAAGGAAAGGGTGTCGGCATCATCGGCGAGGGTGGCTAACGAATCGGCAGCAAGTTCGCCCTCGAGACGCCCTCAAGGTTGTGGATGTCGACAGGCTTTCGAGCCCTAGACCATGCTGTCGAGTTACTGTACCATCCGACAGCAACCGAAACCCCAGCCAAGGACATGTCTTTGTCAGCTGCCTCCAAATTGTTCAGCTACCTTCCCAAATATAACGATGACCCTAAAAATGAGGACAACATTACGCAGCTGCAGCTCTCTTCCTTCGCATCCCTGGGCTTCCTTGGCCTCAACGTCAAGGGATCACTGGGCCTGAGCCACTCCCTCGGATACGCCCTGGGCTCTCCCTACTCCATTCCCCACGGGATTACATCCTGCCTAACGCTCGGGCACGTCGTCAAGCTCAAAGCCCAAGACCCGTCGGCAGCTGCGCAGATCGCCCGTCTGGCTCCATTCATTGGCCTGGCAAGGTCCGGAAACGATCAGCAAGACGCCACCAAGGTCGGCGACGCCATCCTGGATCTGGTGCGGGACCTGGGCCTGGCCACATGTCTGAGCGAGTACAAGGTTGGGGAAGACCAGGTTCCCACCATCGTCAAGAGGGCGACGAGGCAAGAGCAGGGAGATGTTTACGACAAGGTGGCGAGCCTCGTCAAGGCGCTGTACTGATAAGGGAGTTTTGGCGGCAAACTCGTCAACCTCAGCAATTTCAATCTAGCCAATCTGCGGCTGCAAACCCTTTCTATCCATCCCGATGCTCGTTGACCCCGCTTCCGCGGTTCCGTTGATACCACATTCGTATTCAGTCGGAGCCAGTGGCCAGGCTGCAGTCTCAGCTTTGCCCTGATGGCCTGAGCAGTCCTTGACAGCTGAAGCAGAGCATTCTGCCTATTTGACCGAGACACATGCCGATCCCTTATGTTCAATGTACCACGGGTCACATTAATAAAGCAAGCCGGCCGTTCGCCCGCGGAGTTGTGCGGAGCAAGAGAGGAGCAGATGATGGGCGGTCCGCGAGCGCTGCAACACGCCTGGGCGGGCGCCGGTGGCGGAGGCAAGTGATAGGGCTCGCCAATGGTGGTTGCGAGAGAGGAGCCCTTCATTTCAGCCTTGTACGCTACTTGCAAGAGCTCGCTGCAACTGTGTAACCATTTTCGGACTTCGCGCTCGGCGTTTCTGCCCATTGTGCTACCCCAGGCGCCTCACGACAGGGGTGGATGAAGGTGAGCACTTGCCCAACTAGGCACCTCGCCGCGATGTGTTTGATAATGGGGCTATTGAGGTACTTGACAGAGCGGTGAGTCTAGGCTGTCCGTCGATGAAAACACCATTGATCCCCAGTCGAAACCAGCGCGAGGGTAGAGCCTCTTCAGCGAGCTAGTGCGACCGTATTGGGCAACGGAAGGCCGGTTTGGTGATGTCCCGCATCGCTTAAGCCTGCATGATGCACGGCTGGAAACGGAGCTCCCACTCAGACCCGCCACATGACAGCTATCCTCGTCCCTGCCAGGGTTTGCTTTCCGCGCTCACTGCAGCCATGCAAGCGTGCCGCCAATCGCTTTCCGACTGGACGCTAACCAAGGCAATAGACACGGTGCAAGCGCATGCCGCGCCTACATGACCCTCTCTCCCATGGCGATCAGACGTTTCCAGCAGTCCCGAGTCTTATGCCCGGCGCGGGACTGCCATGTGCGAGATGAAACGCTGCCTTAGGGCTGGTTTGATAGGCATGCGGTTAGCATCTGCGACATGCATTGCGGAGAGCAGACTTCGTATCAACCAGCCGCCGCTGCAGCCCGCCCGTCGTCACGGTCGACTTTTTGCAGGTGTGCATTGGCCAAATCTCACCTTCAGCCCTACCAGATAAAGCTCGTGCCGACTGCAGGCGTTACTTCCTCCCGCGCTTCCCTACGTCAGGCACATGGCAGTTAGTAATTGACGCTGACATTGACTAATGGCGCCCATGCACCCATGGGCTGTCTAACGGCGAACCGCTAGAACCTGCGAGCCTTGAGCATGCTGATCCGCTGCAAGGCTGACGCTTCACCATCCACTCGAGCCGAAGGCTGGCGTCCAGCCCTCAAACCCACCCCTCTGTTCTCGATGAGCGGCCCGCAGCCGTCGTAGCCCGCCGGATCCAATCAGTGCACCTCTGCATGGCCCTGGCCTGCCAGCGACACCTCCCCCCGGCAGTGACGCGGAGTTCCCAACTGCGTGGCTTTGGTGCTTATTGCGCCCTCCCTCCTTGCTCTCGGGAGTCCCTGTGTAGTAAACCTGCCCATGTCGCGAAGGACATTGCCGTCGCCCTACGACGCTCATGCCGCTTTCGAGCATGCCATCAGCGATCTATAAGTCATCCTCCACTGCTCGAGCTCTTCCATACACCTCCTTCTGCTGTCGACACGCTGCTAGGTCCCGTCAAGCCTGGTGCAGACTAGTTGTGCAGTCTCCGCACTACCCGCACCTATCGTCAGCCCTACGAGCTTATTTACACCAAGGCTCAGGGCCTCTCTGCTGTCCAGCCTGATCACTTCAGCACTGCAGCCTTCTGCCTCCCCTCTCCTCCTCTCCTCCATCCACCCTTCCTCTCTTTCTTCAGCCTTCTCCATCACCATGGATTCCCAACGCTTTGAGTACTGGCAACCGCCACAAGATGGCTACGCGCAACCGCAAGCCACATATTACGAATACACCCCGGACCTCGGTAGCATACCCAGCCTCAGCGCTTCTCCAGTGAGTCTCTCGCATGTTCACTAATCCCTTCGTATCCAACCCCCCTGCTCATCTTCACGGCCCGCCCATCCCGCACCATTCCCGTCGTCGCTTTCTTGCATGCATCGATCTTCCTCTCGCGGCTTGAAGCCCAAAACAGCATTACGCATCGCTAACCCCCCCGGCCTCCGCCAGACCTCGACCGCAACCTTCGACGCGGGCACGCCGACGCCCACGCCGCAGTCGTCAATGCAACAGCAACATCAACGCCAACCACAGCAGCAGCAACACATCTACCACCAAACCCAACCACCGCAGACATCCTACAGCGCCTTCGCCTATCATGTCCCGGTGATATCCAGCGACTTCGGCGCCGCCGCTGCGGGAGCCTTGCCCAGCCCGCCTTACGTGTGCAGCCCGCAGCAGTCGACCGCCGACTTGGGTGGCTACGCGCTCTCGCCGCCGCCCGACAGCAGTGCCACCTTCCCGTTGCAGATCGTGAACGAGCAGGGCTTCGGCCAAGGTCGTGCGCCGCCCGTGCGGAGCGCAAGCAACGGGAGTAGTTGGAGCGCTGGCAGCAGTGGTGGTGGTGGTAGTGGGGCGCAGACTGAGCGGACGCATGTGACGAGTGGCGTAAGTGACTTCTTTACTTATCCCACCACTCCCTCCCCACTATGCAAAAAGAGAAAAACAAAACAAAAGAAAAATATCATTGCAATATATCCCACATTTCCCCCTCTCAATCCACACCCTTTCCCTCCCCCAGCCATCTTCCAACCTCACCACCTTCGTCCACCATCCCAACCACAAACGACACTAACACCAAACGCAGCGTCGCCGCGCCCAAAACCGCGCCGCCCAACGCGCCTTCCGCGAGCGCAAGGAGCAGCACGCCAAAGACCTCGAGGCGCAGCTGCGCGCTCTGAGCGACCGCTACGGCCGCCTGGAGCAGTCGCACGCCCAGCTCAACGAGGCGTACGAGAAGCTGCGGCGGACCATCGAACTGCTCACAACTTCCTCGTCGTCATCCTCACCCGCATCAGATGATGACGATGGAGACGACGATGAGGACGAGGACGTATACGGAGGGGGGAGCGGGATTGATGCGGGTAAGGATGCGGATGCGCTGCTGGCGCGAGCGTTGGGGAGGACGTCGGTGACGCGGCGGACGGGGGCGGCGGAGGGGGAGACGGTGAGGAAGTTGGTGGGGATTTTGCACGGAGGGGGAGAGGCGGGCCAGAGGCGGAGGGCGGGCGTGAAGTGTGAGGTTTGATGAGCTGGTGGCTGATCAGTACCTACCTTGGGTGTGACTCACGTCACGTCACTTGTTAACTTTTCCCCTTCAAGAAGGAGGTCATAATTGGCGGGAGATTTGTCGGTTTTTCTCTCTTCTTTTGTTTTTCGGTTTTATAAAGGGACAAGCAAGCGGGCATTTTGGTCATCTGGGAAACTTACAGCTGGGATTATCACCACTCTGACACAATACGCTGGTTCGTTTTGTAGCGGGGTGTTGGAAGGCGTTCTTTTTACTTGTTGTCTGTCACTCTTGCGGTATACGACACTATTATACGAGAAGGGGGGTGTTTGTTCGGATTACGGTAAAAAAGTAATTGGAACCTGTGTCTTTTCTGCTTCCTGAGAAGCTTGATTTCGTGATAACATAGAGAACTGAAGCGGAAGGCTGGAAGGCCTTGGGTTTGGAGGGAGTCAAGCGTTGGGTAATGCACGCTCCCGTGGGTCAGCTTCCAGTTATCTGTCCTGCGATGTCGGACTTTTTCACTAGGTAGGTCTTGGAAGGCGAATGACAGAGCAGACTTTGTAGTACTTTCAGGCTTGCATACTGACGGAGTGTAGCCTTCCGTCTTCCGTTGTCGGTGTCGGGGCGGCAGTCTTCAAGTTACTGTACTCATCAGCGCTTTTTCCTCCTGATTGATAATCATATCCGCTGGTTTGGCTGGTGCCGTTGCAGGACCTGCTGACTTGATGCACTTTGATTTGTCTTTTGAAGGTGTTGCGATCGTTCTCTGCGTAGTCTCGGAGCCGCTCTGTCTTCAGATGTATGTACATGTATGTATACTACGGCCACCTGGAAGTCAAGAACGTTCCAGGCCGAGGGCTTAGGTCGCTGATGAAGATGGCCAATAACGTCTCACCTGAGAGCTTGATGGCATTGGCTGTGGGTAAACTGGTGTCACACGCACCCCAACTGCCCCTCCCCCGCAGTGACTTCTTTCCAAGTCGAACGCAGGCTCCCCCCCACATTTACTATCACTCCGGGTTAATATCATCCTCAACGAGAGCATCGGACCCAGGTGGTACATCAACGCAAGATCTGTAGACACGATGTCGCAACGTCGCAGTAAGGCCCGGCAATTCCCTTTGGAACCTGTTCCCACTTTACACGCGGCGACCGCTTTTTGGACTACTCCCTGACGTCACCTGTAACTATAGAAGACACACCGAGTACGCTGAGGAAGATGATCGACCCGAGGAAGTTTGACATCGCACGGCCTGGGTCGAAGGAGGCCCAGAGAGAAAGGCGTCCGCGACACCGCCCAGGCAACGCTCAGCCACCGACGGACGCTGCTGAAGGGCACCAAGACTACCAGAAGAAGCACGCAGCTCAAACGATAGGAGACACACCCAATAGCCGGGGTTCGCCAGTTAGCCCAGACAACGACCATCAAGAGAAGACCTCTAAGGAGGCGCGTAGAGCCAAGCAGAAGGTGAGGTTCCACTCGCCAGCGGACGCTCCAGAAGGGCACCAGGGTCATCAAGAGGAGCACACACCTCAAACGATAGAAGATGCATGGAACAACCGGGGCGCGCCAGACCGCCCACCCGTATACAACGAGCAGGCGCCGATGATTGCCGCCAGAGGGCACAGCGACCACCAAGACGAGCACGCAGCCCAGTTGACAGCTGAAATGCTCGAGGTCCTCAAGCACAGTGCCGAGAGGCTGCAAAAACTGGCAGACGACGTCAGCTTCTGGCACCAGCGCCTCGGCGAGGAAGCCAAGCGCCACGCCCAAGACAACGCCATCCCTCTGCCGAGGTTGCAGAGTACCAATATCTTCGAGTTCTTGACGGCTGTCCGTCTTTCCGAGGCCAAGAACGCCAAAGACCAGCTCGCTGATTGGCTGGAGGGCAGGTCGACGTCCACCCCTGATGAGGAGCGGCAGAAGGCTGAAGCTTGTGGACGCAACTTGGTGACCAGGCTGGACCGGGAGCTGGGGAGTGACGATCTCCGGGTCATCGAGCGGGTCATTCGAGTGAGAGATGCTCCTGCTAGGTCGCTGGCTTCGCCGCCCGGTGCTCGAGCTACCACGGAAGCTTCGCCCGAGACCATGCGTGGACCTACTGAACTCCCCATCCGTACCGAGGACGATGAACATGACCGTGAGGGGAAGAAGAAGACGAAGAGTAAGTTTGGGAATACCTTGATTTGCGGTTTCATGGGTTCCTGACGTTAGATAGAGCCCAAGGACCGGAAGGAAGCTAGTGATGAGAGGAAGAAGAGGTCTAGTAGTAGTAGGAAGAATAGATGAGGATGGAGCGGAGATGACGGCGAGGGTGAAGCGCTACAGGGTCTGTAATTTGTTGTGTTCGTAGAGGTAGGGCATGGAAATGTTTGGCTCTCAAAATTCGAACGCTCAGTTTCAACAGATGTTGTAGAAAAGCGCATAGTAGGCGACTCAAGCTCTTACCCGATAAACTAGTTTACTTCCAACTTCCCATTGCTATCTGTGCTTAGCGTACTGTATCTGCTGTTGATGTCAACTGCATAAAGGCTCGTCAGTGAAGCCTCTCAGTAAGCTTACATGCCATGCATCTAGATTTATAGTTGACTTGGAGACTGTAGGACTGTATGGTAGCGACGCTCCATACCTGTCCAGACAACCCCAAGGACATAGACCATTCCCAGCCAGAACTCCATAAGTTCATCAAGTCGTATTTCTTGCCCGACAAATTCATGCCAGTCCTTACAACACCTTCTTTCCCTCTCTCTCAGCCTTCCTGAGCGCCCTTTTCCTAATACCCTCATGCATGTCCTTGTTAATCTTCAACACCAACGCGTTCATCGTCCCCGCCACCGTCGCAATACCCCAATGCATCAACCCATGGCTCCAGTACGGCGTGCACGTATACGCCACGCCCTGCGCACCACCACTCCTGCCAATCTTGCCCAACGCCGCCGCCACAAACGCCTTGGGGGTGGGGATCATGGCCGAGGCGCGGCGGATCTTGCTCATGGCCGACGTGACCAGGTAGCTCTGCACGAGCTGCACCGTCACGCCGTGGGGGGCCAGCTCGCCGCCCAGCGCGGTGCTCCAGTGCTGCAGGAACGCCTTGCTGCCGCTGTACGTGGCCAGCAGCGGCGTCGGCATCACGCCGCCGAACGACGCCATGGTCAGCACCAGCCCGCGGCGGTTGGCCACCAGCTTCGGCGCCACCAGCTGCGTCACGCGCAGGGTGCCGACGCAGTTGATGGTGATGATGTCGCGCATCTCCGCGGCGGGCGTCTGCACGAAGGGCACCGGGATGCTGTGGCTGAGCCCGACGTTGTTGACCAGGATGGACACGTCCAGGTCGGCGACGAGGGCTGCGAGCGCGTCGAAGTCGCTGTCGCGGTTTTGGGCAAAGTCCATGGCCAGCACGCGCGTCTGGGCGCTGGGGTTGGCGGCGCTGATGTCCGAGGCGAGGGCTTCGAGCTTGGAGAGTGTGCGCGAGACGAGGACGATGTTGAAGCCGCGCTTGGCGAGCGCGAGGGCGTATTCCTTGCCGATGCCGTCGCTGGCGCCGGTCACGATGGCCCAGGAGCCCTTGGGGCCGAACTTGGAGAGCTGGAGAGGAGGAGCATTGTTAGCGTCTGGTAATTGGGAGCGGTTTGAATGGAGGGAGCGTTGAGGGTTAGTTGTTTCTTACCGAGGTGCCCGGCAGGACGAACAGGCTTAGAAGCACGCGCACGAAGCTGCCGACCTTGACGGCGGCCCAGGCAGCGCCGATGGCGGCGAGGCCGAGGACGACGGGCTGGGGGACATTGGATAGGGAGTCCATCGTGGGTGGTGGTGGGGTTTGAATGTTGTGGTGGAGGAAGCGGAGGGACCGAGTCGTTGGGGAACTTTTTGGTTCGGAGCGGGACCAGCTTTGATCAAGCAAGCATCAGGGTCAAGCTCAGCTCACGGTCAGGTAAAATGCTCCAAGGGCAATTGACTTGACGACAAGCTGGAAAATGCAACAAAGTTTCTGATCAAGCTGTCGGTGTGATAGCTGCATCAATTCCCGATGTTCAATGGGCAGTGTGCGGCGGTCCCGTCTGGTTGCGCTATGAGCAGCGGCGTCACGAAGCTTGGACCAAGCTCTCACCACGGCGAAGGCAGCGCGCTGCCAGAACGAACTCTGTGCTCTGGCCTGACCTTACAACTCTCCCGCTTCTCCTCTCCTCCCCATCTTCAGCGGACCCGCGATCGTATCCGAAACTTTGCCCTCATACCACAACATCACATCGCCGCAATGGCTTCTCTTCTCGCCTACCTGCCCCAACATGAGGGTCTCCTCCCCAAATGGCTCTTCTTTGTACGCACACCACCTTCCCTCTTCTCCCTAACATCATCAGTCCTACATGTCCAACACTCGTCCCTACACGGCTTCAAATGCACCCATCTGTAACTGCTAGGAAACCCCTTTCACTAACCACTCACTCCACCCCAGGTCGGCATCACCGCCGTCGGCAACATCCTCCAAGCCTACCGCACCCTCCACTTCACCTCGCAAGTCTACCTCTCGCCGCACCCCGACCGCGTCAAGCCGCCGCCCGGCTACACGCACCCGTCCGAAACGACGCCGCTGCAAAGCCGCACCTTTGGCACATGGACGCTGCTGCAGGGCCTGGTGCGCCTGTACGCCGCCTACCACCCGGAGAACGCGGGCCTGTACCAGCTGGCCATGCTGACCAACGTCGTCGCCATGTGGCACTTTGGCACTGAGTGGTTCGTGTTCGGGACGACGTCGTGGAACAAGGGCCTGGCCGGGCCGGTGTTTGTGAGCATCGGGACGACGACGTGGATGGCGTTGCAGTATGGGTTTTATGTGAGGTAGAGAATAATATGGAGCTTCGGAGTGCGGTCCTTTACGGGGATGGGAGTTATCCCCCCGCCTTTGCCGCAGGCTTAGGGGCGTTCTTTGCAACCTGTAAATCACGCGTCGAAAAGTAGATCGTCTTCCAATTGCTTGTTGATATTACGCTCTACGTGATAAACCGCATTCCAACCTTCTATACCGGCTTTCCTCTAACTCTCAAGCTTCTCTCTGTAAAGCGGGCCACCGCAGCCGCGCAGGCGGGCGGCCGCCTGCTCTGGCGTGATGTCACGCTGCGGCTCGGCCATCATCTCGTAACTGCAATTGGCGTTAGTAAAACACGCAGACATACTTGAAGAGGATTACGCACCCGACGAGGAACTTGCGCACAGTGGCGCTCCGCAGAAGCGGCGGGTAAAAGTGCATGTGGAAATGGCTGGCTTCAATCTCCTCCTTCGTGCCGTCAAGAGGAGCCTGGTGGAGACCCATACCTGTACAAAATTAATATCGTCCACCGAAAGATGAATTACCTTCGAGCACTTACTGTATGGGAAATGAGTTTCAAACAAGTTGTCGTACCGCCTCGTCACCTCGGCAATCGCTTCGGCCAAGTCCACCCTTTCCCTGTCATCAAAGTCAACCAGCGCCCTCTTGTGCTTCTTGCTCACGATCATGACCTCAAACGGCCAGACCGCCCACCACGGGCACAGCGCCAGGAACGTGCCGTTCTCGAACACGACACGCTCCTTCTTTCCCGCCTCCAGTTCCGCGTAGTCCTCCAGCATGTTCTTGCCACCCTGCTCACGGCGGTACTTCTGCAGCTGCGTGAGCTCCAGCGCCGGCTCCTCTGGCAGCCCCGACGTCGTCCAGACCTGCCCGTGCGGGTGCGGGTTCGAGCAGCCCATGGCAGCACCCTTGTTCTCAAAGATCTGCATATAGCGCAGCTGCTGCGCAGGGCGCGCGGCGCTCTCCTGGCCCAGCGGCGCCAGCGTCGTCGCGCCCGCGACCTGGGCCAGCGGCGACGTGGGCGCCAGGTGCGCCGTGTAGATCTTGGTCCACGTCTCGATGACGGGCGCGATCTGCTGCGGCGTCATGTCCGCCAGCGTGACGTTGTGCACCGGCGAGAAGGTGATCACGTAGCACTTGCCCGTCACCGGCTCGACCTGCAGCAGCCGGCTCTCGAGGCTGCCGTCCTTGTTGGCCGACGAGTACTCGGCTTGCGTCTCCTTGACGGCGCTGTAGTCGTTGACGAAGACGTAGGTGCTGTCGTACTGCGGGTTGGAGTCGCCCGCCGCCCGCGCGTTGCCCGGGCACAGGTAGCATGACTGGTCGTAGGCGGGCAGCGTCGTCGACTTTGCGGCTTCTTGCTGGCCTTGCCAGGGCCGCTTCGTGCGGTGCGGCGACACGAGGATCCAGCTGCCGCGCAGCGGGTTGAAGCGGCGATGTGAGATGTCGTTCAGGATTTCCTCAGACATGGTGGATTAGGATTTGTTCTGGAGATGGTTAGGATACAAGCAGGAATGATAAATGATATGGGGTGAGAGTACGGAGAAGCAAGTAAACAAGGAAAAGAGGATGGAGCTTGGGAATTTAAACGAGGCGCGAATAAAGCGGAGAGCATGATCTTATGCTAGCGCCGGAGCTGGATGGGGTTGAGGCGCGGGCAGGAAGCATCCATCGCTAAGGTTGCATTGAAAAGCCGCATCCACCGCGTGATCGGCGAACCTCGGGATAGCATTGTGGGGGTCAGCGATTGATTATGCGGAGAGGGAAGGAAAGAAACAGGAAGTCGCGGGAAAATATCTAGGGAAATCAAGCATTCGTTTGCATTACTCACTTTTAGGAGACTACGGGGTGGTTACTGCTGTATGGCGGGGTTAGCTGAGCAGTTGGCCGCAATGACGTGCCATGGAGGGGTGCGACAAACTAGTACCCGGGAAATCGCCGGGATGGCGACCCTAAGCCGTTTTGTATGAAATGTAATAAGCTGCTTACATAGCGAGTTGAAGTAGCCAATCCGGATGGATTCTAATAATAAGCAAACTACTTATACACCTTGCAGTAGCCATCCGGATAGCTAATAATATATACCTATACATCCGGACGTATGCTTCAACTCCCTATTAAAATAAAAGTAGTAAGGTAAATATGTTCTAAAACCAGGATAGGTAGGTACGGCTAAATGAATATCCGGGCCGTTCCTTCCTTGTTTCAGCGCCGTTGAGCTCTAACGCATTCTCGAAACGTAGCTTCAGGTGACGCGTTGCGCTTCCTGTCTTCACAACTCCTCCTCATCCACCACCAAACAGTTTTCAAAATGGCCGGAATGATGCCCAGTACCCAGTCGGAAAACCCCTATGACAACGACGCCGTAGAGCGCGACCACATGATTGACCCCGACGATGGTAGGCAGCTGCTTCGCACATGCTCCGAACACTGCTCTAACCAGGAAGACAGCTACCCTCGATGATCTGGATGACCCCCTACAGTCCAACGACCGCGCTCCCTTGACTGGAAACATGCAAAGCCAGGGCTCCAGCAGCCGCGACACCCAGAACTACCTGACCTCCTCTATCCCCGGCGAGGACCGCCGCGCACCCACCAACACCATTGACGAGACCGTTTGGCAAACACTGTCGAGAGACTTGCTGGCGATATGGGAGAAGATGCGCCAGGTGCTGTGGCCCAAATACCTTCTGGGCGGCATGCTCTCCAACGGCAGCGGCATGGGCGCCGAGGAGCGCGGCGAGGCCGGCGCGAATGGCTTGAGAAACATAGTGGGCCGCTGGCCCGATGCAGATGCAGTGCTCCATGGAAGCATGAGCGAGGGTCTGCGCAATTGGGACCTGTGGGGCCCGCTGGTCTTCTGCCTTCTCCTGAGCTTCTTCCTCTCCCGCCCGGCGCGCGACGACCAGAAGTCGCTCGTCTTCTCTGGTGTCTTCGCCATGGTGTGGATCGGCGAGGCTGCCGTCACGCTGCAGATCAAGCTTTTGGGCGGAAGCATGTAGGTATCCCATTTCGTCGTCCTGGGCTTCACTGACAAGACCCAGATCTTTCCTCCAGTCCGTCTGCATCATCGGCTACACGCTATTCCCGCTCGTCATTGCGTCCATTCTCAGTGCCGTTGGTATCCACACAATCATACGGATACCTGTGTACATCGCCCTGGTTGCATGGTCCCTCGCTGCCGGCATCAGCATCCTTGGCGGATCTGGGGTGGTGCAGAACCGGGTCGGTATTGCGGTGTACCCGCTGTTCGTCTTCTATGTGAGCCTGGGCTGCTTGTGCTTCATTAGCTAGAAGGGGACGGGCGGGTTTTGCATATTTATTCAGCGTGGTGTGTTATGAATACCCATTGGCTACCGGAGCAGGGCTCTGGGTGTTGCAGGCTTCAATACTTTTGCAAATGGTCCTTGTGTTATTAGTGGCGGCGCCAGGGACGAGCTGCGGCGTTGGTCTCTCCATTTGTGCTGCATGCGCATGCGCTGGCGCCATTCAGGCGGGCGGGAAAAACGGGTCTCTATGCTGCAGCCAACAGTCAGATAGGAAATGTAAGATTCTTGGAGCGGCTGCGTGTCGGAGAATATGATAGCGTGTACTGTACATTTGGCTGGGCCGCGCTGCTGCAGACGCGTTTCCGAGGCCACGGCCGATGACGGGTCGACCAACGCTTGGCCGCTACCCATAGGTACTCGACCCCACCGCAACGCCAGTTGTTAAGCCTCAACACCAGAGCCCTCAGTCGACTCAACCCTCTTGAGAAAGCTCTTGGATCGCTGCTATCGCGCAGACGCACTGCACCAGTCGCGCCTGTGTAACCTCGCTGCCTACAGATATTGCACCGCTCTCCGCTCAGGCGCCGCACCTTCGGCAACGCCTGCTAAGGTCTCGCCCTCAGCTCCACGCGACTGTGCCTTTGGAGACCAAGCTCACCCACCACACGAGACCTGCGCCCTGTCTGCCGAGCGCCTGTCCCAGTCAGACCCTGCGCCGCCTTTGACTCGTCGCTTGTTTCCCGCCTCGTCGTGTGGCGGAACCGCCATCCCCACAGCGCCTGCAGATCTTCTCGATTCTATCGCCGTCGCCAGGTCAGTTGTCTCTTCTCTCACCGGTTCACCACCACACGTCGTCGACTGACACCAGCTTCCAAGCGCAGCCAGGACCGCCCGCTGTCTGAGCCTCTCCCGCCGCATCTCGGCGCACGGAAGACCGACAAACCACCTCACCCACGTCCTCGTTGGCGGCTCGCGCGCACGCACGGCCAAGCCGTCATTTTGGATAAGACAGCTCAAGAGCAGCATCCTCCTTTATCCACACACCATTAGCAGCCATACGATCGCCCGCATTCACAATGGCGCGCTCATCGCAAGCCCAGGAGCCTGAATCTCGCCATGCAGAGGACCTAACTACCGGAATCACCCCCGCCGACAGGGTTGCATCGTCGGGATCGCTGAACAGCCTTGGTCAAGCCAGCGATCCCGAAGGCGCCGAGCGTCCCGTGCGCGAGAAGCTGAAGAAAACGTCCATTGCGGGGTTGTCCAAGGAAGTTCTCTCTGACTCTGACCACGAAATGTCCGGTGCTTCCGATACATCCAAGGGTGCGGCTGCGAAGGACGACAACAACGAGGCGCCCAGGGGCCGTTTGCGCAAGAAGAGAAGCTTCGAGGACATGGGCGGCGACGGCACCGGCATGGAGAAGCAGGGCAGGAAGCGCTCAAGGGACGTTACCCTTACCGGCCAGCCCGTGACGAAGAGGAAGACATCTGGCGAGAAGGGCAAGAATGGCACTATCAAGGAGCATTCCAGCAGATCCTCGAGCTCTGACGAGAGGTCACGCAAGGGCGCCATGCTGAGCCCCAAGGGTAAGCGGAACCGTGAGGCATTCGAGAACGAGGACGACAAACCACCTGCGGAAGTCAAGGATAGCGTTGTCACGGAAAAGAAGGCTGCAGTGAAGGCGTCCGCCGATGAGCCAAAGACCAAGCGCCACAGAGACAGCAACAGCCCTGAACCGGAGGAATCCAAAGTTTCAAATACCAAGGTAAGCATATTTATACATGCAAACAAAAATGTGACATGTTCAATATTAACTGATCCAAGATACCACAGTCCAGCGGCTTCGCCAACACCTCTGTCACCTCGCCTTTCGCCGCCCTGGCTGCTAGCAAGTCGCCTACACCTACACCATCGCAGACTCAGACATCCGAGAGTGCCTTCAAAGCTTCTGGTTTCGGCGCTCTTGCAACCACGTCTACCTCGGGCTTTGGGGCTCTATCATCTTCATCCAAGCCTGCAAGCCCTTTCGGAGGCACCACTGCTACCTCGAAGCCCATGATTACTGGACTAACAAGTAGCACACCCTCTGCATTCGGTGGTCTCTCTTCCACTTCGGAGACCAAGTCTCCCTTCGCGGCTGCCGGTTCATCTGGCTTTGGAACTCTTGGTGGTGGAGGCTTTGGCAGCGGGTTTGGTGGCGCAGGAGGCAAGCTTACCAGTTTCGGTGGAGGCAGTGGTCCCAAGATCGTTGGTCTCAGCGACAAGCCTGCCAAGCCATTCGGTGCGGCGAAGGAAGAAAAGGAAGAAGAGGAGGGATCTGGTGACGAGGATGGTGATGCGGACAAGGAAAAGGTCTTGAGCCCCACGAATGAGGAGGATGAGAAAGATGAGAGATTCTTCGAGCAGGATGGTACGTCAACAGCAACTCGCCGACATGGTGTAACCGCCCAACCTAACGCCCAAACCACAGTCGAGACTGGCGAGGAGAACGAAGAGGCCGTTTTCGTCTGCCGCGCCAAGCTCTACAACTTCGTCAAGGTTACGGATACGGAGAAGGGGTGGAAGGAGCGTGGCCTGGGCAATCTCAAGGTCAATTTGCATAAGCAATCCCCCGAGGAGATAGAAGAGAAGGCCCCCAAGAAGGCACGTTTTGTCATGCGTGCGGATGGCTCCCACCGCGTCGTGCTGAATTCGCCAATTTCGAAGGAGCTCAAGGTCGGTGACGTCAAGGGTGAGAAGCCCTTGAACGGTTACGTCCTCTTCATGGGCACGATTGATGGCAAGGAGCTTGAGATGCTGCAGCTCAAGGTAACCATCACTCCCTAAATGTAGTAATCGTGCGAGAAACTAACGATATCACAGCTGAAGCAGCCAAACGCAGAGTCTCTGTGGGAAAAGGTCACCGCAATCCAGAAGGACATGTAATTTCAAGCGACTGCCGAATCTCACTTCCAAGGAAAATTTGACCTACGTTGGTTCGATTTGCGAACGAATTCCAAAGGATCGACAATCAATCATTGGCCAACCAACAGCACGCGCAGCTCTCCACACCCACCAGCATCGGCTGGCCTTCCCTATACTCTCTTTCCATTGTTGGTCCTTTTTTATTTTATTTTTTGGAGAAATCGCTTCTCAAGACCTTCGAGCACGTACCTGACGGCATTGGTTGGTGCAACCGAAGGCGATGGAACGACCAGTGACGAAGGAAAACATACAGAGGGGAAACTGGGGTTATCTCATCATACGGTAGCATTGCGTGGAAATGGGTGGTAGATATGAAAAGGGTTTCTTGGGGGAACGGGAGGTTTTTGGAAGGCTGTCCTTTCTAATCTTTGACGAGCCTCGGAGCTTCGCTGCGTGAGCTTGTACAATATCCGAAATGAGCGAACACAAAATCGATGATGCCTTGGCTTGGAACGAGGTTGGCCTAGAGAGGATTGCAACTGGAAGGTGATCATGCGTTAAGTCGAAGCATTTGTTAGGACAGGAAACTCAAGACATTCAGACAAATGCTTCTACCTCACATTCGGACAGCACTAGCTTATAAGTGCGAGCCCTTTTCCCTTTTCCTCTCCCACGCGCCTCGGATGCCACTGCGTACTCTTCCATACGAGGAGGGGCCCGCACTCATCCCACCTCAAAAATCACGTGTCAATTGGATTCCTCGTCTCCACCCAATGACGTTCCCCGACGACCCGCCGTCACCACAACAACGACGGCCTCGTTCCCCCTCGCCAAGTCAATGAACCGCCTGCGGTCTTATATCCCACAGGTACCGCAGCTCTTCTACCGCCCGCAATCTCGCAGCTTCGCTTCCACGATGGTGACTCGTCTCACGCCCGTTTCCGCTGGTGGGGCAGGCCATAACGCGCCGAGGGATCCGAATACGTTGAGTAATTATCATAAGTGAGTTTTTCATTTTCTGATTCGCTTTGCGAGCGCCTGTCTTTGCGCGTAAATATGTTGGAGTTGTTACGCTCGTGCGGGACACTGATGATTGCCTGGAAGGTTCCTGACTACGCATACGACGGCGAATTTGGAGCTCGACTTTGCCAAGAGGAAGCTCCGGGGAAATGTCGTGTTGGAGCTGAAGAGCCTGACGGACAAGGAAGTGGATGAGGTCGTGTTGGATACGAGGTTTGCCGCTCTTTTCTTCTCCCTTGTTTTGTTCTAGGCGAGCAATTAATTGATGCTTTGCAGCTACCTCGATATCAAGGACATCAAGGTCGACGGCGAGAAGGCCAAGTGGGATCTCGCTGCTCGCTCTGAGCCGTATGGCAGCCCTCTGTCGATCAAGCTCGGCAAAGGCATAGAGAAAAACAAGCAGATTGCTATCGACGTATGCTAAATACCAGACTTTGAAAGATCGTCCACCAGACTGACGAGTCTCTAGATCGCTCTCAGCACCACGGAGGAATGCACCGCGTTGCAGTGGCTCACTCCCGCCCAAACTTCGAACAAAAAGCACCCTTACATGTGTAGGTACCAATTTCCAAGGGAGTGCTTTCAAAGCTAATACGTGAACAGTCTCTCAGTGTCAGGCTATCCACGCCAGGTCGGTCTTCCCCTGCCAGGATACTCCTGATGTCAAGTCGACGGTCGACTTCAACATTCGCTCTCCCCTCCCGGTTTTGGCCAGTGGACTCCCGACCGGTTCCAAGGCATTCCAGGCTGGCGAGGATGGCGCTCCTGGTACCCTTCTCTACACGTTCAAGCAGCAGATTCCGATTCCCAGCTATCTCTTTGCCATTGCATCTGGTGACCTCGCCAGTGCCTCCATTGGCCCTCGCAGCACCATCTGGACTGGCCCCGAGGAGTTGATTGGCTGCAAGTGGGAGCTCGAAAACGACATGGAAAAGTTTCTCGAGGCCGCTGAGAAGATTGTTTACGAATATGCCTGGACAACTTACAACGTCTTGGTTCTGCCAAACAGCTTCCCGTACGGCGGCATGGAGAACCCGATCTACACCTTCGCGACTCCAACCATCATCAGTGGCGACAAGCAGAACATCGATGTCATTGCGCACGAGCTGGCCCACAGCTGGAGCGGAAACCTCGTGAGCAACGCCAGCTGGGAGCATTTTTGGCTTAATGAGGGTTGGACTACGTACATCGAGCGCAGAATCCAGGCCGCCATCCACGGCGAGCCCCACCGCGACTTCTCTGCCATCATCGGCTGGAAGGCGCTCCAAGATTCGGTCGAGAGGATTGGAACGGATCACGAGTTCACGAAGCTGGTGGTCGATCTGAAGGACAAGGATCCGGATGATGCCTTTTCCTCTGTCCCGTATGAGAAGGGTTTCAACTTCCTCTACTACCTCGAGAAGCTGGTCGGCAAGGAAAAGTGGGACAAGTTTATTCCTCACGTAAGTCTCAATTTCATGGTTTGAGGATGTAAAGACTAAACCCCACCAGTACTTCAACAAGTACAAGTTCAAGTCTCTCGACTCGTACGAGTTCCAGTCGACGCTGCTCGACTTCTTCGCCTCCGACTCAGACGCGAGCGCCGAGCTCAAGTCCGTCGATTGGGACAAGTGGTTCTATGCGCCCGGCTACCCGCCCAAGCCTGACTTCGACGACTCGCTCGTCAAAGTGTGCTACGAGCTCGCAGACCGCTGGCAGGCGCTTGCATCGGGCAACTCGTCCTTCTCGCCCACCTCGGACGATGTCGCCTCCTGGAGCGGCAACCAGTGCGTTGTATTCCTCGAGAAGATCCAGACGTGGGAGAAGGCGCTGCCGTCCAACCTCGTAGAGCTCATGGGCCAGAACTACGGCTTTGCGCGCAGCCAGAACGTCGAGCTGGTGTCGCGCTTCTTCGTCATCGGCCTCAAGGCTAGGACCGTCAGCGTCTACCAGCCCACCGCGGAGCTGCTGGGCAGGGTTGGCCGCATGAAGTTTGTGCGTCCGCTGTACAGGGGCCTCAAGGAGGCGGATGAGGCGCTGGCGAAGCAGACGTTTGAGTTTAACAAGGACTTTTATCATCCGATCTGCAGAGCTATGGTAGAGAAGGACTTGTATGGGGAGAAGTAGTGTGTGCGAGATGAATCCGGATTCAGAAAAAGTCTTGAATTCATTCTGTCATACTTATCATACGCTCATGCATATTGTATGCACATGCTAAATGTAAAAGATGACTGTGGTATCCATTTCCTGTCTGTGCCAGGGTGAATCACGTGCCGTCGCATCGCGGGCGCCAAAGAATGATTTCCGCTCGGAACGCGTCCTTACACGTCAACACCACCGTTCGCATCACCAAAACCGCGCGCAATCGAGACACCAGCGCAGCAACAGCAACAACAAGGCCGCCTGGATTCTGCGATACGCCCTCGCACGTGGAAATACCCATCAACTCTCCACGACGTGACCAATTGCGCCCAATCATGCCACCCAAACGCACACGCGCAGCGACAACTCGTTCCACACGCACCGCTCCTGCTGTCGCCCCCACCGCAACCTTGGACACGGCGCCTTCTGCCCGCTCAAAAGCCTCGCGCAAGACTCCCGCCGCCGCAGCAGCCCAGGAAGACGATATCGAAGATGACAGTCGCAACGACCACGACAGCGATACCCTCCTCATCACGAACCGCCCTGGAGGTGGCAGGGCGACGCGCCGCGGCCAGCGCCTGCCAGAGGAGGACTACACGATGAAGGGCGGACTGGGCGAAGGCGGCGGCGGCGATGATGTGGAGAGTGCGCCAGCGGGCAAGAAGGCTGTCAGAACAAAAGGGCGGGTCGTGCCGAAGAAGGTGCAGAGCGCAGGGCAGACACAGGCGTTGGAGGCGCTGAAGAGGCGGAAGGAGGAGGCGATGAGGGCGAAAACGAGGGCCCTGGATGATGATGAGCAGCCACCGGCAACCGAGACGGAGAGGGGCAGGAGGAGGGCGCCGTCGTCGCCGCCCAGGACCGTGAATCGCGTGCGACGCGCTTCGTCGTCGCATTTTGCCGCCGCGCCGCCGTCAGCAGTCAAGGCGCAGGGGACGCCGTCGGCCGACAACACGTCCGTCCTGGCGCTGACCAAGTTCAAGCGGCGACCGCGCCAGCCGAGCTTGCTGCGCATGATGCAGCAGAGCGACGTCGAGAACGATGACGATACGCTAGATGACTCGAACGCGACGCTGGACTATAGCTTGGGCGATTTCGAGCCGGATCATGAGTCGACGCCGCTCAACCTCAACAGGAACGCTGCTCGTGGCACTGCTGCGGCCGCTGCTGCGGCGGCGGCGCCCAGCTCGGAACCACGCACGTCGAGCTCGAGGAAGCGCAAGCTGGCCGAACGGGAGATGGGGGAGGTCTCGGTGCTACAGGTCCCGCGGTCTTCGCCTCCGGGCATGGAGGAGGAGCCTGCTGCTGCTCCCGGGCCGCGCGAGACGTCGTCGGAGCACCTGTACTCGGAGGCATCCGATCTGCCGAATGTCATCGCCAACACGCAGCCCGAACCGGCGGAAAACGAAGAAGAGGATGAAGCAGCAGGCCGGGACGCAGCAGCGCCAGCTGTTCGCAGCGAGACCATGGCATCGTCTCGTCCCACCTCTCCCCTCTCCTCCGCCGTAACCGTCGAAGTCCCTGATGAGGAAGAAGCACCAGCGAAACGTCCTCGTCGCGCTCTCCGCAACACCAAAGCCGCCAAGGCACGGGCCACGCAGCAGGCAAACGACAACGATGATCACGCCGCCGACCCCCTTTCCTCGTCAGACTCGGACTCCGACACCGCAGTCGAAACCCCCGTTCGCCCCGCCGGTCGTGGTGGCACGCGCAGGAAAGCCACTACCGCCGCTACCGGTGGCAGGCGGAAAGCAAAGGCCATGGCCCTCTCCACGGCGACGTTGCAGGCGCTTCTTCCCCGCCGGCGAAAAATGCAGACGCGCGGGGACGCTTTCGACATCCCGAGCGAGGATGAGGATGAGGACGAGGGAGACGAAGACGTTGAGGAGGAAGACGAAGACGAGCTACATCGCGCTCCTGCACCTACGAGGAGGGGAGCGAAGGCGAGGACCGCGGACAGCACGGTGCGGGGGAAGAAGGCGGGCAAGACGGTGGCGGTGGTGGGGGGCAAGAAACGCTTGAGCAGGACATATGGACGGCGGCTGAGCGATAAGGAGAACCAGCAGGAGGGCGAGTCGTACGGTGAGGGAGAGGAGGAAGTGGAGGAAGTGGAGGCGAGGAATAAGAGCAAGGAGCTGTCGGCAGCGGCGAGGAAGTTTGCGGAGATCGATGAGTGGGAGATGGAGTTTGAGAGTGTGGATATGGGGGGCGCGAGTGCGAGTAGTCCGTGGCGGTAGGGTGGGGCTTCGTCGAGGTGTTTCGGTTCACTTATTTGCTGGAGGTTTATTTTCCTTCTGCGGTTTCTTCGGTTGTTTCGAAAGGCGCGTGGGTCGTAGGAATGCATGGATGAATAGATGGGGGTGTGAGGGCTATCTTCTGGATCTGGGTTATTGGTGAAGGGGAATGGGCAGGTTTCACGACAGGGGTTTTTCATGCGGTTGTTTCGATAGCATGGTTTTACTGATGGCGAATGACAATGAGAATTTTTGGTTACTATGGAATACTTGCCAGCTGGATAAGCGGCGTGAGAACGACGGTCAAGTGCTGCTCTGGTACAACAACTTGACACCTCTCTGGCTATGGAAATGAAAGAAAAGGAAAACTTTTGGTGAGCTCTTCTCGCCTGCGAGGAAGGGCTGATGAAGTGATGCTGCCGCAGTGTTTCGAGGTGGTGCTGATGCTGATTTTTGAAGCACTGCTGCTCGCCGCGGAAACCAGATACCCCTGATGAACTGTTCCGTCATACGCCAGAACCGACGACCATTCTAGCCGTCAAGCTCCACAACCTTCTCCGTCTTCTTCTCCTCTTCCTTCTTCTGCTTCTTGCTGTCATAAACAACCTTCCTCGCCTCCACAAGGTGGCACTCCTCCACCTCCTCGCGCTCCCTCTTCAACCGACGCACCTCAGCCCCCAACTCCCTATTCTTCCTCCTCACCTCCTCATTCTCCCGCACCACCTTCGCCAGCAGCCTCTCCAGCTCCGCATTCCTCGCCACCACCTTCTCCACCCCACCCATACCATCCGCAACCCTCCTCGCCGTCTCCCTCGCCCTGGCAACCTTCTCCGCAAACGCCACCGTACCAGGACCATCTCCCTCTTCCTTCTCTTCAGAGACCCTAGCCCCCTCACTCAGCGACGCCGCCGCCACCTCTTCCTCACCCCACCCATCCGGGAACCGCTTCATCGGCACCCCGCGCTTCGTCTCCACCCCTCTTCCCCGATACTCCCCCGCCAGCGCATCCGGCACCGCGCGCGTCAACCGCACCTTCGCGGCATGGATATCGCGCACCAGCGGCCACGGCACCAAGTCCTCCGCCCCCTTCTCCCGCATCCGCTTCTCCGCGGCCGCCGCCGCGACCGCTCCCTTCCTCTTTTTCGTGCTCTCCTCCTTCTCCTTCTCCTCGTCCCGCTCCCGCTCCCGCCTCCGCTCCTCAACACCCCAATCCCACCGCCACCCGCTCGGCGCGGAGATGGCGACCGCGTCGCCCCTGTTCTTGTCGAGGGCGGTCCGCGCGGCGGCAGAGGCGCGGGCGGTGGCGGCGGCGCGGGCCTGCGCTTTGAGGACGCGGGCGGTGGTGATGGCGGCGAGGGTGGTGAGGGCGGTGGTGCGGCCGGTGGGGCCGGCGTGGGTGGCGAGGGCGGCGAGGGCGGCGAGGGTGCCGGCGGGCCAGGTGGTGGGGTTGGCGGCTGAGGGGAAGGGGGCGGTGGTGGGGGGGAGCCAGGTGGTGGGCGTGGGGCCCCAGAGGGTGGTGAGGGTGGTGAGGGCCTGGGGGGAGGTGGGTCAGTTTTGGGGGATGGAGGGGGTGGGAGGCGGACTTACTTGCTCGTTCTTTTGGATGGTGGGGCGGGTTTGGGAGGGCATTTTGGTGGTTGTGGTTGTAGTTGTTTGTGTGTGTGTGTGTGTGTGTGTGTGTGTGCGTGTGTGCGTGTGTGCGTGGGTGCGTGTGTGTGTTCGTCGGAAGGGAAAGGAGAGTCGGACGATGGGGCGAAGGTGAGGTGGAAATTTATACCGTGAGTCGCTTAATTGTGGTTATTGTTGCTATTGTGTCTATTATCGTCATGGTTGTCAGGGGCAGTGAATGGGTCACTTCACTTCACCTTCACACAGCTTGCGAATCCCCGCCGACCACCGGCTTTTTGCCATTCGCTAGGCATTCTCACTTACTATTCTCTCAGCTCCTTCCGGCAATGGTGCTGGTCTGATCTACTCGATCTCACACTTCAGGGATAGACTATATCTGGTAATCGTGATTTCCACAAGCTCCCGCCGTTTGTTTGCAACACAACTCACATTCACACTAAGCTCCCTAGAATTGGAACTTGAATAGAAAGTCTAGTAGAGCTACTATTTAGAGATCACTACAATGCTATGCTGTGGACTTGGAAGTTCTTATGAAGCGCGTGTTTACTTACTTTTACTCCATCGTGACGCGTGGGGAGTTGAAACATTAATCCGGACGCGTCTGCTGTTTTCTCAACCACAGTTTGCATCCGGGTGGTTGCTCCCACTCCCCATGGCGATATCGTATTTTGTTTGATGTCTTAGTGTCTCTTTCGTGCACGTTGGAGCGGCCGACCAATCACCAACTGACTGCGGCACCCCACATTCCCCCACGTTCCCCTCACACCTCTTAAATTTGTTCCGAAATCTTTGCAGAACCTCATCTCTCACATCTTGTGCCTATTCAACAAACCATGGAGACCGTAGCCAAAGCAAACCAAGATGCCCCCTCCGAGACACCTCCCTGGCACGCCGCCTATCCGGACCCCCGCAACACGGAAAAAGTCGGCACCATCTCTCGAGAAGAGCTCCTCACCAGGATGAAAAAAGGCCAAAGATCCGGCAAGGACTTTATCCTGGTGGACGTGCGCCGGACGGATTTTGAAGTACGACGAACCCAGTGCCCATCCTCAATAGTTGTTCTTCGTCACTTATCGACTCACTTCGGCTCTGTAGGGCGGTACGATCCAGGGAGCAGTCAACCTGCCGGCGCAGAGCTTGTACAACAGCATCCCGACACATTATGCCGTGTTCAAGGCTGCGAGCATACCAGAGGTCATCTGGTGGTGCGGTAAGGCAAAGAAAGCCCCCCAACCATTTTCGACCCTGGCAACTCACGACGAGGCAGGATCGTCTTCGGGGCGCGGGCCCCGTGCGGCCGGGTGGTTTGCCGACCATCTCGTTCATGTGGGCGAAACCGAGATGCAGAGCGTTGTGCTGGAGGGCGGCATCAAGGGCTGGGCCAGGGCGGGGCAGGAGTATGTTGGGCTTATGCAGGAGTACGACGCGACGAAGTGGTAGATCCTGTTTCATTCTCTATTATGCAACCCTTTCAATCGAGCTCTTAAGCCCTTCGCTCTGTTCCTCGCGCATTCCAGAATTCCTGTGAGCTTTTTCTTGGCCTTGTGTGCGCAACGCTAATCTCACCATGTCCGCATCATGACGTCAGGACGAATTCGAGTCTTTCCACCTAATCTCAAGGCTTGCTACTTTTCAGCAAGAGATTAACGACCATGCTAGAACGTCGTGGGCAGGCTGGCAGTAGTTGTACATACATATACGGGGACGTCGCAAGCCGATCCGGAACGAGACATGCGCGCGAAGTGAAGACTTTACCTTGAGCTCCATCCCATCGAAAACCTCAACACCCAAAAAAAAAAAAAAGGAAGCAGAAAACATCATGGCGGCCTGGTACTTCAAACGTGGGAGCATTGATCGTTGCGATATGCATTGTAAGGACCGAGTAACCCCCCGATCTAACCAAATAGGGCAATCTCTCACCTCGCTTGTAGCTGACCGCAACGACACTCTCACGCATCGCCCAGCTTCAGAGTCAGCTGTCAAAGACATGCATTGTAGAGGTTATCAAGATTTAGTTAGACCGTCTCTCATTTGCTGGGTATCTAAGAAAAGACCTCCGCCAAAACCCCCTTCCCCGAAAACCGTTATCCGGAACACCATGTCAACCAGTCCCCCCTTGTCACCTGGAATGAACAACCCCCCGTTGTGCGCACTGGATGGCCGATGGGGCGGTTAGTTAGCGGTGCTGTTCTTGCCGGCCAGTTCGACCATGAGAGCCGTGTTCTGGCGCTTGACCGAGTCAAGCTCCTGAGCCCAGGGCGGGACGACGGCGCTGCCATCGAGCTGGGGCTCGCCATCGTGGAAAACCGCCTCGTAATAGGCGATTTGATGCGCCTGGTTGCCCTCCAGGGCCTGTAGCTGGCTCTCCAAGTGCTGCGCCGTCTTGGCCTGGTTCTGCAGCTCAGAGTTCTTGTCACGCGCGTAGGCCTTGAGGCGGTTGACCTCCTTTCGATACTGTCCGATGAGGCTGTCGGTGCGCCTCGTGTCGTTGTAGGTCTCCAGGTTCTTGACGCGGGACTGGAGCTTGCGGATCGTGTTGTCCTTGAAGTTCTTAAACTCTTCCATGGAGCGGACGCGAGCGTTGAGCGCGGCCGTCTTGCGCTCGGCGCTCTCGGCCGTGACGGTGGCCTCATTGACGCATTTCTCAGCGCGCTTGAAGTGAGCGCGGAGGTCGTCAATCTCAGCACGGAGCTTGGCGTTCTCGGTGCGGATCTCGTCGACGTTGGCGCCGTTCCCGTTGCCGTTGACCCCAAAGCGAGAATCGGCCATGTCGATGTCATTATGCAGAAACTGCAGGGCGGTCTCGGCGTGGGCGATACTGGCACTGGGCTTCTGGGCGGTGGCAGGCTCGTAGGGCTTGGTGAAGAAGTCGGGGCTGACCACCATCTCGATGATCACCTGCATGATGTCCTCCGGGAGGATGCGCGCCTCAGCACCTTCGTAGCGGCTCAAGCGCGTCATGACAGCTTTCTTGATTCCACACATGGCCCAATCGCGCAAACGTTTGATAGGAGCGATTTCGGCAAGCTTAGCCAAAGGAACGAGGACACCAGGCGTGAAGTCAGAAGTGCCCGGCTGGGTGAGGCCGTACATGGGCAAGTCCCACTTGGCGGGATCCGCTTCCCATTTCTCAGCAATGGTAGCGTAGGCCTGCGCAGGCAGTCAGCATCTTATGCGAATGTCGACAGTTGAAACCTCTTTGGCGGAAAGAAAATCCGTGGAGGTGTCCACACGTACCTTAGCGTCGGCCTCGGAGGCGAAAGTGGGAGTGACAACGGGCATCTTGACAGTGTCTTCTTCAATGGAGACGACGGACGGTTTGGACGCGTTCAGTTAGCGAGCCTGGCTGTTTGTGAAAAGTTTGGGTGAGGCGGTGGTTCGGTGATGTAGAGGAAAGAGAGGTTGAGCGGCGGTTGGAGTCTGCTTAAGTAGCCAAGATCTTCCGCAGACGCGTCGCTTATCTTCAGTCAGGTGGCCTACTGCTGTGTTAGGGGTCCAGTGACCGTAAGTGTCACGGTCCAGTGATTGCAAAACGTAGTGTTAGCTCGGCCCTGGACTTCACCTGCTCATGCATCTGAGCCGCCCACGTACGCGACGTCACCCTCGCCGTTCACGCACACCACCATTGCACACCGATACCAAGGCATAGCTTGCTATCGCGAGCAACGGAGAATCGAGGATGATATCCAGCCTTGGCTCATTCAAAGTAAAGCAGCCGTTTAGTTTGGTTTTCATTTTAGAGCGACTTCACTGAATACAACCGAGCCCGTCGGAGATCACTGGCAACCGAAGCGCGGTAGGTCATGGTATGCCGCGCATGTGAGTGATCGGCGAAAACTCGACCGTCCAGGGCGACAGCATAATATCGTCGAGCTCGCTGACGTATGTATGGGTGGCGACGCTGCAGTGTCTAGCTCAAGCGGCGAGCGGAAGAGACCAGCGGAAGAGGCGCGCGGTAAAAAGAAGCCTTCGAAGGGTGCGTGTGTAAAGAAAGATCTTTGCCGAGACCGCTCACTAAGCCTCCGGAAGGCATTGGAGAAGAAGGAAAAAGAGCAAAAAAAATTGGTCCCTGCTACGCATTCACCGGGATCTTGCAGGCGCACGTCTTTCATTATAGCCCCTGGGGAGACGGCCTCCCACAGGCATCCTACTATTTCAGACTCCAAACTCCGAGAAACCCCCTCGACCGTGGTGGCGATCCTACAGTGGCTTGCCCGACAGCGGTGTTCGCTCCTGCGGTCTCACCTCTCCAAGTATGCCTCTAATCTCTGTCCCTGAGTTCAGTCCAGGTCCGGGGTTCGAACTGGCGTCCTTGGGTCTTGGGTCCTTGGGTCCTTGGGTCCTTGGGTCCTAGGAGTATCCAGATGGGCCAGTCTGCTGTTTCCTGTTTGTTAGTGACTATGGAACCTACCCGCTCGACCTTTATACCCTAAGACGCCCCGTCCTGCCCGCCAGGAACCGCTGCTGATGCCGTCACTCACACCTCACCAATCAACGAGCACGATACAAGCAAACAAGCAACCCTCGTAACCAAAGAATTCCCTCCAACCCGGGAGAGAACCGATCATCCCCCCCCCCCTTTCTTTGATCCAAACCAAAACTTCACTCCCCTCACCTTCACCAGCCATGCTTCGCGAACGTTCTACTCGCTTCCACCCTCGTACCCAAGCACATCAGCTGCCACCGTCCTCGGTATGCACCGACCGACCAGATTTTTTCACGCTTCGCATCAAAACGTTCCATGCATACCTTCCATGACGTTGGCATACCATCAAGGAACCGTGTCACTGGCAGCCTGGCGCTCGGCGCTGCCCCGGTTGCCGGCTTCCCGGGCACTGGACCCGAAGTGTGAGCGCGAGACGCGCCCATTACGGGCGTCGGCGATGGAGCGCTGCGTTATGGGGGACAGAAATGAGGAAGGATGGCCAAGTGGGCTTGAGGATGGCTTGCTGGGATGCTGAATACCATCTGTTCCACCACAAACACGCAGCTGATGCTCTTTGATTACTTTTCATTCTCCCAAACTACGAACAGAGGTGCGTTTTACTGACATCCCAGGCGTCCGGCCGCTCATTTCAATCATCGTAAATCTTTGTTTCCACCCTTTGTTTCCGCCCATAAGATGTCCTAAAACCATACATCCAATTTCATAAATGACATTATTCCATAAGCACTGAAGAGACCTAGAGCTCATCATGCTTAGCCTTCTCATCCGCACCCTCGGACGGCATTTCGACCTTTCAACCAACGATCAGCAAAGCGTCCCGTACCCGAACTCGACATCACAGAAGCCACTCTTACCTTCGTAATCTTGAACCCACCGGGAACCATGCTCTGAAAAACACCCTCGGGATCGTACTTGGCCGCCGCGGCCCGGATCTTCTCGATATTGGGAATCCCGTAGCTCTCGAGCGGCTTCTGGTCGCTGTAGGCGTACGGGAGGTAAATATACGGATGGTCCTTGCCCCTGCTCTGCGCGAAAGCCTTGATCTCGGAGATGAGCTCGCGCTGGGCGTCCTCGAACGCGGCGTCCCTCTCGGCGCCCTTCCAGCCGCAGTAGCACATGAAGACTGGGTGCGAAAAAACTCTTGGTTAGCGGACGGCTAAAGCGGGGAGGGTGCTGCTGCGCCGCGTCACCCGTGGAGGCGAGGCTTACGGATCTTGTTCTCGGGGGAGCCATCCAGGCCAAGCACGTTGCCGCCGCGCGCTCTCGAGTGGTGGGAAAAGAGCGCGGGGAGCGGCTGGAACATGGTCAGGGTGAGCCAGTCGCCGCCGTTGGGGTTAAGCTTCTCGACCATGGCGTTGAAGAGCTCGGCGGCCTTTTTCATGACGGCGGCGTCGTTTTCGAACGTTATGGTCATGAAGGCGTCGCTTTTTTTCTCACGGGTCAGCAGCGAGGCGGAAGGGGAAAGGGGAGGCCTTACCGGTAGCCGGCGGGCTGCTCCAGCTCTTCGATGAGGTCGGAGACGTTGGTGATTCTCATCGAATCGGAGAAGTTGCCGGGGATGGAGAGAAACTCCTCGAAGATGGGAGGCGGCGTCTCGATGGCTTTGGTGTATTCATATGCGTTGGCAACAACGAGCTGGCCCACGGTGGATGCGTAGTTCAAGATCACGATGATGGAGGCGTACGGGTCCTCGGCCGCCTTGTTGGTGAAGTTCTCCAGGTACTCGAGCTGCTGGTTTGCCGTGTCGAGCGGGTATGCCACAACGCCGCCCCACAGCTTCTCATCCTCGAAGGTCAAGAGGTCAAAGCGGGTGACAATGCCGAAGTTGTTGGTCGAGCCCTTCATGGCGGGGAAGAGATCCGGATAGCTTTTGCTGTTGACGTAGATGATGTCGCCGCTACCAAGCACCAGCTACTCCTGGTTCAGCCGTAGCTCAAGCGCTGGCTTTGCGTCGAAACTTACCTCGTACTGCGCAACATTGTCACAGGCCAGGCCCTTGCGGGGCGAAAAGAACGAGTTGCCGCCTCCAAGCAAGAACCCGCCAACGCCGACAGAGCTCGCACGACCGCCCACGATCAGCAAGTTGTCCTTTGCGAGCGTGTCGTAGACAGAACCCCATCTGGAACCCCCGCCAACGCCAGCAGTGCCATTGCCAAAATTGGTGGTCGTGTTCATCAAGCCAAGATCAATCGTCACGCCGTTCTCGATGTTATTGGCGCCTGGCCAGACAGTGTGGCCACCGCTGCGGACAGCAAACTGGCACTGCTGCGTCCTGTTGGCCGCGGCCAGGGCGACGACGGCCTTGGACACGTCGGCCGCCTTCTGCGGCTGGAGCAGGCACCACGGCCTCAGCTGAGCCGCCACCGACCAGTACGAGTCTATCCTCGCCTCGTACACATCTCCGCCTGGATACTGCACCTCCAGACCAGCGGCTTCCAACGCTCCGCACTATATTGTCGAGGTGGAGGTTAGCTTGCTGCCGTCACTGCTGGTTACGAACGGGATTGCGTACGCAGTGCGAGGAGCCGGAGCTGGCCGATGTTTCAGAGCCAGCGGTCGTGCTCACAGCTGCCGCGACGCAGAAGATAGTTGCATGGAAGCGCATTGTGGTGGTATCAACACTGGCAGATGTCCGGAGGACGATTGTTGGTTGAAATGGCGGTCGCTGAAATCTTCGCCGAGGCAGTGCGGCACGGTCCGGAGCAGCTACCTCAAGTGGCTACCTTGTCCGCGTAGACAGTATTCCCATTTTGGGTATAGCGGCAAGCTATTGAAGACTTGCTTTCATCTACTTTTTTGGCCACGACTTTCAGGCTTCGCGACATGAGTCTACATTTGGATCCAGCTCGGACTCACGCAGTCCTGAAAGCAGGACCAAGGATAGCGGGTACTCGGAAGAGAGGCTGTCTCATCCATGTTGGCACGAGCGTTTCAAACAGTAAGTGAAAAGGGTGGGGCCCAACGCATCCTCTTCCGCGTATCCGCGGAAGATCGAACCAGGTCTCCTAACCACACCAATCTCAAATGCGTAACACCCAGGCAGAGCCGAAGCGGATCGTTGCGAGACGGCTTCAATTTCCTGGCGATAGGATTCTTCTCAATGCGCAGGAAAGATGGGGCAAGCCTCGGTTCCTGCGTCGGATGGGTGGCCTCTGCTTGGCAAGGAGAAGATCGGTTGGCGAAGGCAGCTGGACGAACTGATGGACATCACTGGACATGATGCATTTTCCAGTACTGCTCAGAAGACAGTGTGCTAGCTTACGCGTAAGACGCTTTCACAGAAGCCAGTCTATATTCTTGAGCGCAATACTGACAAGAGCTTACCATATGGACCGAGCACGAACACGACGTTAGCGACTCCACAATGAGGATTTCGATTACAACATCAGCCTTCAGGAGACCAGTCTTGCTTTTTCAAGAGCATGCCTTCATCTAGATCAACCAGCAGGCTCTTGTTGATACACATAAAAGGTCTGCAGAGCCTGGAACGCTTACACTAGGGGAATTCCTATTGGTTGTCAAAGCCGTTGTAACAGTGCATGTTGTTCATCTAGCGCAGGGGGACGCCGCTGGGGCCCGATCGACCCTGCTTCGGTTGCTAAAACCGGTTCGAACGGACCGGACCGTGCAAAAACACGCAATTCAAATGAATCCTTCTCGGCAGCAGGTTCTGTGACTCGGCTGGGGATCAGGATTCAGGGCTGACTTTCACATCACCAGGTTGGAAAGATGGCGAGTGGGTTGAGGATGAAATGCGTGGCCCGAGGTACAGGACAAAGCTATGAGGCTTAATGACGCCCAGTTATGACATGGGTTCTCGGATGGTTCCCCGCGGCGTGCCAATGAAGGAATCTGGTCTTGTAGCCACCTATGAAATTGCGCCCAGGGCCATTTATGGAGACGGGTACGCCGTAAGTGGCACGTTTAGCGGCCAAGACGTCCAATGCAGCGTAGCATCTGCAGAAGGAATGCAAGGCTATAATTGTACGCGTCAAGCTTTGATCTCTGGTCTCGTGTTTGCCTTGAGAAGACCCAAAAGTCTTGAGGATCATCAAGGGAGTGAAACCACCCCAGGTGCGGAGAACAGGCGATGCGTCCCGGCCAAGCGCATCGCTGAATCATACCCACTGATATTACTGCGCTACTTCCTCCCTACGCCTCCCATGGATTGATCTGCGCCACCTTTCTTCCCAAACTTTCAATACAGAACAGTGCTGGCGGACCGGGAGTTGTCGCCATGGCCGCCACATATACCACCACATATCTGACGACGACAAGCCACAATGTGGCGACTGCTACGTCCACTATTGTAGCTGCGCTGCAGGCCCCACCGGGCTATCACGTCAATTTTGACGATCCGATGAGAAAAGGCGACGTGCAGGGCTACTGGGTGTTCGCTATTGGCATCGTTGTGTCTTTTCTCTTTCTACTCATGCGATTATACACGAAGATAGTCGTTTCACGATCCTTTGTCATCGATGATGGTGAGTTCGAGATCTCACTCCACTATGCGTCCACTCGACTGACTTGAAACAGTGTGCATCGTAGTTTCTTTTGTAAGCTTTCTGCTTTCCACGGAGACGACTATCCCTGACATAGAACAGATACTCGGATTGGGGTGCCAATCCATCCTACTTTGTAAGTGATTCCGTGGAACTCTCAAAACAACCTCTCATTCCCGTTAGACATGTGGAAGAACGAAATCCAGGGAGTGCACGCCTGGGAGATACCCGTGGACCGCTACAACCTCTACAACCTGGTAAGCAACCTTGCCTCCCCACCACCCTACAGCCCAACCCTGACCTCCCTCGGCAGTTGATCATGTGCGCATCAGTGCTCTACGCGCCGACCCAAGGCTTCGCCAAACTCTCCCTCCTCCTCTTCTACCGCCGCCTTGCCCCCTTCCCCTGGTTCCGCGCCGCCATCTACGCCGTCATGTTCGTCGTCGTCGCCTACACCCTCGGTATCATCTTCTCCCTCATCTTCCCCTGCCACCCCATCTCCTCCAACTGGGACGTCACCCTCCCCGGCACCTGCATCAACAAAGTCGGCACCTACCTCGCCACCGCCGTCATCAACATCGCCACCGACGTCGCCCTCCTCCTCCTCCCCGTCCCCGTCCTCGCCCGCCTGCAGATCCCGCGCCTCGAAAAGGCCGCCCTCATCGCCATGTTCGGCGTCGGCTCCATGACTTGCGTGACCAGCATCGTCCGCCTCGTCATCCTCATCCCCATGCTCTCCGATGGAGACCAGACCTGGGCGGTCTCCATCCCCTGCGTTTGGATCCTGGTCGAGGCTAACCTCGTCGTCATCTGCGGTTGCCTTCCCATCGTGCGCAAGTTTGCGCGCCATGTCTCGCCGAAGCTGTTTAGCGACCGCGGCGGGAGTGGGAGCGGTAGCGATCCGAACGCGCAGGCTAAGGCGGCGCGGGCGGATAGGAAGACGTTTGATTTTTTGACGATTGGGAGCATGCGGAGTCGGCCGATGCGGTCGAAGAAGGGGGGGAGGGGGAAGGGGGGGTTTGAGGTGGGGGATGTGGAGTTGGAGACGGGGACTGGGGGGAGGTTGAGTGCGAGTGAATGGAGTGAGGGGGGGAGCGAGATGGGGATTGTGGAGACGAAGGCGTCGACGATGACGACGGTGGGGGGTGGGGAGGAGGGGGAGGGTGGGGGGAAGGGTTTGGGCGGGAGAGGGGGGGCGTGAGCTGAAAGAATTGCGAAGGAGGAGGGGATATGGGATTAGAGGGAGTTTGTGCTTTCTGGCGTGTGGTTGTTTACGAAAAGATCATGAAGAAATGCTGGATGGCCAATGGAAAAAGTGAATTTTGATTGACCATTGCGGAACCGAAATATCTGCCCTTTACCATTAGAAAGTTTTCTCACTGCCCTGAGCTAACAAGGGAAGCCCTTCAAGGTGTTTGTCTGCTCTGAAGTGTGGGCGAAATGTTGGGGAGCCTGAGAGTTGGGCGGAGATATGTCCGCGAACTACAGAAAGGCTTGCGGTTATTGAAACACAACTGATAGCAGGGACTTATTGACACAAGGGCTGTGGAGTTTTCAGAGGTATTCAGTACGCTGCTGCGCCGCCAGCGGTAGCACACGACAAAATAGCATCTGCCCTGAAGAAAACACTGTGGCTGCGGATGGAAAAGCCACCTTGTTGAACGTTCTCTGGGGCTGAGGATCATGAGCAAAATACACGCCCCCACGAGACTAGCCGAGTAAGGTCCGGGCCGCTCCGCATCGAGGCTCAGCCGATCATGTTTATCCCTACCTTCCTCTCGATGCTTGCGAAAATTGTCGTCTTGTAAAACTCACTGATGTAGGAGTAACCTGCTGTCCTGGAGTATGGAGCACGTGGGATAGAAGTGCATTGAATTAAGCTATATGCAGGTCATACGCAGGTCCAAAGTTTGGCTTGTATCTCTCGGCGCCATGTAAGCTTACTGTGGCGGAATAATAGCTGTTCCTTTCAGAAGTCCTTGTTTAGTCGCATCAGCACCCGCCTGCAGACCTAACCGAAGACGCACAAGGCCAGGTTTGGCTGTAAACTTAGGCACACACGTCATTTGCACCGTCCAGTCCAGCCTTACCCTCTTGGTCGCACAGCGTCACAGCCTTAAACGGCGCATCTGTGCGTGACATCAGCCTCCACCAACGTGGCGTGCTGTCTCCTGCGGCCGACTCTAGATGCGGCTCTGTATTTGTGCGGTGAATACATGATTCAGCCCTGTTTCGGCCACAGTGTAGTACAAGGCGGTGCCAGAAGCCAAGCCACGCGAGCCACCACGGCTATACTTTGCTCATTCGGCAAGCGGAATAAGCAGATAGAGGCTACTCGACTCCACCTGCGCGGATATATTTCACCTCCTCGGAAATGTTGCATTGCACCCAGGTTGTCGAGTCTTGGCCGCGTTTCGGGAACTTGAACAGGAGACAGACATGACCTCGAAAGTCAATGCGAGACTTGCGGCCTCCAAAACACATGACGCTGAGTGTTCACTTTGCGCACAGCGGCTTTGTTGGAAGGTCATACAAAAGGGATTGTAGAGCCTCTGAGCCTCTTTTGCGACTCCTCTTCCTTTACTCTGACACAGCCGCATAGCCAACATGGACATATGAGGTAGAGTCGGCCGGGCCTAATGCTTATGTCGACTCAGATATCCGTCTGGTGCATTCACAATCGAAGCGTTCTGGGGTGCTTCTCCGGGCCTGTGATTATGCCTGCCGCAAAAGGAAGCCAATGTGGGCTGCGCGTGACGGGAAGGCGCGAGGTTGCCTCCACTCGTTTCTTCGCGCTGCTACTTCTTCTGCGCCTCCAACTTCCCAACACCTCACCACCATCATCAGCCAGCTTGTCATCCACGGTCCGCCTCACTCATTTGCGGAGTGCCCGACCTGATCAGCATTACTGTCCTTTCCGTCGACTCCGTCGAGCTTTCGTTCCTTACCCAGCACCAGACGTATAAAGAAGAGGCCAGAGCCGTTTGAACTGGGTCATCAGCAGCACCCACCAATCTTGCCTATCTTCAACAATCATGGTTTCTCTTCGCACTCTGGGCGCAATTGCGTCTTTCATTTGCCTCACCTACGCCGCTCCCTACCCTCACGACTTCACTTCCACGGTCGATTCCGGCCTCGAGCCCACCATCAACTTCAGTGAGCCCTCCAAGGCTGACAACATCGCCTCTCTTACTCGCCGCGCCACGGGTGGCGTCGTCAGTGGAGCAGCCGCCGTCAACACCATCAACAACCACGACGGCATCGGTGCTGGCTCAGACTCTTACAAGATGTACTGGGGCGATGGTTCGCGCGAGGCCGGCTGGCCCACCCAGGAGCAGTGGGTCTCGTTCGAGGACATGTGGAATGCCAACAAGAACAAGATACTCCGTAGGTCATGCGGTTGGAACAACTGGGGCCAGGAGAATTCCGAGGCCGAAATTGGCGCCTTGTACGATGCCATCCAGCAGATCGCCCGCGAGACCAAGGTCGACCACCGCTTCATCCTTGCCGTTGTTATCCAGGAATCCAAGGGCTGCGTCCGCGTCACGACAACCTCGTGAGTAAACTTCATCTTGTCAAATGTTTCTGAAGCTGACAATCACTAGCAACGCCGACCCGAACATCTTCAACCCCGGCCTGATGCAGAGCCACAGCGGAAGTGCAACCTGCATGAACAAGGTTCCTTGCCCCCGCGACACTGTAAGTACTGCTGCTTCACTCCAGCATAAATGACCAGTCACTGACACTTTACGCCTCACAGATCGTTGCCATGGTTCGCGAAGGCACTGCTGGGACCGTCCATGGAGACGGCCTAGCTCATGTTCTGAACCGTAAGACATGCACCCTCCCCCAATACATCAGTACACCACGCTGACTTCCGGAGCAGAAGCGCAAAACACCTTCCACGTTACGCACTCGCGCGCCTTCTACCTCGCTGCCAAGTACTACAATGGCGGCTCTATCCCCGCGAGCAACAAGCTCGAGGATGGCTGCTGCACTCGTTGCTACGCCAGCGACATTGCCAACCGCCTCACCGGATGGGTTCTGACTCCCACTGGCTGCCCCCTCTGAAAAGAGGCTGCATGCAAGATCTGAACTTGTAGACCAAGGGCGACTCTGTTTTCGTTCTGCTTTCTGTTCTCTCTCATCTTCTCTTGTACCCATCTGGCTTTCACATGCTGGATCTTCTGTCGTTACTTCACAGGGTAGATGGTTGCTTTTCATGCGAGATGGTTTCTTTTACACGGTAGATGTTTGCTTCACACGGAGATGGTTTCTTTACAAGGTAGATGGTCTCTTTACACGGTAGATGTTCCTTTACACGGTAGATGGTCACTCTAGATGCTAGATGTTGGAAAGAAAGTCATCTACTGCCCCCCTGCTAAGCTTAAGTCATGGATTCCGTGCTGAAAGCGTGTGGTTCTTTTTTGCACAAACGGTCATCAAAAACTAGTGACACAGGCAAGGATCCAGTGATTGTTGCTGCACATTCTCACGAATCTGCGGAACGTTAAGCTCGTCCTCATCGTCTCCGATGCCGGACAAAATTCTCTACCTCTGCCCGTTCCTTCGCGCCTGAGTCCTGTTCTTCGTAACAAACCTGAATCTGCCTCTCGCCGCGTGTATATAAAACTCCTAGGAATCCGCGGTGGCTATTAGGCCTAGGTTTTGGAACGAGAACTTGGGGGGAGAGGCCATGCCGAATTCTTTCCTACCAGCCCAAGTGCGGGCCCCGGGATCTCATACAGACTACGGGGCTCTCAAAGTGTTTGAAGCTGGACTTGAGCGCTCCCGCATTGGGCCACTTGCATATATCTCTGAGCGGCTACGCCGCAGTACCCTTTCGGGGTCAGGGTCTAGCAAACCTCATCCGCGACAAGTTGTTATGGAAAATATCACTTGTCAGCACCAATCATTCACGTATCATGGGCGGCTTTCCTATTGCGAAGAAGAATACTACTCTAAGTTGAGGATTATCAGGCCCCTCAGCCTAGTATCATCTCATGGTAGTCATAAACTTTCGGTAGCTTGACATGAAGAAGCGTGGTGGAGCGCCCAATATAATGCCTGGGCGATGTCCAGGCCATAGCAAAGACCACATTGGATGTCACAGATTATGGGAGCGATTCGCGGGAATATGGTTACTTTAAGGTCTGATCTTCAACTCCCTTAATCCAATTCCTTTAGAACGCATCCAGCCAACGTCTCAAGCTACTGAGGAAAAGTCGATGCTAACCCTCTCACATCCTCTCCTTCTCCAGAAGGCGACGCGTGAGCTCTTGGTTTTCCTTGCGCAGCTGCCTTATCTCCTCCCTGAGCTTCAAAAGCTCCTGGTCGTAGCTGTCCACGAAGCTCTCCACCGTGTTCTTCGCCATGTTCTCCACGATATCCTTCACGGCACCAGATGCGTTCTCCATGTCGACCTTCGACGCCTTAGCGGGAGGACGCATAGAAGCCCACGAGCTTCCCGAAGACTTCTGCCGCTTGTGCTCCGCAAACATAGGCCGGAGCGGCAGCATGCCCGAACAAAGCGTCTCCTCCGTGACCGCCAACGCCTCACCGCCCGTCTCCGCGATGCGCGACTCGGTTGCGCTCACCTCAATCACCCCCTCCTCACCTCGAACCTCCTCCTCCTCCTCCTCCTCCTCCTCCAAGCGCTTCGAAAAGCGCCTCGTCACCCTCTTCAAATCCTCCTCCGTAATATTGAACATGGACAACCTCCCCCTCTCCCTCATCATCTCCCACCTCCCCCTCTGCTCCTCCCCCATAACCTCCTGCAACTCCTCCAACCCCGCCTCCGCCGCCACCGCCTCACGCGACGCCGCCACCAACCCCGTAAGAACGCACAGCGGCACACACAGCGACTCCTCCGGACGGAGCGCCGGCATCAGCAGCACGTCGGCGAAGGGGACGCGCCACAGCGCCTCGACATGCGCCATGGCGTCGCGCTTGGCGAAGGGGAAGTCCCACTTGCGCGCCGACTCGTCCTCGGGCACGTGCCAGAAGGGCCCCTTGCTGGACGTGTCGCCGCCGAGCTTGAGGGGCCCGGTGATGGAGGGGTTGGGGGAGACGGTGGGGCCGAGGGCGATGGTGCCGTGGGCGGCGCCTTTGCGCTTGTGTGCGTTGGAGTACATGAGGGCGATTACTTGGAGGGCTTTTTCGCGGTCGCGGCGCGGGAGCGCGGCGTGGCCCAGGTCTTGTTGCTGGGGGGGCTGGCGGGCGGGCGGGTTGTGGGTGAGCGTGGGGTGGTCGTTGGAGATGGGGGCTGGGCGAGGTACTTACGGTGTCGGCGCTCATGGAGGCGGTGTGGTTTGGATGGCGCGGGCGTGGAATGCGGTCTAGATGTTGCGGTGCGAAGGTTGGGTTGCGATGGTGGGTCGAATCTGTCACTTGAGCCGGAGGTAGCAGGGAGGCTGACGAAAAGGTTTGCGGTCGGACGTAGTATTTGTCGCTCCACGGGCCTCGCGGGTCGAAGCAGAGCGCGTCGGAAAGGTCGGGTGGGCGGGGTTGGTGTTGAAGTGTCGATGAGCAAAGGCGAAGTTTAAAAGCTGGGCGAAAGGTTGTGTCTGGTGACCGGTGCAACGCAGCGAAGCAGCCATATGACGTGGACCAGAAAACCACGCCAACGAAGAAGCACGTAGAAATGGCTGTATCCCATCACCACCGAAACATGCATCCAGCTTTACCCTCGTGGAGCGACGGAGGCAGCGCAGTGCCTCGCACACTGACGTGGTATGCAACCGGGGAAGTTCACCGCAAATGCATCTCAGAACTTCTTGAACGGCTTGACTTAAATCCACTCTTCTCCATGATGAGTTTCCTTCCACTGCCAGTGCCGTGACGTGGTTCAGCTCTAGCTTTGCGTGCAGCAATTCTCCTCTGTGGATTTCAATGCGACTTGTGGTGCTGTGACCTCGCACGCTCTCCATGTTTCGTCACTGCGCGTACTTGGCATTACTTGCGTAGATTAATCATAACGTATGCTCCAACTCAATACGCGTACACACGAATCCATCTGGTGGGTGGATGTCGTGCGGTAAGCCTTCCGTGCAGAATGTCCACGCAGTGGGTGCCCGACGAATGTCGCACAAGCCATGATCAACCGACTCAATCTAGACGACACTCCATTACCCACTTCATCCATCAAACAAACAAACATGTCATCATATCACGATAACCAAGCGCATTCCACGCGGCTTGTAGGAGATTGCGATCAATGAGCGGCCGACATGTAAGCGGCTGCCACAAACGGCGCCGATACACTAGCGCTGTAGACGTCATCGCGCCAACTTGGTGCCCTCTCGCTCTCGCTCTGCGAAGGCAGACTCTTCATCTCCCTTCCACCGTTACTGAGCAAGAGACCCATGTTTATTCGACTCTACTCCAGCGCTGCTCCTGAAGGATCCATTCCCAGCATCCAATCCCTCCCGTCCCGTCCCGGTTCCTGCGCCGCAGTTCTTGCGCACTAGCTCTCCCTTGCCTGAAATTTTCATCCAAACCTTCTCGTCGCTCAACCAGGAACTTTTGCCGTCTCCAGAGAAAAAAGGCATCTGTACTCCGCATACCAGCCATGGTGTGGTCTCAGCTGGAGCCGACAGCTCCCCATCTGACGTACATTATCGTGTCGTCGTTCCTGATCGTCTACGCCCTATTCTCGCTCTTCATTCGCAACCGCCTGCACCTATCCGAGCCGCCGCTGGCCACGCTAATCGGCATCGCCTTTGGCCCGCACGGAGCCGGAGTCCTGCAACCGCGGAAATGGGGCCTCGACGATGTCTTCATGCAGGAGTTCACCCGGCTGATCCTGGGCATTCAGGTGTTCGCGGTAGGCATTGAGCTGCCATCGGGCTTCTTCAGGTCCAGCACCGGCCAGTGGAAGAGTGTAGCCGTGATGCTGGGCCCGGTTATGGCCTTTGGCTGGATCGTCTGCGCCGCTCTGATCAAGTTGATCTTGGGCGTGGATCTGGTCGTCGCAATGGTGGTGGCAGCATGCCTGACGCCGACGGACCCAGTGCTGGCGGCGAGCGTGCTGTCCAACTCGCAGTTCGCAACCCGCGTGCCCCATCGCATCCGCCATTTGCTGTCGGCAGAGAGCGGGTGCAACGACGGCGTGTCGTTCCCGTTCCTCTACATCGGCCTGACCATCATGACGAGCGCATCTGTCGGCGAAGCCTTCAAGGAATGGTTCCTCGTCACCATCCTCTGGCAGTGCGTCTTCGGCACCCTGCTCGGCCTCGTCATCGGCTTCTGCGCCAACCGCGTCCTGCGCTTCGTCCACAGCCGCGCCTTCATCGGGCGCTCGTCGTACCTGGTCTTCTACCTGCTCATGGCCGTCTTCTGCACCGGCGTCGCCAGCACCCTCGGCACCGACGACTTCCTCGTCGCCTTCAGCGCCGGCGTCGGCTTCAACTACGATGGCTGGTTCCGCCGCGAGATCGCCCAGACGCGCCTGCCGCACATCATCGACCTGCTGCTCAACAGCACCATGTTTGTCTACTTTGGCGCCAGCGTCCCCTGGGCCCAATTCTCCCTCAACACCTCCGTCGTCTCGCTCAGCCCGGGGCTGCTCGCCATCCTGCTCGCCGGCGTCTTGTTGCTCCGCCGCATTCCCGTCGTCCTGCTCGCAAAGCGCTTCATCCCGGACCTGCAAACCTACCGCGAGGCCTTATTCGCCGGCCACTTCGGCCCTATGGGCGTCGGCGCCTTGTTCCTGGCCATCGAGGCCCGCGCCCAACTCGAGACCGGCACGTCCGAACCGCTGCCGTACCCGCCGTCGGGGCTGCCGGCGCAGCGGCAGCAGGGCGTGGATGTTGTTTGGCCAGTCGTGTGCTTCATTGTGTTGGGCTCGACCATGGTGCATGGCCTCAGCACGCTGGCCATCAGCGTGGGCAGCCATTACGCGCGGAAAGAGGGTGAGCGGGCGCCCCTGATCGGAGCCGAGACAGATGGATTCGATGCTATGGTTCATGACGACGCGGTTGAGGAGGAGGAGTGGGAGGAGAATGAAGGTTGAGTGTCATTTTGGTCGTGCGCCGTTTTCCTGCTTCCTTCCGATTGTAGACTCTGACAAATACAAGAAACCGTCTCTTTATTGCTTCGTTCATCTCTGTGCGTGGCTTGTTTTCCGTCGCCATCGCCGTCATGCGTGGATTCGCCAACCGTTCTCCCATATGACGTACAGTTCTCCTGCCGTTTGTCCTGGGTTACCTCGGCAATACGCAAGCCCAAACAAATCTGCTCTTGCCATCAAAGTACAATGTGAGTTTGCGATCCAAGAAAGTGACAGGGCTTTTCATCTAAGTGGAAGTGGGGTTGGTAGCAGATCGTGCAAGTAGACCTGGCAGCTGAGAAGATGACGTCCGAACACTGAAGGAGACGAGGATCAGTTACCACTGCTCCTTGATCGAAGCGTAGATGGTGCGGTGGTTGTGTCGCTGCCAGGTGAGGTGGACGCCACGACCGGCGGTTCCGATCGGGATGGCGTGGCAACAACTCAGCAGCATGCCCAGCTGGCAGCCTAAAAACAGGGCATGTACTATGGGCTTGAAGGAAACTTATTATGATGGTCAGCGAGCACTGCTAATGCGAAGCCTTCGTGTCCAGGCAGGAACACATGAACGCGGTATCATGTATCGAAGAGCTCTCAGTGGGCAGTGAGCAAGGCAACGGGAGCGTAACACGCTTTCTCCTTCTCGCCTTCCTTTGTATTACCAGATCATGTGTTTTCCAAGCGCACCCATGGCTCCCAGTCTCGGTCTCCATTGTTGGCATCCGTCGTCAAACACAAACCATCTCCCTGACTTAGGCACTACAACATTCATTGTCAGGCGATTTGCATCATCGTACCATTCACTCACTTTGGACATCCTTAGGAACGCCTGCGCCGTCCCATGGAGATTCAGTAAGCTGTTTGGACTTTCGACTGGCGCCTGCTGACACGTCTCTTAGCTGTACACGCGCCACCGCATATCCCGCGGCACAGTGCCACCTGTACAGGGCAGTACCACTTTCGCTTAAAGAAGGGGATCCTCACAGGTTGGATGAGCCCGATACTGCACGTGCACAGTCCCAGCGGGTGATACGGGCCTCCTCCAGAAGCCAGCTTGCGGAACGAACCGCGTGCATCATCCAAGCCACCCGCTTCTCTTCTGACCGACCACGCCGTCGTTTCATTGGCGCGACGACCTTCGCTCTTCCAATCACCATTCGGTTGATACTTGCTGCTTGGATAACCGTGGCCATTCCAAGGTCTGCATACCGAGATCGGCGGTTCGTTCCCAGTCTACCTCTAGATTGGACTCCTGACCAGACACCCGCCCCCGGATATCCCATGATAAAGAAGACGCGCCAAGTCCAGTTACCTGGTACGCGTGGAAGCACAGGTCATCCGGCACACGTTCAACTCGCCTGGCCCAGCATTTGACTTTCTTATAAAGCACATCCTCCATCGCCTCTTCATCCACCCCCCACCACCATCCAGAACCTTCATCCTCGAAAGCGCGTCTCAGCCACCCGCTTTCATTGTGCGTATCTGAGACACCCACAACCACATTTTACTAAGGCGCGTCTGCATCTTGCAGAAGCAAACACCGTGAACACTCCGTCTACCATGCCGATCCAAGCCCAGCACGCTCCAAGCATGCCGGTCTCTACCACCACAGGCTGTGCGAGGCACCTCTCGGCCCCGCCAACACTTCGGAGCCCCGACTCCATCAGAAAGGTCATGCTCTTGGACAATATTATCAACCACGACGAGCAGAGCGATGGTGAGTCCGTAAGCTCAAGCACGTCCAGCAAAGCTGACGGGCATTCTCAAGCTGCTGCAAATCAAGCGCGACACGAGGCTGCTAGCGCGCTTCTCGGTCTTAGTGCGAGGCAGAGCAGTAAGTCCATCAATTACCTGTCCTAACCCTCCTCATGCGCATCATTCTGACTTTCGAAAAGGCAACCCCAAGACTCTGCCGGACGTCCCTTCAAGTGGTATTGCTGCCCCGACTCCAGCAGTCGGTCACCACTCCAAGGCTCTTCCGACCTCGCCAGGCATGCCAATGCTTCCCCTTGCTTCAATGCACGCATTCACGCGCGATGGTAGCTCCTCAAGCTACGCGCCGTCGGCAGTAGTTGCTCAAACCCAAGGCTCAGCCACTTCTACTGAGGACGACGATGACGTTGACATGGACCTGGGTAACAGCGGTAAGCCCACCACGTCCCCGACAGCCAAGACAGCGCACTGACAGGACCCCTAGGCACAGCAGCATCTGGCAACCCGAACGACCGCGAATTCGTATGCTGGGCATCGCGCACCCCGTGCATGCTGGGCCAGTACACGCTGAATTGCTCGCGCAAGATGGTGTCTGACTATTTCGGCCGCAACAAGACGAAGACGTTCCAGGTTGAGGAGAGCCGCTGGATCCGGTGGTGTCGCAAGCACTACCAGCGGCGCTCGTACCGCGACACGTGGGGCCACCACAAGGGATCCATCGTGCTCAAGCAGCTGGAGGCCATCAACGAGCAGGAGGCCGGCCTGCGCTACCGCTTCGGCCTCAAGTCCACGGAGAATCAACGCTTGAATGACTACAACAGCAAGCTCATCAACCAGCAACGCCACTTCGACCTCACCGACGACGAGGCTGTGGCCATGGACAAAGAAAATATCAACATCGCGCCTCTCGCCGTGCTGCACGAACTCAGACAGTTCGCGGAGAGTCACGCCCGCCCAGAGGACAACACCTTGTCCGGTGCTGACTGCACGCAGCTTGTCGAGCTGGCCATAGAGATGGTCAGGGAGAAGCGCTGCTTGAGCCTTCCGCTGTTCGAGATGGTGCCGCAGTTCAAGGCCCAGACGCCGAAGGGGAAGAAGAGCGGCGCTGTCGCCAAGAAGACGGCGCCGAAGAGCAAGGGAGCGAGCAAGGGCGAGAGCGCGGCGGGCACGAAGCGCAAGAGTGAAGGAGGTGATGACGGCTCCAGCCCGAAGAAGCAGAAGACCTGAGCAGGGAGTATCAGCACAACTGCCTGATCACCGGCGAAGGATGACAGCACGCTCCTTCCTTGCCAGCTCTCCATGCATGATGATTGACGACTTCTCCCAACTTCTCTTCGGCACCACCTAGAGCGTTCCTGGATTACACAGGTATCGACAGCATACCCGATTCCCGAAACCGACTTCTTCCATTTTCTCTCTTCAGCATCTCCGCCACGGCAAGCCACGTAGGATGGACAAGACTTTCTGCACCGGTTTTCTTACACATAAGCACCGGTTTACTTTCTTCTTCTGTTGGACCGGGCTCCAGAGCTGCGTACTCATGATAGGGTGAAGCTTTCCTTTGCTGAGCGGGTTCTTCACACACTTCTGTATTTGTTCTTTGTTTGCTTTTTTTCATGTACAGGCTTTGGCACACTAAGACAATCGTCGATTGGTGTTATCTCTGGCGGGACGACTCGGCTGGGCGCATGGTACATCCATATGGGGTTTCATTGCAGCTTTGTTTGAGGGTTGCTAAGACCTCGGCGTGGCATGGTGGTGTCGTGGAGGCCTTCTTTTCTTTGCCTGGCACCATAGATGGATAGAGTGCATTCTGGTAAATAGTCGAAGGGTAATGTAATACATAATTCAAAGAAGATGCAAATGCTTTCGTGTGCCTCATTTCCAAAATGCAGTCGGGATGGTCCGAGCCATGATCTGGTACATACAGGTTGAAACATAGCAGGGTCTGAAAGACAACCACGGTTCAGGGCGGAAAGAACCATAGCTAGGTACGAGAGACACGACCCAAATAATGCACAATCCCGACAAGTGTGACAATGTTCAGCCCCACGCATATGTAGGTACCGAAAGCCAGGACGCGCCAAGCTTTTTCGCGTGCCCCACAAGGGCGATCATCCTCGGCAAAGGGGCTGGTTGTTGTGTTTTCCCACGCTCCGCTCTCGTGCGTAATACCCGCGGCTCCTCTCCCTTGAACAGCCGACCGCCATGCCCGCCCGCTGTTCCTGTACGCCTACCTGTTTCCGCCGGCGCGCCCCGCCAACCCGTCAACACCATCATCCCTCGCGCTGACACCGGCCTGCTCGCGCAACGTCTCCGTAACGATCGATCCATCACCCAACCCACCTACCCCGCAGCGCCTACTCACCGCCAACTCGAACCACCCGCGAGAAGGAGAAAAAAAAAACCCACCCCCAACGCAATCCCATAGCATGCGCCCTACGCAAACAATGGCAACACCACCACCACCACCACCACCCCTCCTAGCATCCATCCCGCTCTCCCTCCCGGACCCCCTCCCCACCGCCCTCACCCTCCTCGCCCTCGCCTCCCTCTCCCTCCTCGCCTACATCGCCCACACCCTCCACGCCCTCGTCCGCGCCCACGTCGCCCAAACCACCGCCCTCCAATCCCTCACCACGCACCTCTCCTCCTCCTCCTCCTCCTCCTCCTCCTCCTCCTCCTCCTCCGCCCCTAAACCCGACGCCGCCACCCTCGACAACCACGCCGCCACCCTCGACAACCACGCCGCCACCCGCACCGCCATCGAGCGCGTCGCCGCAGCCCTCGAGACGCACTTGCCACCCCCCGCCGCCGAGAAGAAGGAGAAGGACGAGCCGAATGGCCGCAACGTCGACGAGAGCAGAAAAAGCGCGGACGCGGATCTGTACAGGCGCAAGGTCGAGGCGATGGAGGGGCTGCGGCGGGTGTTGGAGGCGCAGTCGCTGGCGGCGGGGCCGGTGGGCGGCGAGGATGCGGGGTTGTATCGGCGGAGGGTGGAGGCGTTGGAGGGGTTGAGGCGGGTGTTGGAGGTGCAGCCCGGGTTGGGGTTGGGGAGTCCGAGTCTTTTGAGTCCGAGTCCCGTGGGGGGGAAGAAGGGGAAGGGTGTGACGGGGAAGGATGGGTTGGTGGGGGCGGCGCCGAAGGGGGGGAAGGGGTGGGGGGTGAGGAGTGAGGGGGGGAGGGGCGGGACTGGATTGAGGAGGGAGAGGAGCGTGGAGACGTTGGGGGAGAGTTTGTTGGATTTGTGAGGGGGTTGTTTTGCTTGCTTGCTGGGTCGTTGGCGCGCGCTTTGTTTGTTGGCTTGGTCGATGGCGCCTTGCTTGCTAGGTTATGCGAGAGCGCTCTGTTTACCGGCTCGGTCCGGGTTGCGTTGGTCAGCGATTGTTTGGAAAAATCGACAGGCCGCTGTCCGATCATCCGCGGCAATGTTTGGGACAGTGGAGGCCTTCCACATCCGTTTGCCATCTCCAGCACAAATCAGCTGCCCTATCGCATATCGCTTTCTCTATGACATTTTGACGGAGATACCCTCGTTCTGTATCAGCGATGCATTTTCTTTCGGCGCATACCATCTGGGGTCTTTTCTTTATCTGAAGATTTGCTCTGCCTGTTCTAGCACCTCATGTACAACTCTCCATTAGTTCAAGCCAGGAACTCGTTATGTACTCTATACACTGTAGTTCTAGAACACCAAAACTCTGATAATCCACCTTGGCCCCATCTCCCGTCGGGCTTTGTGTGCCAGCCTTGCGATACGTGTCTCGAACATTCACACACTTGGCTAGTTTCGCCACTTTGATTTCTAGTACGTGAATCTTCTCATATCAAAGTTGTGATGTGTCGTATGTAATCCCGCAGACCCTCCTTTGACGTCACAAGATTCGTTCCAGTACCATGGCTCACAAAAAGAAAACCCCCCTATGAAGGATGAGATGGCCTCCTGCACGTGATTAAGGTGATGCTGCGGTTGATTCATGAGGCAATTCGTCTTATCCATCCTTGGCGGAGCTCTGCTGCGCGTAAAAGAATGGAGAAGTGCGGTCAAGGGAAAACGAAATGAAGGCAGAGCTTTATTGATTCATATCCCCCCATGTCCTGATTGTTATAGACCCTCCGAACCCTCTCCTGGGTATGTAGCCATGTTTGCAAGCGACCCTCAGTACCACCATCCGCTGAAGTGAAAGGGAAAAAGATGCATGAGCAAGTGGAGAAGCCGTCTCCGAGCTACATAGAAATCGGTATCCGAGCAAGTGAGAAAACACTATCCGAGCAAGTTAGAACGCCAGCTTAAGTGATTAAAAGAGGAAAAGTGAAAAAGCAGGTTATGTGCATGGGTACGCCGTTATGCACGAGAAAATCGGCACACGATTGAAGATTGCCATCCGTAACGTGTGCCGCCCACGCAGCCCTTGCTAGCCTCGCGGGCACTTGCGAACCTGCGGCTTCCACGACGCATCCGGCCCGAAGAACTCCTGCTGTGCGGCCGTCATGGTCGGGGTGAAAGTCTCAAGCGGCCTGCCGTAACTCTGCGGCGGAGGCATCAGCACTGGCTGCTCCTTGTAGCTGTCGTCCGTGACCGTGACTGTCAAGAGAGTGGCGTCGGGATCATGCTGGTTGCCTTTGTGGTTCAGGTTCTCGAGCTGGTACTGGCGCTGGTCGCCGCCGCCGCCGCCGCCGTACCTCCTCGGACTGTTGCTGTACTTGCTGCTCTTGTGCTTGCCGAAGATGTACGGGCAGGTCTTTTGCAGGGCGGGCTTGCAGCAGGTGAGGCAGCCGCAGACGACGCCGAGGTTGGTTTCGACAGCCATGAGGACGTAGCAGCGCGTGCATGCCCAGGAGAGGTCGAAGGGCGGTTTGTACATGATACTGAAGTACCACATGCGGACGCAGGTGACGACGCAGATGCTGTTTTTGTCGTTAGTCTCATATATCAACTTGCTTGTGTAGGTGAGGCGAGGTGAGGTAAAGTGAGGTGCAGGACTTACAGGCACCCAAAGCTGAACAAACCGATCAGTTCGAGACGCTTCCTTACCGATAGCTTCAAGTCCCAAAGAAAGCGCACGGGCCAGAGGAAGACAGCGAGGTCGCTGACGGCATTGAAGGCAGCTGCTGAAATGAGGATGGACTGCTCGTCAAGGCACTTTCGGCTCGTCTTGTGGATGTGCCAGTAGTCGGACAGGCCCGAACCGCACTGGAGCAGGGCGAGGAAGAAGAAGCCGACCGCGGAGCAGATGCAGTAAGCAATGGCGATCCGACAGAAGTACTTGTTGGACTTGCGCTGCGGGAAGAGCTGCAGATAGGTGAGGCAGATGGCAATCTTGGTGAGCGCAGGGCCCATGGCGAAAAAGACCTCGACGGCCAGGACGCCGCGCGCAATGATGGGGAAGGCGCCCTTCTCCTGGTCCCACATGTGCATACCCAGGCCGTACTTGATGCCAGACCAGACGACGATGCTGCAGGCCAAGACGCAGCACTGTGGAGAGTAGTAAATGCGTTCTTCGTATAGGTAGAAAATTGATAGGAACGTACGTATGCCAAAGCCATGAACCAGTCATCCCAGCCCAGCACGCGCCTCGTGATAGCGCGGCTGTAGAAGCGAGCGACGATTGCCAACGTCATTAGAACGGCGATGGGAATCTCGACACCCAGGACGAGGACGGTGCTGTTCGCGGGATTGACATGGTTGGGCTTGGGCCACGATTGGACGACCGAGGGGGGGATCATAGGACCAGAATACATTGTGGTCGAGGGGTTTGTCGCGATTCTCGAAGGTTTGACGGATGCTGGTGAGGAGTGGTAGAGGAAGTAAAGAAGAGGAGGAGGAGGAAAGAAGAAGTGTATAAGTGAGAGGTGGGCGCACGGACCAATATAGCCACCCAAATTGGGGTGCGGTCGAACATTCGGTATGTCTTGGTGATGCCCTAAGGTTGCCGAATTTTATCCGGGGCGACTCTTGCGTGATGGGTTGGAGCTTCGTCGAATTCACCGTTGTCCTAAAATGGGGGGCAGACGGAGATGGCGAGCAAGACATCAAAAAGGTGTCGGAGGTGACTTCACCGAGTGAGCAAAGAACTGTGTTGCTCCTAACCATAAAATGTAATCCCTGACAATTTTCAGGGATATACATCCAATCAGGTGCATGGCAGATTCATGCCAGTGGGTGTGGACATTTTTCGTGGCCTTACATGTCTACTTCGACCAAAGTATAAGCCGCGATGAAAAGGCAAATCATGGCACTGTCGTGTCGTTATGCCATGGCCATCCCCATGCAGAGCTTCTGGAACAGTATCATTCACGTCAACATGCTGTGAAGCCTGTTCCGGAATGCCTGGGTGGAGACCAAAAGCACCATCCATATGCCTTTCAGCAACATCTTGCACAGGAAGGAGTTCATAATAGAATAAATCATCCACGATTTACCCTTCCCCACACTCAACCCTCCGATTTTCCACTGATAGGATACGCACCTCCATGATTGGCTCGACGTCAAATGCAAGTGCCCAGCAAGCGTTCCAGCATACGGTGGTCCGCTCGAGTCAGGGTTATTAAACCACACATGAGACCTCACGAGACTATCCCTAGAGTATCATTCTCGAGATCAGCATACTGGGCAAGACTCTGCTTCTTGTCCCTCAGGAGATTCCTACCGCCGCCAAGTGCCTTCATTCCTGAATCATTTCGGGATCGGCATGGTAGGAAAGACAGCTAAACAGTGAGTCAGTGTATCTATTCTCTGCGGATCAGACCCGGGGCCTTACATGGGATATCCATGCCTGCTTACTTCATCCGGTACTTCTAGTCAGGACAGCGCTCCGAGCAAAATGGTGCTCCACTTTTTGACGCCAAGATGTAGGCGCTGACTCTGGAAATGAGGACGAGTAAGACATCCAAGGTCTACCATGTCAACTGTTTCACCATCAGAAAAACCAAGCAGACGTGCAAGTTCAACAAGAAACACAGCCATGACGAAGTGTTTGTCTCACGAAGCGATCGTCACCCCACCGCTGACCAGGTCATTGGCACCGGCCAAGAAAACTAGTCGTCCCAGCACAGCAGGTCAAGCTTTGTCGTATGATAACAGTGCAGGAAATCTTGGGCTTTTCCGGAATGTGTCTGGCCGACACCCTGGTCTGCGCAGGTCCTTGTTCTGCGGATCAACGCCATGCTGCGCCAGCCGCTCCTGACACGATACCGCCATGTTTTGCCCGAGTCTGTGGCTTGCGCGTTCAAATTGCCGTTCTATCCATGGCGCATCATCCAGTATTAACGGTAAGCCGAGAAGTGACTGGTCACTCTTCGATCAACTTAGGAAGGTTGATTCTTCTGCGATGAGACTTGCACCATCTCACGATCACTGCATCGTTGCTGAATCGAAATATCTCCAAAATGCGATCAATAAATTCGGTACTTTTCTCCATGCTATATATACACTCTGAAGTGAAATCAGTTCCAAGAGAGATTGGCAAAGCATCTAGCTGAACCAGTTGTTGTTCCTGTAATCAACCTGCGGGAAGAAAGTCAGCGAACCGTAGATAGAGAAAGAGTAAAAGGTGGGAGGAGAGAAAACTTACGTAGCGGGTATCAATCGCTTTCAGGTCCGGCACGCCCAAGTTAGCCGCATCCATGGCGAGCTCGTTCTTGAACAGGCTGATAGCCTTCGTCACGCCCTCCTCGCCAAACACATTCGCGTACATGAACGGACGGCCCAGACCAACCGCCTTGACACCCAGCGCGAGCAGCTTGAGCGCATCGGCACCATAGCGCACGCCACCATCCGCAAAGACGGTCGTCTGCTTGAACAGCTCGGGCGCCTGCTCGTGGATCTCAAGCGCGACCTCGAGGGGCGAGGGCGAGCCGTCGAGCTGGCGGCCGCCGTGGTTGGAGAGGTAGATGGCCGGGGCGCCGAGCTGGACGGCCTTTTGCGCGTCCTCGACCGTCATGATGCCCTTGGGGATGATGGGCAGGCTGGTCATGTTGCGCAGCTGCTGGTAGTAGTCCCAGGTGAAGAAGGTGTAGCCCGGGTCGGCGGAGCCCACGCCGTAGCGGGCGGCGCGGTGGCGGTTGCCGTCGGCGGCCGAGTCAACCGTCAGCACGATGGCGGCGAAGCCGGCCTTTTCGGCGGTTTGGAGCTGCGTGCGCACGTCGTCGAGGTTCGCCTGCACGTACGTCTGCTGGTAGAGCACCTGGCCGGCCTTCTTGGCGGCTTGGATCTCGGCCTTGGACTTGCTGGAGAAGTCGGACACGACGTAGATGATGTTCTCGGCGGCGGAGGCTTTGACGAAGTTGAGCTCGGCGTCGGCGTGGGCGTAGCCGGCCGAGGCGCACGGGGAGATGAAGAAGGGGGCTGAGACGTTGTGGCCCAGGATCGTGGTCGGCAGGCTGTTCTCGATCTTGGTGATGTCGACGAGGATGCGGGGCCTGAGGCGGACGCGCTCGTAGGCTTCGAGGTTGTTGCGGTAGGACCACTCGCCGGCCGCGCCGTTGCGGTAGTACGTGTAGCCGGAGATGTTCATGTAGTTGCGGGCCACGTAGTCGAAGTCGGGCAGGCCGACGACCGAAGTGATGTTGGGCAGCTGGCCGGGCTCAAGGGTGCCAATGGCGGCCTCGATGCCGGTATCAGGCTCATTGAGAAAGGGGCGGGCCGCAAGCGCGGACTGGGCCAGGAGGGCAATGGAGAGACCTTGGAAGAGCATGGTGAGTATAGAAGAGAAACGTCCAGCGTTAAAAGAGTGGCAACCAGTGGGAAGTGATAAAAGAGTGTGTGGTTAGAGAGAAGGAAAACACAGAAGGGAGACTGGACTACTTATACTGGAGGCCTGGAGAAGGATTCTGCGGCCGTACATGCGTTTTGTCCGATGCCATGTGCTCTCCCGGACCTTGCACACAGTAGCCGTTAGGTTGATGGCACTGAACCATGCTCGCTCGGTTTCGCTTTACTGAATCCGGAAGGATATCAAATGGATTAGGGAGGAGGCGGAGGTATAGCCGCGAAACGCTGCTGCATTCCGAATCTCCAGTACGCGACCAGGAGCCAGGTTAAAGCGGAAGGTGCCGGGTGTTCTAGACTTTGAGTCGCAGCCTGTGTTGGAAACGCTCAGCGAGTAGGAGCAGACGCCTAGCGGGAGCTTGGCAACGGCTTGGCCACTGTTTCCGCTCAACATGGATTTCTCTGATAGGTTCGTGACGAGTTGCATGAAACGGTGCTTCGTACTCGCTAATAAGATAGATTGCAACGTCGATCTGTACCTTCCTGTAAGGCTGGAGGCTTATCACGTAACCAGCGGATCGGATTCCGCCAGTGAGGCTCAGCATGGGATGATGAGAGCATGCATGTTTAAGCATACCTCCGCAGTCAGACGCTTGTTCTGACTGCCTTGGTATGAACCATGTCACTGATTTTCCAGTTCTTGCAAAATAGATATACTTGTGCGCGTTTCCCACACCTTTGCTGTCTGCCTTTCGGTGGGATTGTTGAAACCTTAGATTTCAAAGCATGTGCAAGCATTTGCAAGCAGTGGTGGTGCCACCCTGAGAACGGCCTCGTGCTTGAGCCGCCGACTCCGTCGGCCCGAAGTCGCAGGCGAAACTGGCCACCATCTCTCGCCGACGCATGTGTCGAGTCAGTAGAGCCGAGCTAATCTCATACCGGTTTACAGCGTTTTCTTCAAAGTTGAGATGGAGGTGCTTTTCATAATCTGTTTAAGCTCATACTTATGTACTTACCTTCTCCGTTATCATACATGTAGCCTGCCGTTCTTGCGACATCTGCACCACCGACGAGCAAACATTCCACGATTCCGGGACAACCTCCGACGGCAGTGGGTTTGCGCTGGGACAATACGTTTGCGGCGAGCTTCAGGGGCCAGCCGACGGCCCGCCTGAGCGAGTGCCATAGTTTGAATATTCGTTCACGGAGGACCAACATCTTCTCCACATTAGAAATAAACCGCAATGTATTTACGGTAAACCGTGAAACATTGTCGGAGAGAGTTCGGCAAAGCGTGGAGATGAGGAGGGATTCTTTGAGAACGTTTCATGTTTAGTGGCGTCAAAACATTCCAACATTCCTGGGATCCATAGTAAGGCGGGGGTGGGGCAATGCGGCCGCCCAAGCTTAAGAAGCCACTGTGTAGCAACTTAGTTTCGAAGATGCAAGCGTATGAAGTAGTTTTGAAGGTTTAATTTATGCTTTTGCTACTTTTACCAGCCACCAACCCGTAACATCAAAACTCATGGCAAAAAGCGAGGTTGCCACTCAGTCTCCAGCCACGCGACAGTTGCAACTTTTCATATCACACGCAGCAAGTGAAGCAGGGGATGCGATCGCCCCTTTGAAGAGGCCCAGTCCGTGGAGTGGCACAGCAACAGCACTCGGGCGCTAAGACTCAAGAAGATTGGATCTGCCTCATTTCCAATGCATGACTAATGATCCATCACTGCTTGCAGTAAGTTTAGCGCCAGGTTGCTGATGAAAACATCGCGGAAATCTTCCGTGTAGTAAAGAAAGAAAAAAAAGTGGGGTGGTTGCGGCGAGGGCGATGCGGGAAAAGTCGGGACATTCTTCGATAAGGCGCGCGGACAATGTTGCCATGTAGGAAGGCAGCTTCTTCATGTTTGGGAGTACCCGGTTTTGATAGTGAGACCCCGGCCATAAGGTGCTAGAACTACTATTTGAAATAATTGTTGCGCGCGTGTTCATACACCTTCCACATGTCGTTCGGCCGCTCAAGTGCTATGTCCATGGATCCTATAACGAAATCTAATCTTATCTCGTACATTTCACTCGCCTATTTTCCGCCCCCATATAATTCTTTACTGATCCTCCGAGTTTCAGGCGCTGAATTAAACATGCACAGGTCGCTTTTCCGAGTCAGCTGTGCTCTGTCTCGGCCGAGAGCGAATCCTGCCAACGGGGCTTTAGTTTCAGTGAGCGTCTCTGAGCGAGTTCTACACGAGCCAAAGGATCCGCCCGGACAGATTTGTTGGTAGGCCGTGCGGCAGTTGGAGAAGAAAAAGGAGGGGAGTAGGAGACAGTTGATTGTGGTAGAGGCGCCGGAGAAAAAAGAGTGGAGAGGAACAGGATGTAATGGTCAAGCAAACCTGGGAGTAAGGTGGACACACCGCAAGCGAAGCAGAGGGAAACATCATGAGCGAGAACAAAACGATACTCAAGGCTACAAATGGTTGAGACGCTTAGTAACTGAAGTTGGTTATATCTTCGAACGGTCCCAGGCGTTTCGGTCTTGGCTTCCTGTGTATCGAAACACGAACGAAATGATTGATCCGGACCTCTTCGGCGGTTCTGCGTCTTCCATAGCTTCCCAAAAGCCAAATACATAGGCTTGTACCCTCCAAGCATCCTTGGCCTCGCCCGCCTCTAGACAGGACGTTCGAATGGTGGTTATCAACGAGTTCTTGGAAGTGGTAGACTGACGGATGGTGAAGCACCTGGCATTCGTCTGATTTGGCCTAGCACGTGTTGTAGTCACTTATGCACACTACAACAACATCTTATGCGCAATCCTGTGAAACAGCGCTCAGCTTGCATGCCGCCTACAGTCTGGCTATTACTTGTGCCCGGGGTGTGTTGCAGGACGTTGCACCAACGCCAGTAACTGCTCGTAAGCCTCGCTGCTGTGCGACATCAGTATTGCCAAGGACATGACATCCGAGCCACCTCGATGCACGAAAATTCATAGCCCCCATTATTTTTGCGTCTTGCTGGTTGTTGCTTGTTTCGCATGTCTTCCCGTCAGACGGGAGCCGCCATTGTGTGTCCCAGAGCTGAGCATTGGATGCGATACGTCGCCCTGTCGCCAACTTTCCAACCCAACGTTTCCGAACTCCGATGCTCGCCCCAGCCCAGCACCTGTTCCCGATGCAGCATGTACAAGAGAAGTTCTGGATTGAAAGGCCAAAGTGAAGATTGCGAACGCTTCAGAGCGGGGAGTGTGCAGTGTTCTGGTGTTGTGATAGGCCGAAACTGCATCGAAAAAGCAAAGAGATCAAGCCTTCCGACACTACATGCCTGTCGATGATCCCACAGCAATTTCGAGGATCGCCCAAGCTCCATGATGGAGCCACTCTCCAGATCGAGGGCGGAGACGCAAGAATTTCCGCTTCCTGCGAACCATTTTCCTTTTGCCAGCGACGCGTTCCCCCATTCTAGCCGCCGCGAGCATTGAGTCGGCTGATCGCAGCCCAGAGAGGAGGTGTCAAAAGCCTTGGTTTCACAAAGCATCTGCATACTCAGATCCGATGCCAATTACAGTCCGGCGTCATCCTTGTATTTCCCACCAGCTTCATCCCTCCACCGCGCCGACGTAAATGAATGCTCTCGCCCGGCCCCTCGACTAGCGTATCCACCATCTCTTACACTTCCTTCTTCGCTGCACTCGCACACGACAGCAGCAGACCACAGTGCTTTTGGCAGTCTCGGCTCAAAAACTCGCTATTGCCCAGTGCGTCATGGCGTCTTCTTCGTCGGCGTCTGTCGAGGATAAGAGATGGCTGGTGCTGACAGTGGTCTGCTTGGTGTTGGCGCTGAGCTTGCCATCATTTGTCGTCCGCGGATATTTCAAGCTGCAGGCACGCAAGGCCATCACAGTCGACGACTGGACCATGCTCTTCGCTGGTGTAAGTCTATCTTTCCTTCTTTCTTTTTCCAGTTCATCGATCTCGCAGTTCCCTTGCTTCTGTGAAGCTCGAGCCTCGGGCTGCTTCTGGCACGGTGTCCATGCTCCGCATCTGCCGCACGCCACAATGCACATCGTGTCGGGATGGGGTGCAACCTGCAGCTACCACACGCCACAAAACTTGCTTCGAAAACTGATAGTTCCCTTATCTGCAGGCCCTGTGGATTGGATACATCGTCTGCCAGATCGCTGCCTGCGCCAATGGATTTGGCGCCCACACAAAAGACCTGCCCAAAAACACCTACTACTATCTCGTCGGCACGTCGCACAACGGCGACGTGGTAGAAGCGCTGCGAGTACGGCTCACCCTACTCCCCTCATCCTTGAAACACTGACGCCTCTCCAGTTCTGGTACATCTGCACCCTCCTGTACGTGCTCACAACCACCATCATCCGCATCAGCGTCGGTCTTGCCATCTGGCAATACGCCACCTCCAGACCGCAGCGCTGGATCGCCATCTCGGCCACCACCACCGCAACCCTAGCGAACATCCCCCTCCTCTTTCTCCTCCTCTTCCAATGCACGCCCATCTCCGCCTTCTGGTCGCGCAACCGCGCCGATGCCGCCTCGTCCTGCTCCCACACCACCACCACGACGTCTGCCACCTGGTTCGCCATCACCGCCACCAGCACCGCCGCAAACCTCACGCTCGCCGCCCTCCCCGCCACCGCACTGCTCAAACGCGGACTCCCATGGAGAAAACGCGCCGCCATCGCCGTGCTCACCATCTTCGCCGCTGCGTTCGTCTCTCCCCCCCTCCCTAAAATCCCAAAAAGAAAATCCCGAAAAAAAAAAAACACCCTTTCGGTACTCGTTCCCCGCTAACCTTCCCCACCTCTCTGACCGTATTCAGTGCCTCCACCACCTCCGCCCTCCAAATACCCCAAGTCCCCGCCCTCACCCACACCGCGGACCTAACCTGTACGTACCCTTCCCCCCCCCCCTCTCAGAAACCAAAAATGCCTGACAAAACAGACTCGGCCTCCACCTTCGCCATGCTCGCCCTCCTCACCCCCTCCCTCGGCCTCGTCGGCGCGAACCTCGCCACGCTCGGTCCGTGGTTCAAAGAGCTGGGATGGGGGACTTCCGCGGCGGTGCCGTCGTCGACGTGGGGGCGACGGCGTGGGAGGGCGGTGGCGGCGGCGGCGCGGAATAATGTGGTGAGAGGGGGGGAGGAGGTGGATGAGGCGGTGTTGGATGCGGCGGTGAGGGAGGGGATGGCGAGGTTGGAGGCGGGGAGGTAGATGATACCCGGGTTTTGGTACCTTTTGTCTTTCTTTTCTTTTCGCTCTTGGGGGGGGGGGGGGGGGGGGGGAAA